>OZ026572.1:20771932-21229432 GCA_964020215.1 Aurelia sp. 3 sensu Dawson et al. (2005) | reverse complement strand
TCACACATTATTTGGATAACGGATTAGGATAATTAAAGATGATTACTCGAATGGCCGTAGCAAGTTTTCACTCTTTGTTTCGTAGACCCTTTCTTCTTTTGAATAACGGGTCTACTCGTAGGCTACGTGTACCGGGTGAGTCAAAAAACTTTACACTTTTGATTGGCTATGGAAAAAAGTCTGTGATCAGTGTTCAAAACTAAAGTGTTAATCTGTCAGTCAAAGGCTAACCCGAGGCTAACTTAGATGACAAAATTTTGTTTGCTAAAATCACACATTTTGAGACCCAACTATTAGAAAAATGCCTGTAAGAGGTTGGTATGGGAATCAAGACTTCCGCATTCTATTCTGGTCGATGATTTATGTGGCACTGAAGCTTACATTGCCAGTTTCATGAATAGAATTTTATTTTAAATAGCAAGAATGGAATGTAGATCCTTGTTCCCAAATATGCCCTTTACCAGTATTTTCCAAATTTCGTTGTCTAAATGATGAGTGATTTTACCAAAAAAATTTCTTATCTAAGTTAGCCTTTGACTGATAAATTAACATATCGGTTATGAATATCGGCCTCATACTTTTTATTTCACACCCCGCCAAGCGCGTAATTTTTTTTGACTCACCCAGTAGAATTCTATGACCTAATTCTTTTAAATGAATGACTTGAAAGAATCTTTGCGTATTTTGCCATTATCTTACCGTTGACCTTTTTAGAAATCTTTTTGCAGAAACAAATAATTAATTTTTCGGAAAACCACAGTTCATAAATGTTTACAATATGATCAAGCACATGCCTTTCACATTTTTGGCTTACGATTTAGAAATTGATGACGTCACATCGTCAAATATGTTGGAGTATAAAATAAGCCGTAAGGTGTAGCAATGTTGAAGATCTCTAAAAATTTGAACGATTGATTTTGCGTTATATTATTCCCGTATCACAAAATCACAAATAGATATGGATAGCATTTACTGATTTTGACAAAGTAAATTTCTATTTCTTGGGCAATATGAAACTTCAACAATCCCCATTTGACTTGTTTTTCACCAAAGTATGGCTTGTTGAATGTCTCAAATTTGTTTGGATCAACCGGTATACTTATTTTGAAGGAGGACTGTGCCTTGATTCGTTGATGTCAGTCTGTACAAAATTGTTAAGTATTGTTTTTGATATGATATTTTAATGAATTTCTTATGATAATTAATTCACTCTCATTCTCTGCCACAGTGACTCCGCAAAGGACTGGCTGAGGCTTACCGTAAAATATGCTTTTACAGAAATCAGATTTATTGATTATGGCTTCTCCAACCAGGTTTGTTGTTTATCTTTTGCTTTGTACTGCAGGGTGTCTCTAAAACGTTGTGCTACGTTTATGTGGCAACTATGGAGGAGCTGCAGATTCAGTTATCTTGCTTTTTAGACAGTTGCATAGGTCAAGCTTCAACCCAACGTTTGAGACCTTGTTTGAGTCAATCTGGCACGTAGTTGCTGATTTATGGCAGAGAAAAGGCAAAGTTGTAGACTGACGACGTGATTCCTCGTATTCGTTCAACATTTATAATCTGATGTTTTACTTTCACTCATACAAAGGACTCACGACCAAACAGATTCTAAACAGGGACTAAAATCTTATGAAAAATCAGAAGAATCTTAGAACATCTTCCATCCTACGAACGTCAAAAGAAAATTAGAACGTCCCTTCGAAGGTCACTTCGAGCGTCACTTCGCTTCGAGAAGTCGAACGTTGAACTAATGAGCCAATCAAACGCTACAAATAGGCACGTGGGTTGACCATATTAAGAAAGTAGTGATCTGATTGGTCGCGCCGTGAACGCGGCGGACTTGGCCTAATTAGTCCCTGTATTGAAGCGTAAGGACATAAGTCCCTCAACTGAAGCGATAACAACAACAACAACGAGCGTAAGTTAGAGGGACTTATGTAATGTAGTCTAGCAAAGTTGGGGGTTGCTTCAAAAACAGCAGTTCTGTTGTTCTCCAGCAATGTCAAAATAAAGTAAGTTTTCAAACAAAGGGTTCTGGCACGCGTCGTATTAAGATTTCCACTACATTTTTCAAAAGGTATAAAATGCTGTCTTATGAATAGACAATACTGCTGGACCTTTAAAAGATTTAGCAAAAGTTTTAATACGACTCTAGAACCCTTTCTTTGAAAACTTAATCTATTTTGACATTGCTGGAAAAAATAGAAGTGCTGTTTTTGATTGAACCACTAATTTGGCTTTTTCTCTGCCATAAATCAACAACCATTTGTCAGATTGACTCATACAAGATCCCAAACTCTAGAAGCCTGACCTATGCAACTGTGCAAAAACCGAGATGATTAAATCCACAGCTTCTCCACAGCAGCCACACAAACGGGACACAATTTTTTTTTGGACTCCCTGTAGGTGTCCTAGAAGGAAGTATGGAGATTTGATAGGGTCCTTCTAGACTGACGACGTGATTCCTTGTATTCGCTCAACATTTATGATCTGATGTTTTAATTTCACTCATACAAAGGACTCACAACCAAATGGATTCTAAACAGGGACTAAAATCTTACGAAAAATCAGAAGAAACTTAGAACATCTTCCATCCTACGAACGTCGAAAGAAAATTCGAACGTCCCTTCGAAGGTCACTTCGAGCGTCCCTTCGCTTCGAGAAGTCGAACTTTGAACTAATGAGCCAATCAAACGCTACAAATAGACACGTGGGTTGACCATATTAAGAAAGTAGCGATCTGATTGGTCGCGCCGTGAACGCGGCGGACTTGGCCTAATTAGTCCCTGTATTGAAGCGTAAGGACATAAGTCCCTCAACTGAAGCAATAACAACAACAACAACAACAAGCGTAAGTTAGAGGGACTTATGTAATGTAGTCTAGGATCCATCTTGCGCCATGGCAGTTAGATTTAAAAGTAGAAATTGCAAAAAGCAACTTGCAATAAGTTTTGCAAGAAAGGAAGTTTATGAAAAGGAAATTTGTGAATAAGGACTTGTTGTTGGCCAGTTTGTGGATAAACTGCAAAGTCGACTCGAGTATACTTCTTTAAGTTCATTACAAGTTCTTCATCACTAGAAATGAAAGCTTTATAAGAACCTTGTTTGAAAGATTACTATCGTCCAAATGGTCGTAAAATATCGAACACTTGAACGAGGAAATTGAGTACAAAAGAACAGCAACAGGGTGTGTGCGTAGGCCCCAGAAAGTGTTCCTCATCTTACAGTAAGTGTGTTTAGCGTGCTAGCATTTTGGTTTTGCGAATGATGGTATAAGGGAGTACTGGACATATAGCATGATGAAACGACTTTGCAATTTTGATTACTAGAAGAGATTACGATGTGAGTCAAAGAAGTTAGCATGTTTGACGATGTTGATTTAAAGTTAGCATGTTAGACGACGATGATTTATGTGGCATTAAAGTTCACATTGCAAGTTTCAGAAATAGAATTTGAATTTCAATAGCAGGTAAATTATGGACCAGAATGGAATGAGGAATCCAAACATGCCCTTTACCAACATTTTCCTAATTTTGGGTCTAAATGATGAGTGATTTCACCAAACAAAATTTCCCCATCTAAGTTAGAGAACACATTGAACTAACAGTGGTTTAACATGCCATTTGATACTGCTGAAAGTACTGCGGGGTCGATTTCGTAATCTTGAATGAACGTTTTATTTGACGGCCACGCAGCATTACCAGAAAGAGGAATCTAGTACTGCGATCGAAACTTCCAATTGTTGGGCTTATGGGTACACAAAGAGTTTTACGTCATGCAAGTTACCAATCACAATGGGACTGCTATCTGCAGTACCAGATGAATGAGGTCTAGTATATGGAGTGCCAAAAGCAAAAAAAATCGAACTTTTACGATCAAGCCATTTTTCATTGTTATGCAAATATAAACATTGTAAGTGTCCAATTTTGATTGCTTATTGGAATTATATTTACAATGCTTGTGTATATTTTCATTGAAACTCTAAATTTCCATTGCAATCGCATGCTTATATTTTCATTGCAACCTCATAATTACATTACACACGCAATCTTTTATTGCAAGAGAAAATTCTTATTGCAAGCGCATATTTTCATTGTTAGCGCATATTTTCATTGTAAGCATCGAAAAATTTCTCACGCTCTGCTAAAAATTTCTCACGCTGCTCAAAATATTTCTCACGGTCCAGCGGGACTGGGGAACCGGGAATCGGGAACTGGGATGGAAATGTGCAGACCCAATGTGAAACGAGGAAAATAAAACCCCGCTGGGTGCAATGCAATTGTGAAAGGTACACCACGCTCGTCCTTACTATTTTATAGAATACCCTTTCCTCTGATTTTCTAGTTGGCGAAAGACCACTTATCACGGAAATATTTGAAGGTAATCCCCTTTTAAAGGAGTATCACTGATACCTAAGGAAAAAATCTGTACGGTAGAAATAATAGTTTGAGAGAAGTCTGTTACCTTTGCACTTGTATTGCCATCCATATTACTGATATGTTTTATTGGAAAACAGTAGCCCCTATAAAACTTAGGGTACCAAATTGCTTTCAAGCCAGTTGAAATTCACTACTTTTCAGGATCTCGACTACAACAGCATTTAACTGTTTTGAGATACTTTTTAGGGTAAAATGCCCCTTATTTTGAGATTCTAGGTCCTAGGATTGATTTTCTTTCTCAGGGAAATCATGTGCGAGCGTGGTATCATATTTTCATTAAAGTTGCACCCACCGGGAAAAAAACCGTTCCATGAAAACCAGAATGGGTTCGTGATTCAAAACATTCTGAGTTGGTGCTGTAGACTGAAAATTCTAGCTCAAAACGACAACAAATCTCCCCACGAAAAGTTGAAGCCCTGAAGCACGAATGTGATTCCTCATTGAAGGAAACGAATGGTCTTCCTTCGCAACGGCTTAGCAACGTAACCCTATTCAAATGCAAAACAGTGAATATTCTGATAATTAAATGCAAAACAAGTCTTCCGTGAAAGCAATGTCTCGGTCCCAGGAAACCTTTTAACATAGCACACTTTCATGAGTCGATTTTAAAATGAGACCATATTCTTCCTACTCATTCTTTGTGCTATCTTGATTGGTGAGAATGCGTCATCTTGCTTTCAATCTTATTGATCTATGAATGTAAAGCATTTCTGCACTTTCTTCTTAAAATCAAACCTTTTGCATCGTTCTGTATTTCACAGGCAGGAATTTTAGGGTTCATGCAAAGTGAGGGCAAGGGTGAAGTCAAACGTTCGTTAGAACTTCAACAGAAAGCCATACAGTATTGCAGTACTAGCAATCTAGTTGAACCAACAAATGGGCTTGGAGACACCTCGTGAATCTTACGGCAGTATCTACTCTGTTAGGTCAAAGGTTGAAATGTTTAGCCTATACAAGCCAGGGCCCTAGGAAGCATCTCATAATTGAGGATGTGACACTTCAAGGGTAGTTTCTTCATGTTTACTGCAAAATCTTGGCGGCATGTGCCCCCAGTGCAATTTTTGGGCAAATTGCAGTCTTTTTCGCAACGTTTAGGAATGTTGGCAACTTTTGCAGCATTGAGAAACTAGTCCTTATTTTAGCAATGTTACACAAAATTCCAATGATCTTTTTTCCATTCTCTGCCATCGCGAACCCATCCTGTCTTTCATGGAATGGTTTTTTTCCGAGTCTTACAAGGGGTCTGCACATCCCCATCCCGGTTCCCGATTCCCGATTCCCGCTGGACCGTGAGAAATATTTTGAGCAGCTTGAGAAATTTTTAGCAGAGCGTGAGAAATTTTTCAATGCTTACAGTGAAAATATGCGCTAACAATGAAAATATGCGCTTGCAATAAGAATTTTCTCTTGCAATAAAAGATTGCGTGTGTAATGTAATTATGAGGTTGCAATGAACACATTGCATGTGATTGCAATGGAAATTTAGAGTTTCAATGAAAATATACACAAGCATTGTAAATATAATTCCAATAAGCAATTAAAATTGGACACATACAATGTTCATATTTGCATAACAATGAAAATATGGCTTGATCGTAAAAATATGATTTTTTTCGCTTTTGGCACTCCATACTAGTACCGTGGAGTACATAAAGGATTTATTTCAATACGACTCATTCAACTGGCCTGAATCAACAAAAGGCCTGTTAACAGGCTATCATTCAACAGGATTAACACGAGGGAGGGTCATGGTGAGATATTGGCTGTAATGTGCTCAGCCGCTCTTCGTTCTGTTTTTCTCATGGTTCATTCACTTGGTTTGTATTGTTGAAGTATTAGAAATTAAAAACATAATAATTCCAAGCTTTCAAAATAAAATGGTACTAGACTGGTACCACCAGTACCGCTGCCAGCCGCCACTGCTTTGAATATCGGTCACATACTTTTTATTCCATAGCCCGCCAAACACATATTTATTACCAGAAGCCTTAAAGGGGCTGTACAACCCGTCTTTTCTGCATGCCGCTACGTATCAAATAATTGGATTGTGTTTAGGCTAAGCACAACGCAACTATCAAACAATTTTGCACAGAGAATAGTAATCAGAGGTATCCGCAACAATCTCGGTAATCGAAGCCTTTTTTTCTATATGATCCTAAAATATTAAAAATATACAAGCACAACAACAACCGTTAAAATAGAATACACAAAGGAAAATTATGTCGTTCGTAGCGAGAAAGGACACAAGGTCATCGAGTTCCCACTACGAACGACATATTACAAAAATTCAATACAATGATAAATCTAGTACTAGCAATAACGTTAGTTAGTGAGTGCAGCGTTTTGGGAAATGCGAACAAACTGCACCATCATATAAAATGGAATAACAGAAATAGCCTTTCTCATTCTGCTGATATTACGAGATGGCTTTGCCCCCCTCCCCTGTGTACGCAACCAGTTCAGTCTGTTTTTGCCACTCTTCCTGCCCACTGTCTGAAGACCATGACGAAGTCACACAAACACGCATTCATTCTTGATCATGATTCATTCATTCTTGATAACAGCGCCTCTGAGGTTTTTGTTATTTTGTGATAAAAATAGGTCATTTGGAGCAAATCAAATAGCAAGATTGTGATGTTTTCACAAACCGACACAAAGAGAAACTTCACAGCTTGCTGATTCTTTTGAAATATTATGTGTTCTTACGTCATGCTCTGATCAAGATGCCGAACACGGTTTGCTATAATCGAATCTTTGCTTCATTTACCGGCTAGTATCGAATCGATGGGATGGCCGTTGCTCTAGAAATAATTCTGCTGTGGATAAATCGAGAAGCTCAAAACAAACACTTTAAGGACCTTATTTAAGCTTTTTTGAAGGTATCTGAACAATAATCTGGGGTTAGCAAGAGTGGTAATGTGAAAAAAGCACGGTTTGTTTGGGGCGAAAAGGGGCCTAAGTTGCAAACAGAGGAGCTTTCTCATCACAGCTTCCAACATGAAATGGCTCGTTATTCTTCGAATGTCGGAAATAAATTGCAAATGATGATCAAAATAGGTAAAGTATGTGGTTTTACATCGAATTTTGACACCCCAAAGCCATTTACTACGCGCAAAACCGTGCGGGGTTGACTCCGCGCGGAATTTCCGCGCAGATCCCAGAGTAGAGGCAGAGCAACGAACTCACTCTGGAGACGAGACTGGCGCTGAATTGATTTGACCACAAATCGACAGAAAGAAAGAGACAGAGATATCGCATCTTGCTAATTGTTTTGATATATAATGCAGCTAACGCTGCAATAACAAAAAAAAAACATACATTACAAAAATTTGGGTGTACCAGGTGCGTCAAAGATATACATCTCTGACTCACCTGGTAAGGCAGATTTCCACTCAGTCAATTCTTCCGATTGGGCATCAAATGTTTGGTTGACGTGAGAAAATGGCACTCTGAAATTGAATAGAATGTTGCGCGTGACACTCGAATAAGCGATTGTGTTAAGGCTGTTTTCGAGTCAGCGGGATTCTCCGAGCGGGCAGAATTTCTATTGTTGCAAGATGGTGGATTTATTTTAGTTTCTAGCACAGAATTTTTGAAAGTTTTAATAGATATCAAAGGTTTCATCACATTTCATAGACATAACGCAGAAGTCACTGCAATTGAACTTACGTTGAAGCTGTGATGAAACTGGCTGCCATTACTTCTGAAGGACTTATTCACACGCGCGGAATGTCTCGTGCTTTCCGATTATTTTCATACAATCTTGTACAGCCCCTTTAACAGACGAAGTAGGTTCTGAAAGATGGAAATTGACTCCTTGTAGCGTCTGTTTTCAAAATGCCACAATCATTTCCTAGAATTTCATTTTATTGTTCGTATTTGCTTACTTCTAGAGTTTCAGAATGGAATTTGATCGTGATTATGGTTCTTACAAATTTGTTGTTGGAGACAGTGAGCGATGCAATAAATTCCTTTCCCTGCTTTTAAGTAAGTGATTGATTTTTGTTCCTTTAGTTGTCTTTGTAGAGTCTTTCCTAGCATTTGAAAACATGCCTTAAACTAATTGCTTTCTTGAGTACTTACTAGAAGTACAGGGTAAGCGGGACAAATGTTGCTACAATACCGGACAAAACTCGTTGAAACAAATGAGTTTTGTGTTGAAGGATGCCTTTCCTGCCATGAAAGTATTAGCTGTCCCTGCTAACGGCCCCCCTGCCCCCTTTGCAATGTTGGTAGATTGAAGAACACATCCTTGTGAACTCATCCATAACATTTCCATCGGCTTCTCACATTGTAATTGGGGGCGAAGGGATCCCAACTAAGAATTTCCTCCAAAAGGCAGAGTGTCTCATGAGTTTTGTCCGGGATTGTAGTGTTGAGAAGTCATTGCACCAAGAGTGCTTGATCAATTGAGATGAATTGATTCTGCCTGATAGCCGAGAGACTGAAATGTATTTTTAATTTTTGCCACATCTTAATTAGCATTTGAAATCTAGGTGAACTCGACTGTACGAAAATTTCATGATCGCAAAATTCATGGTCTAAAATGCTTGATCAAATCCAAAGGCTACGTTCACACGATGCCGGCACATTTTGAAAAGGATAAAAAATGTGACGGTAGCAAAACTTGATCTAACGTTCACATGATATCAGAACAATTTGAAAACGGGAAGAAATTTGACAGTGAAAAACTTGTTGCAAGACTTTGATGCCAAAGAAATGTACCCACGCCCAAAGAATCGATCAGTCTCGTTCCAAAAGCGTTGAAAAATATTCCTTTCTCATCATTTTCGAGTGTTCACACAATGCCGTTTTCAAATGTGCCGGTTATAGTTCCGTTTTCAAAATCTACCGTTTTCAAAATTGACCGTTTTCAAAATCTCCCGGCAAAAAAATTTGTCATTTTCGTGTGAATGGGAGGCCTATCCGTCACATTTTCCACCGTTTTGAAATTTCTCCGGCATCGTGTGAACATAGTCTAAAGAATCTCCTCGCACAGAACAATAAAGAAAGTACAATTTTTCAAGGATGAGAGATATCGTCTGCACAGTTATTGCCATGGCATTGAAAATCATCATCGAAATCTATTTCTTTCAACTCCAAAGAGATGGGAAATAATCTTTCGTATTGTTCTGTGGGAGCAGGTCCCTTGTGAATTGATGAGATGTGATTCAAGTCCTTTTTTAAACATTTCATAACCAAGAAACTTTCTTGAAATTGAATGTACCGATATTTTCAGTGCTCATAGAAACGTGAAAAAACCTTGCAGAAATTACAAAACAGAGCTGCTAGAATTGTTACAAGTAGCCCCTTTGACACTCCAGCTGCTCCTCTATTGCAGCTGCTTCGCTAGCCGTCAATTGAGACACTAATCAATCGAGAAACCTGTACAATGGTGTATAAATCTTTGAATGAACTCGCACCTGAAAACCTAGGTAACATTTTCCACAAATTGTCTGATGTTCATACCAGGGTCCTTCGCGATACGAAATATAATCTTGCAGTGCCAAAGATGAGAACTGCTTATGGCCAAAAATCATTTGCGTTTCGTGGAGCGAAGGCATGGAATGAACTCGACTCGGAAATGAAATTAGCCCCTTCGATTCAGTCATTCAAAACGAAACTAAAAGTTTTGAATTGAGAGTATTCAAGGAAAGCTGTTCTACATCGAAAAGTCATCTTTACTTTTCTTTTTCTGGTTTTTATAGCCATGTAATTAGAAATTATTGTAAATAGGTTTATTTCTCATTAGCTTTTTATGTTTTTTTTGTGCTGGGACAATTGGAAAGCAGCTTAATCTATTTTCTAACTGAATTGTATCCCAGGGTAAACATTTTTAAGATGAAAAAAATTGAAATGAAATGAAAAGAAGAATTACCAAAAACAGTTCAATCTTTCGTCTTTTAACTAGATTTTCAATCGTTCAGTTTCTTCAAGTGCCCTTGGTGCGAACCAAGCTAGCATGGGCTCCACATCGCAAGAAATCGCGATGTGACAAGCTACTTCATCTTTCCTTTGACCGAATGGCTTCATCGAACTTGAGTTGTGTTGCTATGATTCTATCATGAATTTTCTCACTGCCTTGGACAGTTATGACTTTAGCAGCTTTGATCTTATTAGCTGCAAAATATGGAGCAATATTTCTGGCTTTTTGTTTCTGTCGTGAAGCAAAATTGAAAGTTAGAAGATCATAAATCAGTCTATTTTTAAAACTTTTTGCGGTGATTGTAGAGGAGTTTCCAATCAAAATATGAAAAGTAATGTAATGGATAACTTTACTTTGCTATTTCATTTTGCAGACGAACGAGGCAAATTTTTTAGAATACCTTGTCGCTTGTGGTAGTGAAATCTAGTTTCTTTCAACCAGAAGACCTTGCCTTAAAGTCTTGAAAATTTTTCTCACAGGTATAATACAAGAGGGAGTAACTGCTAAGCAGAGCTTTCCGATCGTTATGGAAGATCCAAACCCACGAACGATCGCAAACATCAGGTAATTGCTTGTTAATTTGAATTGTTCTCAAGCCATCATTTTGACCCAGGGGGGGGACTTAGTTGTTCAAGGTGACGTATACTTTGCAAAATGTTGCAAAACCCTAAACCCTTAGCGATAGTAGCTTTTAGCCTAAGCGGTAGTAACTTTTAGCGTCAGTGGTGGTAGCTCGTTGCCTAAGCAGCAGTAATTTTCGCCGTAAGCTGCAATAACAATAGGTCAATTGTTCCAGAAACAATAGTGCTATTGTATAGCAGATATGAGCAAGAAAATGACTTCCATCGTATAGGTGTAGAAGTAAAGGAAGGATAGGGATGGGAGAAACTTCTCCTAGTGAAGCATATGACAGTATGGTAAATGGTCAATCATTGATCAAAAACTAATTGCAATATGTTTTGATAGGTTTGCATAACATGAGGAGGCTGAATAACTGGTTGATTTCTGTCGTTACTGAATCTTACTAACAACAATTCAGCTCATTAAACGTTTTTTAAATCTCTACGAATGAGTCATATTAATCTTCACAACCCTAAGCGGTAGTAACTTTGAAAATCTTTTGACCCCAAGAGGTAGTAAATGGCTGAATTTGAGACCCTAAATTTTGCAACGGGTACATCACCTTGAACTACCAAGTCCCCCTCCTGGGCATTTTGATTACAAGATCTGTCTTAGTGATTCGTAATTGATCGTCATGAGTCAAACAATATGGCATCCAATCAATCTGTCAGCAAATGAATAAGCTAATCAGTCAGTTAGTTTATAGATCACTCAATGAATCAATCAATCAATCAATCAATCAATCAGTCAATCAGTCAATCACCAGTTATCATTCCTTCTATCTATTACTTTGTTAATCCGTAAAATAGTCATTCTGGTATACACATTTTCTTTTCATATAAGAAACTGGTTTATAAGAAATTAGTATCAAGGTAACCAAAAATTTAAGAAACTCATGTTTGAGAAATGCTAAGAAAATTTTAAAAGCCAAATTAAAATAGTCATGGCAAAAATTTTTTTCTTACTTCTTTACGGAAAATGAGGGAAACACCCCTTTTAAGGTTTTCTTAAAAATTACCTAAAAATTCCGGCTCAAGGTTTTGCAAAAAATGGGAACGAGCGACTCAAAAGGCCAAAAAGATTGAATATGAACGGTAACTGCAACGACCCTACGACACAAAGGACTGACCCCCTTGGATAGAACCAGTTTCTATAAAATAGAAATATCACTTCGAGGGTTTTTTACATACATGAATGTTGTCATCATAGTTGACGGTTCATGCAATACTCCTTTCTTTGAGGTAGATAAATTGCCATAAAGATGCGCTGCAGAGATTTATAGCAATAATGAATTTCTATGTCACAAAATCTTTACAGCCCCCTTCGGGGTCTAGGCCCCGGACCTCTTACCACCTTCTACCCCCCCCCCTTCTTGATGATCCTGCTTACGACAATACCTGTTGTAATCAATCAATGTCGAGCAACAGTAGGATGCCTCTTGCGTTACGGTCCAATAATCAGTTCATTTTCCTTTTTAGTCAAAATCTGTCAGGATATCATTTCTATTTTCCAAATTTAGGGCATGTTGTAAAAACCGGACCCTAGGACCCTAGGACCCCTGAGACCCCTAGGACCATTAAGTACTGAAGATGAAAAGGACCCTTAACACCAGAGGGTCATCACCAAATTTAAACAAAAGGCCAATGTCATCAAGCAATCAATTTGTAAGTTTCGTATCGAAAACTTCCCCTCGTCCATCCAATGAACTTCCGCTCCTATGAATCAATGCAGGAACCATGCAGAGAGTTCTCAAAATCAGTGGCGGAAATTCAGCTTTTTGAGTGGAGGGGCAAGAGCCATCAATTTTCCGAGTCGGGAGAAGTGCTTTTGCTCGACGTATTTTGCTGAAAGACCTGACGTAAATAGGGTCCTTAAATGTGCTAAGAGAATAGGTATATCAGATTTTACAACTATCTAAAGTTTATAGAAAAAGACAACGACATACTATCAGGGTAAGTCGAACAGCTTTCAGGAATTTGGGGGCGAACCCCCCAAGAAAATTTTTTAGGACACACCCTCTACTTTTGCTTAGGATGCATGTCACGACCCAATTTTTACCGGTATTGAATGTGGATTTTGACAATTTTGTAACAATTTTCTGCAGAGTAGCAGCCCCACGAAATTCTTTGAGCATGAGCAAACACAATTTACTTTCGCTAAGAAGACCTCTTGGATCCCTTATCTTGCCAATGACAAACTTGAATATTTGACGAGTATTAGTAGCTACTTCTCAAACGAATTTTGCAGAAAGAACATCTACTTTGTCTTGAAACGCTTCTCGCCATCCAATAATTGCCTGCTCCAAACATAGACATGGAAACATCCTAAGGAAAATTTTGAAAATTCCAGCCTTTACATTGGCTTAGAACGCCTCTCCCAATCACCAGAAATTTCGATACTGTACCAAAACTATACCCTACCACTTTCTTCACGTTATGAAAGGAATGTTAGTGCATAAAAACTTAAAAATATGTTGCAGATAGAGCGTGAGCATTTGGTTTGCTCATTCAAAATAGAAACTCTTTGCTTCTCCTTCTCAACGGCGACTCGTTTCTTCATTGCATTTTCGATCCCACCTTCGAAATTTCTGACTTCTACGGCAAAAATTTCCGAGTCTTGTTGAATTGGGGGGGCAGTTGCCCCCCCAACCCCCCCATAATTTCCGCCACTGCTCAAAATAGTGCGGCGGGGGAGCAAAACATATTATAGAAGATACCTATGTTTGCCAGTATATTTTAGGGCAATCTCCCGCAAGTTTTTCATCCTGTGTAGACTCTGGCCCGTCATTCCCTTTGAGCATTGCCAAGTACCTTGCAGCAATTTGATTTTTAGCTTTGGGTGGTTTTCTTTGAATATATTTCGAAGTGGAATCATGTGATGAAGTACAAAGGCTTTCAGATTATTTTTCGCATCTCTCTTCGCCAATGAAGATGAAACAATGAGTTGAAGAAGAGCTTGATATGTGCTTAATTTAGAGTTTTTCCAGTGTATGAAGTATATCAAGTTGTGCAGTTGAAAGGGATTTGACCGCGAACTTCGTTTGGGGTGGACATTCATTTGCCTTTTAAGAAACAGCCCATGAGAGCTGCCGTAGCCGCTACCAAAAATATTTAAAAAGTCGCGATCTGAAGTTAATTCGAAGTAAAGAAACGTCAAGTTTTGGATATGAGATGCAAAGTGTTTCAAGCAAAAATGTATAATTCAAACGAATACAACTAAAACTTATGTCATTGCAATGAATGATCTTGTCATCCTCCTTAGTTTCACATGAACACAGAATGTTAACCCTCGGCCTCCGGTGATATTTTACAAAGTTTCCGTCTTTGACGACCCACAGCACTCAATATGTTAACTATCTTTTAGAATATTTGGAGCATCCCCCGTCGTGCTATATTGCGAGCTGTCTGCTTGATTCTTGGCATTGCTTTGTAGGAGCGGGAGTTCATGGGATACAAGAGAGGAAGTTTACGATACGTGACCTCTTGTTTGGCACTTGATGACATTGTTCTATTGTTTGTGTGTGGTGATGGCCCTCTGGTGTTAAGGGTCCTTTTCATCTTCAGTACTTAATGGTCCTAGGGGTCTCAGGGGTCCTAGGGTCCTAGGGTCCGGTTTTTACAACATGCCCAAATTAAGAGCATGACTTGCTCCTTTATTCTAAGTTGCGTTTGTTATTAGAACATGTATGACGAATCGGCAGCAGCTCTATGTACACAAACAGCACTGATGCTGTGTGGTCATCAACTGACTACGAATTCATGCTGGCAAAATACAGGTCACATTTTCAGCTGACAGACTGCCTGATTATAATCACGCTTTTCATTGTACATCATTTATTTGATATGTTTTCTGTTTTCCACAGAACTCAAATATTTGGTCTTAAGGAAGATCTTCTGTCATTGGTAATTATTTATTTTCTTGATAATCGTTAAAGGGTTTGTGCAAGGCTATAAGCCTGCATTTGCACAGAGCAGAAAAATCTAAAAATAGCCCATTGAAATTGATGGCCCACACGTGTTGTTAATAATCGATAGCTAACGAAACAATGCCGTGTTTGCGTATTTTCTTTGTTCTATTTATAGAGAAGCCTATTTACCATTGCACACTCCCTTTAAGAACCTGTCTGTCTCGCGAATCTTCCTAATTTTAAATCAAACACGTCCTAAGTTGGTTAGCATGCAAAGTTAAGTTTTCCCCGCTATCTTCGACCGTCTTGCCCAGTTTGAATTTTAGATATTTCTCTAAATCCAGATTTGACCATAGGCTGTTTAAACTCACCTACTAGTTGGTTGAATCCAGACGGTTGCTTAAAAGTAGGAGTTGAGAAACTTTCTGTTTTCGCAAAGTTAGTTTAAACAAATGATTTGCAGTACTGAATTTGAAATAGCCTCAGATAACGGACACATGTTTATATGAGGGAAAACACCTTACCTGCCAGACAGTGGCGTAACGCACGGTGGTTGGGGTTAGAGCAACTCCTAAGGGCCCCCGAGCTTTAGGGGCCCCCAAGGGGCCCCTTACGATTTTCAGTAATGTACTGATGTAGCTTTGGCGAAACAACATGTCGTGTTGATTCGCACTGAGTTCTTTAGCGCCCCTCTAAAGAGACCCAAAGACTTCTGGTGAATTGAACACCGCAGTGAATTGAACTAACTGCAAGTTTAGTTTGGCATAAGTGGTGTAAATTGCAAATTTTTCAAAAATGCCTTGCTACCTCCTAGCGAATATGAATGTTTTAGAGGATAACTTTACCAAACTTCGTTTCATACCTGAACTTAACATTTGAATATTTCCTTGGGAAGCATGTCGTCGACTTCTATCCTCTTTTCGGAATTCGATGATGAAAGCTCAACGAAAGAAGCGTTTTCTGATATTCTAAAGAGCATGGTTCAAATAATTTTCCCGATGGGCTACCCCAAATGTAGCTCGCTTCGCAATCATTCAGTTTCAGCCACTGTCGCCAATATGTTTCTTGCGCAAACGTACCTTCAGTAAAAAACTTCCATAGACGCCGGTTATGAAGGTTTTGATTGTGCTGGACTCAAGTTGATTTTGCCGATAAAAACACCGTATTGATGTTTGAAATTTGGGAAACTTTTGTTGATCTATCTGCCGCCTCAGGGGGCCCCTGCGTAGCTAAATTACTAAGGGCCCCTAGTTGCTCCGTTACGCCACTGCTGCCAGACTCGGGGCTGAGAGGCGAGGTAAATTTCAGTCACTGTTTATATGAGATTTTTTACCTCAACTGTCAGCACGGGGGCTGAGAGGCGAGGTGAAGTAAAGTATCTCTTCCTTGAAATCAGAACGAACTGAAGAACTTAGCAATAAGAATCAACGAATAATTTCAGTTCACCTCACACTAGCGGTGGTGTTTTGTCTATATGGAAAAATATCACCTCACCTAGGCGAGATCCCACTTCTGATGAGGTGGGATTTCACTATACCGGTAGTGTTGCGTTTGTCATGTAAACGCGAAATGAAAATACAAAGGATTCTATCGGAAGGTGGAATCTCACCTCTCAGCCCCGGGTCTGGCAGATGAAGTGTTTTTCCTCATATAAACAGGCCCTTAGACACTGTAATTTGTAGAAAGAAACTGCTAATTCCTGTAAAGAGCAACAGTCGAACTACCCTGCAGCTTGGGAGCAAACTGTCAAATCCTGCGGGAGAGAATTAACGTGAAACCTTGAAAGCAGAGAAAATAAGCTAATGACTAAAGTAGAGTGCAACTTTGAATAACAAAGAACGCGTTTCGTCGCACACTCGTCTGGCTCGTGCGAAGAACAAATTGTCGATACAAGCAAGCCGGTTTAGCTAGCCGAGTTCGCAAATTTAGTTTTGCTATTACAGATTAAGATAGAAATGGCATTAACAAAACGTTTTTTTAATTGAACACACAAAAACAAGACAAGTGTGATGTGAATGATCAAATTCTACTTTCTTGAATTCTAGGCTAAGCGACTGTATGAACAAGCGACTATATTCACCATACCATCACTTCTACAGAACAAAAAGGTATGTTTTCCCACCGAGACATTCTGCTTGTATACCGGGTGAGCTAGGAATAAGTTCACACTTTTGAAAGTTCACTGCACAAGGAGTAATTGTTGGATTGGAATGAATCGAGTTCTGCTTTATCGCCAAGAGATTGAAATACTATTAATTTGAGATCAATTTAAATTTACGAGAAATTTCGTTGTTTCCTCATGCCTGAAAAAACCTCAAGATATTGATCAAATCATAAAGATACTCATCGCATGGGGCAGTAAGTGAAATTCAATTTTACACGGGCCAGAAATATTGCCTGCACAATTGTTGCCATGGGGTTGAAAATCGTCAGTATTTGCTTTGAAAAGTTCATTTTTTTTACTCCTGAGAGCATGGGTGAAAAAAAACGAAATAATCTTTATTTAATAAAATGTATGCACAAATCATTATCGTGGCCTCTTCCTGCCTTTCATGCATTTCCTCTGCATCTCTTCCTCAGTTCAGGTCGTTGATTTTAATATACAATGGCCTAATTCAGTTTTTCTGTAAAAACGGGGCTTTCCTTGTTTGCGGTTTTGAGGACAGCTTCGCTTTTACAGAAAAACTGAATTATTTGCCGTTTAACATACGATTCTTGATCCGAAGTGATTCTTCGTCCGGCTCTAGAATTTTCCCCGTCAAATGATGGCCAGCTTTAGAAAAATCAGTGAGAAGTATACTCGGAAGCGTAAAAACTACACTGGAAATCGATAAAATGATTACTTGCTCTAACAAAATTCCCTGTTGACAACCGGCTGCAAAAAATGCCTTCCTTCGGTACCTGGTGTAAGAAAAGAGAGGCGACAACGATACGTGGAAAGGAGTGCACGCTCCGTCAGAAAAAGATATTGAGTGCCCCCGGCATGTATCTGAATTCCTGCTCACGTCACCCCCTTAAATAATTAGCTGAGTGTTGTTTATTGCAATGCAGATGAGAATCCGAACACATCAGCAATGCGTCACTGGAAAAGATCTTGTTTCGTGGCTGGTTTCACGGAGAGAAGCTAAATCTCGAAATGATGTAAGTCATCTTCACTTTAGAATATATTTGACAACCTAATTCTGGGAATCGATGCTTTTTACTGTGCTTTTACAATAATTTTTTCATAACAAAAGATTTGCTGGAAATCGAACCCAGCAAAAACATGTTTTTACTTTGATAAGCGAAGAAATATGATACCAGTCCCCGAATATCAAATCATAGTTGGGTATCACATTTTAACACATCTACGTAGGTATCTTACTCCTACGTGCTATGGCAGCAATCTTTTGGCGGCAAATGCAAAAGAATATATTTAAAGTTGAATGTCTTAGGGGAGGCTACGATAATCGTTTTTATTCAGGTAAAATTTACCAAAGTTTACTTGGCCAAAAGTTGGCTGCCATAGCTTGAGACTTGTAGAAATTTCATCAACTTCATGCTGATTGGAAAGAGAGAGCTTCTTTGAATGGATCTTTAAAAGGGCTTTTTCTCATAGGCAATCAGCATGTGTCAAAAACTGGTTGAAGTAGGCCTTTTATACCATGTATCAAAAGAATTGCAGTTTGAAGATGGTGACGCTGTGTACAAATTTGACTTTAGTGACAACCCAAAAAAGGTTTGTATGACCAAATGTTTTTCTACAGGTGACCTGATGTGAAAATGTTTTTATTGATGCAAATGAGCAACACTTCTGAGTGATAACGAGTTCTGTTTAATTTTTTTGATATCTCATTTTGTTGCAGAGTTATCCATCGATTTTAAGTATCAGCTGATGACGTC
Organism: Aurelia sp. 3 sensu Dawson et al. (2005); assembly: GCA_964020215.1. NCBI lineage: Eukaryota > Metazoa > Cnidaria > Scyphozoa > Semaeostomeae > Ulmaridae > Aurelia > Aurelia sp. 3 sensu Dawson et al. (2005). The sequence goes on along the minus strand of OZ026572.1, from coordinate 21,210,654 downwards.
ATTTTGTTTGCAAATTACAAAGATAATTTATGGTAATAAAGCTTTGCAAGGCTACAGTAGCTGGAAATTTTGCAGGATAGCAACGTAAATTGAATATGAATTGTTCAAGAATTAAGATGGTGCTTAGAAAGGCGGTTGGAAATAGATTTTCTGAAAAGATTCTCCCATGAAGCTGTGGTCAACCTTTTCTGTTTTCTTGACGTTTGCAAACGAAATTACGTCATCAGCCAATCGTAGGTAAAAGTGGATAACTCAAAATTGGAAAAAGTTGCCAAATGATTTTAAGTAGAGCTTTTATCATTCAACAGCGCAATTTATCTCCATCAATAGAAATCTTTGCTTCAGGCCACCTTTGAATTTCACAGTTGTGTCCATGTGCAGTCACAGGAAACCAGACAGTTTGCTGAACAATAATAACTTTACAATCTTAAGATTGTAAATTGTATATGATACCTTTGGGTGTTATTGCTGCACCTCTCCTTGACTATGTTATGTCTCATTGACTTCTGCATTGCACTGCATAATTGTTCGAATTTGAGAGTTCGATATGAAGTAACTTGCAGGTATTCTTATGAATTTGGAGCATAGATGCCGGATTGCGAGCTAGGACAAAACAGTTTATTGAATTTGGCTTAAAGATAACTTTCACTTCTTGAAACCATACATGAGAATACCTGCAAGTTACTTCATATCGACCTCTCGTATTCGAACAATTATGCAGTGCAATGCAGAAGTCAATGAGACACAACACAGCCGTGGAGTTGTGCAACAAACAACACACAAAGGTAACGCATACAATTAACTATTTTAAGATTGCAAACTTGACATTGTTCCGTGAACTGCCTGGGCTCCCTGTGGTCCAGCTAAAACATCTGCATGCAGCACAGCTTAGCAGTTGAAGTATTTCAGCAGATTTTTGAACTGTGAAAGATTCGTGAAGACTAAGAAGATAGATAAACGCGTCAACCCTCAACGAATACTGAGACTTAGAAATTGGAGGATTTAGTCCGACAATCTATACAGTGAAGCCCCGCAAACAAGAGCATACTTTTCTGAAAAACAGACTGACTAGGCTCTTATAAATGTGGTACTTTTTACATTTTCACGGTGCGGTTCTTGTCACAAGGACTATCATGACTATGATGAATATAAATCTATACAGTACTGTATTTGATATTCTTGGGAATGAGGTGATAGCATCTTAATTGACAAAGGAATTTACACCACACAGCTATCAATCTATTTTTGGTTCTTATCTTCGGTTTTTTCCACAAAATCAGTCTGTATGTTCTTATTTTGCTATGTTCAATGTTTGCGGGGCTTACCATAATTGGGCCTAATTGAAATTTTGGTGTTTTTCATACTCTTCAAAAATAATATAAGCACTATAGCACTAGCAATACAAATACGATACCGCAGGGTGGCTAAATTTCTAAACTACCTTGTGACCATTACATTCAACATATGCAAGCAAATACTGAGTTACAATCTACAAAGACATTGAACATTAATCAAGTAAAAAGTCAATATAGATAAGCGAAATTACGACAAGATCACAAATAATTTGATGCACTAAATGAAATGAAAGACCAGCCGGTCCGTTTTAAATCAATGACGATAAGTCACATGACGATTGTGAAGCAGAGAAACGTCTGTGTAATTTTCCTTAATATTTTCCATCATTTGTAGGCATCAACGTCGGCTCTGCAAAGAATCGAAAGTTTATCTGAGTCATCTCAGAATGGTATTGATGAAATAGAAATGAATACTGATGTATGTTTGTACCTTCTTGCTCATGCAAGACTACCAGAAGATGGTGAATTATCTATGCCACGTAGTGGTGAGTTATCTATACCACGTAATAGGTGCTCCGGGGGACGTGACAAATTCACATTTTGTTGGTTGTCGAATGCAAATTACACAATGTGAATCAGTTGCAAACTTTAGTGACAGTTAACGGCGGTTAACGTCAATTAGCAATACACCTTTTCAACTAAGCGACCTCATTTTGGAATTTTTACAAAATTTCTTTAGCTTGCGTCATCTGAAATTTCCGACCCCATGTTCACATTCAGCACCCCAATAAAAGGCTAATTGCAAATGTTCATGATCTTACTATTAGCGAATTTAATTTTATGAGGATAACAAATTTCACGCCCGACAACCCCTACTGACGTATGACGTCACATTGAATCCTCGAAGCTGTGGAGGCAGGTGGAGGTCATGTGATTTTTGCGCGCCCTTTTCCTGATTTCATCACGCGTACACATCAAAAAACATTTCATTTTTGTAAGATCTGATATTGAGCGTGTTTAGTAATAAAAACTGTGCAAAACTTGAAGATTTTGATGATTTGGAAGCAGAGAAACAAACGCTATGGATGCTAGCAGGTAAGCAGATCCTCGTCGATTTCACGAAAATCTCGTAGGCCCGGAATTGCAACTCAACATTAATCTTTGAATTTCTTATCCATCTGCTGTGATATTCCAAAGATGTTTGATTTTATTTGGAAGAACAGTCTTCACAAACTTAGTTTTCTTTTGTTTGGGATAATTTGGAAATGAAATTACCCATTTTCAGGAAGTGTTTAATCGTAAGACTCCCTTTAGATTTTTCTTTCGTTTCGTAAGACGAGAATTCATGATTTTTATTCAGGGTTGTTTTCTCGAGAAGTGACGAGTTTATTTGAAAAGCGAACTATCCTATACCATGCAAAATTCATTTTTCTTTCATTTGATATGGCACTTTGCATCTTTTTGGCTTCCGTTTCAGATCCTTTGAATTAGGCGCGGATCAACTTCGCTTTGCAATTCCATTATTTTTGTTAGGCCAACAAGTCTCCACCTAGACTTTTTGTCTCTTTCTCAATCATAAGTCCTCTATTTGATCGATAAGTTGGCATTTTCTGGAACGACATTCATACTTTCTCCCAAAAACCAATTAAATTGTGATTCTGTAGCTTTTTCTGAACTTAGAGTTGCATTCCACCTGCATGTTGAATTGCTGCAATTCCGCTCGTCGAATTTTACCAAAATTTCACTTTTTCATTCAAGGCCAATTTTCTTCCAAATGCTACGTCCTATGAGAAAGAAACCCTTCCTATGCCATGCAGAATTCATTTCTCTTTCTTTTGAGCTAAAGTTTGGTATATCTTTTGTTGTTGTTATGAAACCTATAAAAAAGGCGTGGACTAACTATGAATTTTGTACCCATTATTTTTGTTAGGCCAGTCTGTCTCCATCTCCATTTTTCAACGTTTTTGCGGCTTTCTGCCGCCATGGTATCCAATTTTTTTCGATTTTATCTCATTATATCCATATTTCCATGCGAAAATCACTTCTCCCAAGAAATTTTGGCTTTATCTTGTTTCTAGGGTTTCTTTCAACTTGCACGCCACACATTTGCTTATCGCTTCGTCAAATTTTACAGAAATTGATCTGATTCATTAGGAGTGTATTTTCTTGCAGAAATGGCAAGTTATAGAATAAAGAAACGTCCTAAGCCACGTAAAAATTATCTGCCTTTTTCGTGATGTAAAATATAACTTGCTTATTATTGGAGTTTGTGAGCCTATCAACTAGGCGCTGGCCAGGTTCATGTCTTGTTCCCTTCATTTTGGTTAGGCCAGTCAGTCTCCGCTCCAACATTTTATGCTCTCTCACGGCTCAGAAGTGTTCTCTTAGTCTACCATTCATGTATATATCATCCATCATCTTACAGCTGAGTATACAATATCAAACTCCTAGATTGTGTAAGTAGTAGTGTCATATTTTGTAAAATTCAGTCCCGTGACAAGAAATTTTTCTTCCCGAAGCGGCTCGTCGACCTGTTTGATGTTGGAAAAGTTGTGCCAAATAAGGGTGAACCAATACCATATATGGGGTTTACCAGAAGAATTTATGACCTGTCTTCAAAAACAATTGATACCCGGTCATTTAAACTTTTGGAATGAAAACAAATTTGGGGTGAACAAAATCTCTGATAAATTTGCTACAAGTTTTGTTCAGGTTGGTTGATACAGGTCATAGATTTCTTTTGCAAAAATCAGGCCAAAGTTCGAGAAAAATTATGCTCCTATAGAAATACTATTATCATCAGAACGAGGCTACGGAAGTCGAATGATGGGTTGTCGGCCGTGAATTTGAAAATTTGTAAGAGATTTGACCGTGAATAATGACTGAGGGTGTAAAGTTACACCCCGAGCGATTTTGACGGTCAAATCCCATATAAATGCTCAAATTTATGATCGCAATAAGTCAAAATCACATACTCTAGGAATATGAAGATTTGCAATGAGGCTAAACTTGGGATGCTGAATCCTAATCCATGGTCAGAAATTTCATATCAAGAAAGTTTCAAAAATTGCGAAACGAGGCCGTTAGTTGAAAAGGTGTATTCTTGTGATTTATTTTCAAAATATGCCCAGCCATTTTACTCCACGCATTATTTGTTTACAGCGGTTTATAAGGTGTCCCAAAGTTGTTCGACGATTGATTGAATATTAAAGAATAACGATGCAATGAACACGCTCCATGTTGTTCCACGTTTGGTTAAATATAGAAAAAGCGATGCAATGAACACTGTTCTTAATGAAGTAACCATGTTCCTAAGATCTTGACTTAATGCTAAGAGACCAGCATCTTGCAAATTCGCTGAATATTCCCAGAGTTACAAGCCTTTGAAATGTATGTTTTTATGAAGGTGAAACCAGAGACCTCTCAAAAGCATTTGCCGTGAAAGCAAACATGGGGCCGTCGTTTGTTTTGTTTCTCCTTCTCTGAAAGAAAACAAACTGTAACAGGAAAGTAGTTTTGATATCCTAACTTTCGCTAACATTGGTTCACGCACTTGGATGCTTTAATGAATTCTGCAGATAAAAGTTTGAAAATGACTCAGTCTTTCGTCGATTAGGGTTTCATTTAATGTTTTTGGATACTTGCATTCTTGTGTTAATCATGACATTTTACTAAGTTTAAATCGCTTTGAAACTTCAAAAGGTGCTCTTGGCTTGCTGTGATGGTAGCGAGAGGTATGCCATTAGATAATCTTCCTTTAATTGGTCTTTTAGGTCTCTTTGCGTTGCAAGTTTAGGTTTCAAACTTGATCTTTACAAGCTCGTAATTCAATGAATTTGTCTCAGAATTTATCAGGAGATTTACGAGATTCTGGTGTCTAAGACTGCATTCACACGATGCCGATACTTTTTGAAACGGTGTAATATGTGATCTTGGGGGGGGGGGGTAACTCAGCCTTTTATGTGACGGGGACATGCCATTTTGCCCGAAAAATTGGTACCCATAATTCCGTTAATTCTTGTGGATTTTAGGGCCATAATTCCACAAATCGAATAAATATCTTGGCCATAATTCCGGAAATAATGAAAAATCTGCTGAAAAGGACACCCATAATTCCGTGAAATGTCAAAAAATTGTGAAAATGATACCCATAATTCCATAATGGTTTGAAAAAAGTACCCCTAAAAAATAGCACGTCCCCGTACCACGAACAGTACTAAGGTACCCCCCCCCCGAGTATGTGATGGATAGATCTCCCGTTCACACGTAATTTTTTGCCGGCAGATTTTGAATACGGAATTCTAATCGACACATTTTGGAAACGGCATCATGTGAACTTTCGAAAAAGATGGAAACAGACATTTTTCGACGCTTTTGATATGAAACCCATCGATCCTAAGGGTGTAGGTACATTTCTTTGGCATCAAAGTCTTGCAACGAGTTTCTTACCATCAAATTTCCTATCGTTTAAAATTGTTCCGGCATCGTGTGAACCCCAGCTCAAATTTTGCTACCGTCACATTTTGCTCCGCGTTCAAAATGTGCCGGCATCGTGTGAACGTAGACTAAGATTAATTCAATTTCTTAGGGACGGGATTTTGCCAAGAAGCCCGTTGATATATCGTTATTTTCAATATTAGATCAAATGTCGAACAATATTTTTTGGACACTGTCTATATGAAAGGCTTATTCAAAAAGCGAGTCAGTGCATTGTAGGGAGTTAAGGAAAACTTGTGTGCAAAGAGACTATGTTCAGATTAATTTACGGATTAGATGCTTTCACTTTCCATTTCAGACTCGTCACTGACAACACGTACAATTTGTTTGACAAAGACACACATATTTTTCGCTGTCGAATCGCATCAGTGGCCTTTATCAAGGATTTATCAGCCACCATCATTTCTCAAAGATCAATACAAAGAACTACGGCAGCAAAGAATTATCGATCTTGTCAAAATAGTAAGTTCTAATTTTACTTACAACTAGAAGTAACTATAAGTTATCAACTGCTCGCACTCCTTCATATTTGTGAACTCAGATAAAGCCACACTAAATTCGTAAATGAATGTTCTGCTGTCCCCTTGAAGTGGAATTGTTCGTTCCATTGTTCCGTATTCCATGTTTTATGAAGGTAAAGGAGGGTATTGAACGAAGGTTCAACAGATTATTGCTTATTGTGTTGACTTAATCCTGTTGAAAATGTGATTGCATGTAAACACTGAATGACGTCGATATCATTGTTGTGCAGCATTTGTGAATGTTTCGTATCGATACCACACGCCGCTCAGGGTCAGGGCTCATACCATGCTCATACCAAGCCAAGCTTCGTTTCGTTGGGTGAAGTTGAATCATTGAACAAATCCGTCTCACAGTTATTTACGCCGTGTTTGGTATCTTAGTCTTTTTATGGCCAAACGAAGTAGCGAAATGTGTCGATGGAAGATCTGAAAGTAGTGTGAAGGTGCACAAACTTATTGCCTGTGTCTCATGAAACGTAAGGGAAGTTCAATTTAGTCGCCCCTTCTCTGGGATAGGCCCGACCGCCATCACAGTATCTTGGCAGACAGAAGAATATCATGACTATTGATCATTGTTCACGAAGACAAACACGTACACAATCGAACTGTAGTGACAAAGGAAATGTGGCCAGCGGATCTTTCAATTTAAACTAACCAGCGGTAATAGATAATCAGAAGTAACAAAGCAATACAATAAACATATGCGTGGACATCACAGAAGGTTGGCTGGATCACTATAGTAATCTCGCTCCTTCGTCGCTCGCAATAAATCCCCGCATACAAGAAACTCAAAATTGATAATCATGCTGTCTGGTTTCTTATGTGTATGGAAGTATATTTACAATGGTAAGAGACTTTACTTTTATGTGGGGTGCTTTCTGCTGTCAACTATTATCTTTGTTAAGTTTTGACCATACTGAATAGTTGCAATGGTCTGAAGTCTCAACTATCCATAACATTGGAACTCGTCAGGCAACCAGAGGTGATCTTTTTAAATCCCTTAAGAATACTACACTTTATGGTTTTCAAACAGTTCAATATTTTGGCTCCAAACTTTGGAACACTCTTCCACTTTTCATACGTGTTGCTAACTCCGTTTCAGTTTTTCGGTCTAAATTGAAAATTCATTTCCTTGACTCATACTGAAAATTCATTTCTTAAAATCATCCTTGTTTCTCGATTAAATGATCTCTCAAATTGGCGATTTTCTTCCGTCTATTCAGGAATATCTGGCAAACAGTTTGTTTTGATTTATTTTCAGGAAATATGTTTTAGTTTTATTATTACTTTCGATTAGTTAACGTATTTAGAGGGCTCCTCCTCAATCAATCAATCTTAAATAGAATCATGTAAAGTTTCTTTCCTCTGTAATCGTTAATTCTAATTTATTTTTTATGTAGTACGGTTTTTTTGTATGTATTTAGGTGTAGTGTAACGTAGTGTGTAGAATTGTATTTAGGATTTATTGGTAAATGAAATAATCTGAATCTGAATCTGAATCTGTCGTAAAGGTCTAACATGGTGATACATCATTCCATGTGATGAAATGTCAAATATGAAAATGGCCTTTCAGCTGAGCGTAAGAAGGCATCCACAGTATATAAATTTAACAGACTTGACTAGTAGCAGGTTTGTTGGGGAGATGAAGTGCTGACCCTATTGTTTTGACCGATTGTGATTCAGCTTTGTTGAGAGCGAATCAACGGTGGGGCTCACACTGTCATGCGCAACTTTGCTATTGTTTTCTTCTCCTGTTCTCAACCGTCAAGCTAATTTGCATATTGTGTCATTGACATAAATCGTTACTACGCATGCGATCTGGAGCCCTTTTTGGGGGATTCCTCGAGGCTCACAACTTAGCCTATTCGTATCCCCAACAAAGGTGTACATATATATTTAGACTTCAAAACAGTACCACTTTAAACAGAAAATTACAGAAAATAAAATACTGGGAATGTCGGAATGAGAAAATTGATAATTTCCACGTTCCAGTCCTCGAAAACTGTCCTTGTTAACATTGTTGTTGTATATTCATCTTACATCGATGGAATGAACTGGTCTACTATGTACGATTTACTGTACAAGAAAACTAATCAAAATCGATGAATGTATGTAGATGTACGGGCAGACTTACCAGTCTCCAGTCTTGAGCTTAGATGCATAGAGGTGAAGCCAGTCCAGGCTAAGCCTTTTTTCGTGGTTTCTTGGTACCGACCCCCATCTGATCCGGTAGAGGTCTTCGATAAGTTAGAAGAAGTTTTCAAGTTTTTAGAGTCTGAGGGGAAAGAAATCATCTTATTGGGAGACACGAATTGTGACCTTAGCTCCACTCTGAGTCCTCTAGAAAGCCCAAATTCTGATGTTCCAATTTGTACTAAGCATATTCTGGATTTTTATAACTCTTTTGGGCTGAAGCAACTTATTACCGAACCTACAAGAGAGACACTTGATACTGCCACTATAATTGATCACATTGCGATCAGCAACCCTTCTAATGTTGTTGAATCTGGCGTTGTGAAAACATGCATTAGTGATCATTATTTGGTATACGTGACTCGCAAGTTTCGGGGATCTATCAAAGCCAACCATAAAGTTGTAAAGTCTAGGCAAATGAAAAAGTTTGACGAAGACCTTTTTATTAGTGACCTTGCCAAAACTGACTGGTCTGCTATTGCATACAACAGTGATGGGTTAGACAATGCAGTCCGTTTGTGGTCCTTTCATCTGTCTTCCATAATTGAGAAGCATGCCCCTCTAAGAGAGCGCAGAGTCACTGAGCGTTTCAGTCCATGGATCACCCCTGATCTGAAGCAGCTCTTCAGGACACGAGACAAAATGAAGGTTGCTGCAGTAAAGGCAAAATCTGAACTACTTATGAGTGCCTACAGACAAATGCGATGTAAGGCCAATAATTTGAACTCTAAAATGAAAGGAAACTATTTTTCAAATAAGATTCAATCCTGTGCTGGGGACACTAAGGAAACTTGGAAGACAATAAACCAGTTGGTTAATAAAAGGTCCAAAACAACTGAGATCTTGTCTCTGAAAGATGGCGAACACACAATTTCTAAACCCCAAGATATAGCGGAAACCATGAATAAATTTTTCTGCAACGTTGGTAAGGACCTCAGCGAAAATATACCTAACAAAGAAAACCCTCTTTTAAATGGTGATTATGGTGAAAGAGAGACTGATTCCACCTTTTCTTTTAAACCTATTACTACTGATGAGGTTAAAAAAGCATGTTCTAAGATTAAAAATTCAAATGGATCTGGTACTGATCGCATTTCTAGTCACTTTATAAAAGTAGGTATTGAGATTTTGGCTCCTTCGCTTGCCCAACTCTTCACAATGTCTCTGTCCGTCGGCTGCTTCCCTGACAACTGGAAGACTGCTTGCGTAGCGCCGATTTTTAAGCAAGGCTCAAAAGATGATAGGTCGAATTATAGGCCTATATCGGTGCTACCTGTTGTCTCTCGTTTATTTGAAAAGCTTGTCTATAACCAGCTGTACGACTACCTTGACAAAAACAAGATGATTTTTACTGATCAGTCTGGTTTTCGAGCCCTTCATTCGGTCCTGACGTCTCTGTTGAAGTGTACGAATGACTGGTACCTAAACATTGATAAAGGTAAATACACGGCTGTTGTTTACATAGACCAGCATACAAGTCAAATCTTTCAATAGGGCACAGGGAAACCCATAAATCTTCCAATTTCACGTTTATCAGCCAATGGTGTTGCCGTATTCTCGTCACATGACCGAAAATAAGCTCTTTGAGACGAATTTTCGAGTACTCTTACGAAAATCAAAATGGACATTCGAGTAATAAAGATACAGAGCTGCTTTTGCCACGAGTCGATTCTACAGGCCCTATTCCATATTTCACATTTTGCATTTCAAGAAAATCTCATCAGGGATCAGCGCTACATCGAATTTCATGAAACCGAAAATAGGCCTATATTCAAATATCATTTGGGAGCGCAACAAATAAGATATAAGTTCCAAAATTTCACACCTTACGTGAATTATAATAAGGAATAAGGTGAAGATGTTTCTTTGCTTCAGTTTCCCAAATCCTTGACGAGTCTCGGCTATTTGCGACGAAGAAAGCTATTGGGCCTACCTTCATCCACTGCATAATGCTATTATTCTGTTTCAAATCGGCTTCTTTGCTGTAGCAAGGTAGCACAGCTATTCACCAACAACATAACACCAATTTCCACTATTCTCCGCTGAAAAATTGCCATCAACCTTAGTAAAACGCGATGAACTTTCAACAGCTCTTCGCCACACTATCTATTCCAAGTTTTGAAACAGTGTGCTCACGTGGAGAAAATTCTGTTATTGTCAAAGCGCTCAAGATGTCATGGTCAAGAGGTAGGTCTCGTATCATCCTCTCTCAGACTTGACCTTTGTTTTAGTATGAAAAGTGGAAGGGATTGAGGCCGGGCTTTCAAAATTATCTGTATTTCTTAAAAGAAGGAAAATGTTGAATGCATATTTCAAAATAATTTGAATGAATATGAGAGTTTTTTCATGGAAGTTAAAGGGTATTGGAGCTTGCGAAGATACCTAGGCCCCCTATCATTTGAATAATTCAAATTCATTTGAAATATGCATTCATCATTTTCCTTTTTTTAGAAAATAAAGATAATTTTGAAAGCCCGGCCTCAATCCCCTCCACTTTTTCGTACTAAAACAAAGGCCAATCTTTGTAGAGAGGAAATGATACGAGACCTACCTCTTGACCATGACATCATGAGCGCTTTGACAATAGCAGAATTTTTTCCACGTGAGCACACTGGATTAGATAGTGTGGAGAAGAGCTGTTGAAAGTTCATCGCGTTTTACCAAAGTTGATGGCAATTTTTCAGTGGAGAATAATGGAAATTGGTGTTATGTTGTTGGTGAATAGCTCTGCTACCTTGCTACAGCAAAGAAGCCGATTTGAAACAGAATAATGGCATTATGAAGTGGATGCAGGTAGGCCCAAGAGCTTTCTTCGTCGCAAATAGCTGAGACTCGTCAAGGATTTGGGAAACTGAAGCAAAGAAACATCTTCAGCTTATTCCTTATTATAATTCACGTAAGGTGTGAAATTTTGGAAGCTATATCTTATTTGTTGCGTTCCCAAATGATATTTGAACATAGGCCTATTTTCGGATGCATGAAATTCGATGTAGTGCTGATCCCTGATGAGATTTTATTGAAATGCAAAATGTGAAATATGGAATAGGGCCTGTAGAATCGACTTGTGGCAAAAGCAGCTCTGTATCTTTATTACTCGAATGTCCATTTTGATTTTCGTAAGGGTACTCGAAAATTCGTCTCACAGAGCTTATTTTCGGTCATGTGACGAGAATACGGCAACACCATTGGCTGATAAGCGTGAAATTGGAAGATTTATGGGTTTCCCTGTGCCCTATTGAAAGATTTGACTTGTATGCTACATAGACCTCAAGAAAGCTTTTGACACAGTCGATCATGATATTCTATTGAGGAAGCTCAACTTCTGTGGCCTAAAAGGAAAAGAACTAAGCTGGTTTCGTTCGTATCTCACCGATAGACGACAATGCTGCAAGGTAAACGGTCGAATTTCCGCTACAGACAGTATAACCTGTGGGGTACCACAAGGATCTTGCCTTGGTCCCCTTCTCTTTCTTGTCTATATCAATGATCTTCCTAGTTGTTTGAAAAATTCCCTTGTATCCATGTATGCAGATGACACAAGCATTTACTATGCCTCTGAATCTGTTTCAGAAATTAATCAGGCAGTTAATGCTGACTTAGAAGCTTTGAAGGGCTGGCTTGAAGGAAACAAGTTGTCTCTGAACGTAGCTAAGACAGATGCAATGATCATAGGAAGCAATGGAAAGCTTAGAAAAATCGACTCTGTCGATTCCACTAAACCGCAATTTAAGATTGGTTCCGAGGATATCAAGTTGGTAAAGGAGGTCAAATACCTTGGTGTCCAGGTTGACCATCAACTAAAATGGACATCTCAATTCGCCTTAACAACTAATAAGATCTCTAGAGGTATTGGTATGCTTCGTTATGCCAAGCAGTACCTTCCATTATCAACCGTCAAGACTATGTATAAGAGTTTAGTGGAGCCGTACTTTAGATATTGCTGTCCTGTCTGGGGAAATGCTGGGGTGACTGTCATTGAAAAATTGCAGAAACTCCAAAATCGTGCTGCAAAACTCGTTACCAACAGTCCATTTGATGCGACCGCTTTACCAGTTATTCGTGCGCTTCAATGGCCCACTGTTAGGGAACTTATTGATTTTGAATCTCAGAAAATAGTTTTCAGATCCCTTAAAGGAGACGCGCCTTCCTACATGAAAGACATGTTCACGAGAGTCAACAATTCCACTGCTCGTTCTCTTAGGAATGCTGAAGTCGACCTCAGGTTGCCATTGTTAAAATCAGCAGTGGGGCAGAAATGCTTCTCGTACCGAGGCGCTAAGCTTTGGAACAGTCTTGGTACCGACGCTAAGAACTCTTCAACCCTGAGAGCCTTCAAGAGAGAGGTGGAAAAATGAACACTTAAACCTTTTCGTTTTTTTTTTGTTGATTTTTGAACAATTGTAATTTTAATTTAGTTCGAAATACTGGTTTTTATTGTAAATTATTAATTATTGTAAGTTTTTAGCATGGCCCCCTGTAAATCAGTTATTCTAACTGAGGGGCTACCATGGGTAAAAAATATAAAATCAAATCAAATCAAATCAATGTAATTAATTGAAATAGACATGAACTATCAAGTTTTTTTATGCAATATTTACAATAAATCGACAGGCATTGCAGTTGCATGTGGGACCATCCCATTTACTTATCAAGCTTTTAAAAATGTTAAGGTTATCCGCCGATTTTAGCTCCTCTGGTAAGCAGTTCCAAATCTGTGGTCCTAAGAACCTGAGACTGTTTGTGCCGAAAGTAACCTGATTTGGCCTATAATGAGTAAGATTATTAGGATTTCGCGATGAATAGTTAGAAGTTCTAATTCGAAAAATATCTTTCATGAAGGATGGATTCAGATCATTCAAAATTTTAGACATTCCCAAAGAAAGAGATCTTTTTCTCGAACCTTTTTCTACCAACTTTTCCTCAGTTACTTTCCTTGTCGAATCAATACCAAAAGCGACCGGGATTTCTATAAATAACAGTGATATGATTTCTACGGGAAACAAAATTATTCCCATTGTGTCATCTTTGGGAGCAATTGCCTTTCGGTCGTTCACGATCAAGGCTTTTATACCTTGTAAGGTCGGATATGTTCCTGTAGAGTTGAAGAAGAATCGCCTACAGAGAAGTGATATCCGATATGAATCCGAACGAATCGATGTAATGCTTTAATGGTCTGAAGTGAAAGGTTCATAGACGTACCTGAAACGGACCTACCTGTCAGGGCTGCCGAGAGCTTTTTGAGGCCCAAGAACAAAACTGCGAAATGATGCCCCCTAAGAGCGAAGTGAGCAGAAAATTTTGTCTATCACACCCTTTAGATTGGGTTCAAACGCATTTCAGAGCATGTCCTGCAGTCCAAGTGTCAAAAATCTTTAATTTTGAGGCCTTTAAGACCCCGAGGCCCTGGGGCAAATTACCCTTCCTGCTCCCCGCTCGGCGGCCCTGGTTACTGTTACTGAATCCATCCATTCAATGTCAAAGGTGTTGTGGCGCAATGGTGTAATCCTCCGACTTTGCAGACAGAAAAGTCTAAGCAGAGTGGGCTCGATGCCTGGTAGGGTCCCACCACTTGAGGGCCATGACAAGGAGTGATAAAAGTGGGAACTTCACCTTCACTTTCACCTTACTTTTACAGTTGATATTAAAAGATAACAAGTTAATAGCATATGATTTTTGTGAAAGACGACATTTCAAGCATACCAAGGAATAGCTACTTCTAATCGGCGTTCTATCCTTCTAGAAGAAGAAATGGATATTATGCCAGATAAGAAGTATTTCATCTCATTTTGAGAAAGTCTCACGAAGAAAAATTTGTACCGTGACCGTTTTCTTTCAATTTTCGCTGAAATCAGTCTTGTCCACAACAAAACGTCGTCGAAGATGATTAGTGTAAAGTGCTTCAAATTCTTTTTTTTATCATCCTAAATTACTATCGGGTGATCCCAAAAAAGAACTTCACGAGCTAGATCGCACATAATTTCTTGAAAGCAAATGTTATGAAGACAAACAAGGTATCAGCATGTAGCTGAAAGGCTCCGCTATCTTTTGAGATGTTGCTTGGTCAGTTTAAGATATGCATACTGTCCGAAAAAACAGTTTCAAAAATATGGAAATTCATTCATTTTTCAGACCATTCCCTCGCTTTTCCAGTCCATTTCTTGGAAAGTGTGAAAAACGCTGAATTCCAAATTTGCTTTGGAGCATGAAATTTGAATGAGGAACAGTGGTCAATCATTTTGAAAGCAAAAAATTTCCCTTGACTACTTCTAATCCATCGCTATTTCGAGTTTTCACAAATTTTTGACTGCAAAATGATGGTGAATGAGGAATCCTGGATTCGAAATATCAATTGAATCTGGTTTTCCGGATGGTAATCATTGCTTAAAATGAGCATGCAGCATCTCAGAAGATAGCGAAGCTTTTCAACTAAACTGTGAAAGGAAGCATTTGGCAATAGCTTTTGATTTCAGGGAGCCAGCTATGATCTAGCTCTTGAAATTTGTTTGGGTCACCTATGAAGAGTAGAAGAGGTGATCTCTATTGCACTCTAATGCAACTGATGCAACTTTTTTCTTCCAGACATATTTTGAAGATGCACCCTGCCACGTGATGCTTGATTTCGTAGATGAGGTAAATACACAAAGTTTTGCATATTTTTCTTTATGATCCCAGAAGTTATAGGCTGAGGACGAGTCGCTCATCTGGAGCTGAGAGTGCTTGGTTATCGTTCCGTTTATAGGTCGGGGTCGAAGCAGCAATAAAATACCGGATGGATGGACATAAATTAACACGTTTTGCAGGCTTTGAATTGTTTTGAGTGGGCTTGTCAGGATATGTAGCTACTTAAAGCTTATTTAGGCCCACTATGCATGCCGCGCCTGGTGAGGCTTTGGACCCCCAGTTTATGTCCATTCCGAAGGACGATGAGATGAATTGCGAGGTCAGGCCTCCGAGGTCACCCATCCGGAGTTTGATCTCACTCGACCGAGCTTAACTTATGTCACCTGACGAAGACTGTACAAGCCGCTCGGCCTCTCAGCCCTTAAGTATGCAGCTGATATTAAAAATTGAAATTATTATCTGTCAGTCAAAGAGTAACTTAGATTTGAAAATTTTCTTTGGTAAAATCGCTCTTCTTTCTGACCGAGAAATTAGGAAAATGGTCATAAGGGGTTTTTATGGTAACGAGAATTCCACGTTTCAATCTGGCCCATATTTTACTTGCCATTCAAATGCTAACTATAGCGTTGATATGGAGGAGAGTCAGCCCGCTTACCCGGCTGGCCCGATAGGCGAGACAGTTTTCACCTGTATTCATATGGTGAAATTCCAGTCCGCTTGCCGAGACAGAAATTGGACACATGTCAAAAATGAGACACGTGCCCATTGTTTAGTTAAGCAGCGCATGGGCAGTATCGATATTTTCGTCTCGGTAGCCAGGATGGAGTGTTCATATGGAAAATTTTGATCCTGCCTACCGAGATCTCTCCAGTACATCAGTGAGATCTCGCTAAGCGGGCCAGCCCGTCTCCTCATATGACAAGAAATCAAACTTTGTATTGGAATTAGGGATGAGGTGAGATCTCGGCAAAGAGCTCCAGCCCGGTAAGCGGGCTAGCTCGTCTTCATATGAACAGACTCTAAGTAGGAAAGTATAGTATTGACAATTATATTGACCTTGATGGACTTGAATGGAACGTAGAGTCCTCGCTTGCATACAAATCCCTTCCCAGTATTTTCTGATTTCTGGGTCTAAAAGATGAGTGATGCTATGAAACAAAATTTTCACATCGCAGTTAGCCTCTGAGTCTAGATTAGCATTTCAGTTTTGATTATCGATCGCATACTCTTGAATACACAGCCCGCTAAGCGTGTTAACTTATGTTTTCTTACCTGTACACAATTGTGAAATTTGATCTTTACTTGAATTGCTTATACAACGTTTCATGCACTAGCACTTCGTTGGACGTCAAGCTTTTGTGACTCTGCTCTGAACTGCAAAGTATCTGACAGAAATTTTATCAACAATACACTGGGACCTCATGTCGATGTGCCCACAAGAGCTAGTGTGCTAAAGTCCAGAAATCATCGTGCCATATTTTGATTATTGAGTCTAAATTCTAACGTAAGAATTGAGAAATGCTCTCAGCGTAGGCTAGTCTCTCAGCAACAGAGCAATGTTTGAAGCATTTCAATTGGCCACTTACTTTTCTTCCTTTTACATATTTCCTTGAGTCATATTCTTCCTGGGTCACCCAGTAGTTTAACTGTTCTATCAGCTTGACATCTTCACTGTGGATCTGTAGTAGACTTACGGCGATGAGTGCCTTGTATCCCTCCTGTAAACATTGCTCAACAGGGACTCGTAATGAAACAGTGAAAAAGCTGACCCTATTTTCTGCATTCGATCGATCGAATCACGATCAAACGACTATTTAGCTCTGCTCCACGGCCACTCCTCTGAAAGAAAATGTGATAAACAGCGTAAAGCAGACACTTTAATCAACGAAATTTGCTATAATTTTGAATCAGTAAGTTCATTTTACCTGTTGAGTGCAAAATGAGTCTTACAGCGCTACATTTTCCATGCTTTAAAGACCAAAGCAAACCAGAGGAATCTTCACCTACCTGCCGCAGCAACTTCGTTCGAAATCTAGTCAACTACATCATTCGCATTGAAAATTCGACCTTATTGTTCTTTGCCAAATCTCGCAATCTGATGAGTACTCTAGGAAGCTCAGAGTAGGGCCAGGTTATTCAGAGTAATACTATGAGTTTCTGTTGACCGAAGGGCCATCATCAAGTCAAAGAGCACAAGGGACTTCACGTCATTGGTCTAGATCTATGGTTTCTTTTCGGGCCAAATTTTGATTTCAGACAGTCTGAACTTGAAGGATACGTTCAGAGGATCCTGGATAACAATGTCTCTTCAAGGTAATTACATTTTTTATTTCATTCATTCAGTTATGCGACTCAGATTCCCGCGAAACCTCATGGTTAATTCTTGTGGACACATTGCGAGAAATGAACCGGCTAACGAACTCTTTGAAAGCTGTTTGGGAAGAAGAGATTAAAGTTGACTTACCAGCCGAGGTTTGGCCATCTTTAGAACTCGTTTTATAATATATTTGTATGTATTTGTTTGGAACTGATGCACTTAAGGCTTATGAAGAAGATGTTAGGCTGGCACTACGGGGTCAGTCAGCACAATTTTTGACGTTTGACAGCCAGTGGCTCTCAACCTATATCAGGTTCTTATAAACTGATAATGAATTTTTAACTAGCAATAGGATAGCTTCCAGATCTTTAAAAAGGTTTGTTGAAAATTCTGTGACCTATTTCTTTGAAATGAATAGCTTCAAAGGAACTGTATCAATTTTGCTGTAATCCTACGGTTGAACTCTTCTGAAATCTTTGATCTTTTCAGAAGTACTGTGTATTTCCTGCATTTTCAGAATTGAGTAAAACTTCTCAAAAAACTTAAACCATGTTAATTTCTAACATTTTGACAAAACATGAAATATTTTCCAAGAAAACCATAGTTTGTGGTATAAAGTACAAGTCTGTCGCTCTTCCTGTTTGCGATTTAGGCCATATAAAATAAATTAATAGATTCTCATCACTAAGTTTCGAAAAGTTGCGCGAGGCGGGAGGTTTATATTTTATATTTTATATATAAAACGCTTTGGTTGATCTTGCACAATCTACGAGGGAGGTATAATTTTCTCGTAGATTTTGTTATCTGGGCTTGTAACATGCTTGTAACTGCATCCTGCTGCTTACTGCTTATCGCGTTTACAAACAACCTAAACAGATGCGCAGGATATCTGCAAATCATCTGCAGATATTAACTGCAAGTCATCAACGGGACATTGACTAGTATGAAAGCACGGAAGCCCCGGAAAGCTGGTCAAATCATCTGTGAAGGGGCAAAATATCAAAGTAAGCTTGCTTCCTACGGCGTTTGATTGAGTTTTCAGGCAACAATAGGCCATATAAAGTATAAAACGTATCACAAATCTTACAAGTGACGGGCGGGCGGCACTTTTATATTTTGTAAATAAAATATAAAAATTTTAGACGCGGAATACATTCTCCATGCGGGCGGTGATGAGAATCTATTAATTTATTTTATGTGGCCTTATTAATCTGATGACGGCATATCCTCAATGAGCTGAACATGCAATGTGCTGTGATTTCGAGTAAAAAATCAAGATTTCTGAAATGTCAAACCGTAGAATTCTAGGCAAGCAGCCAAAGTTTCTTTTGAGCCATTCAATTAAAGAAGTTACCTACATCCACAGGGTCACGGTGATCCAGAATACGAAAATTAAGGGAAAAAATACAAAATATGGGAAAAATCAAATTTGGTCAAACTTTTATCGTGATATGTGGTTTTAAAGAGGATATATTGAGGATCAAAATAAAGCAAAAATCAGACTTTTGTGACTTCTGAGTCCGGAGATATTTGCTTGCAAAGTTGGATGAAATTGACATTGTTTACTTTTCGTGTAATTTTTGGTAGATTTCTACAGAATGCTCATTTCAACAACAAATTCATTTGCTAATATCTCTGCCCAGGGTTATCCGATTTTGGCTCTGTTTGTTTTAATTGATAGAACTACATGTCAGCTTACAAATAATTTGGTCATTGCCTCTTCTGGTACGCATTTTTTTGTTTTCTTGTTATTTTTCTTAAATGTGCTTATTTTCCTGAAATTGACACCAAAAATGCGTAATTTGAAATTTAAAGTACAAAATGAAAAAATTAAGGAAGAATATGTCTGCCAAACCTAGATTTTATTAAAGTAGCACATTTCAGCAGGTAGTCTGCCAAAGCAATCATTTAGGATCGTACAGGGAACAAAACTGTGTTATTTTCAATGTGTCCACTACCATTTTTTTGCTACTTTTTTTACCCCCCATTATTTTGATGTTCACCTTCAGACAAACGCAAACCCTGTAACCCAGACTTAAAATATACAATCCTGAATGGTTTATCCTTTGTAGCAAGTGTTCTGACATAAGTGAGAGAAAATTTGAATTCACTGCCTCCTCCGCAGAGGCCTTTTGTAGTTTTTTAGTTGAACCCTTTTAAGCATTGAGACTCCTATCTGTATGCAATTGAAAAAAACATTGTAAAAATGATATAGTTATTGTTCTTTCGACTCTTATTAGTAGAAATGATCCATACAAAGTTGTAGAAGTCATCAGGAATGGCTCCTCAAAACCGGTAGAGTTGGAACTGCGAAGTTTCGTCAGTTTGACACCATAAGAACTCATTTTATGGCAATTACTGAAGTATGATGATCAGCTTGCATACAAAAACATCAGAAATAACATTTTTTACATAATATTGCCTTGTCTTGAAGCTGGTTGCCTACAAAATGTTCCTGATGTACATTTTCAAGGCTAAAATTGCATTTTCAGACCATGCTTTCCCAGGGCTTAAGACTGTTCTTTAAAAAAGCCACAAAAGGCCTCTGCGGAGGAGGCAGTGAATTCAAATTTTCTCCCACTTATGTCAGAACACTTGCTAAAAAGGATAAAACCATTCAGGATTGTATATTTTAAGTCTGGGTTACAGGGTTTGCGTTTGTCTAAGGGTGAACATCAAAATAATGGGGGGTCAAAAGTAGCAAAGGAATGGTAGTGGACACATTGAAAATAACACAGTTTTGTTCCCTGTACGATCCGAAATGATTGCTTTGGCAGACTACCTGCTGAAATGTGCTACTTTAATAAAATCTAGGTTTGGCGGACATATTCTTCCTTAATTTTTTCATTTTGTACTTTAAATTTCAAATTACGCATTTTTTGGTGTCAATTTCAGGAAATTAAGCACATTTAAGAAAAATAACAAGAAAACAAAAAAAATGCGTGCCAGAAGAGGCAATGGCCGACTTCTTTGTAATCTGACATGTAGTTCTATCAATTAAAACAAACAGAGCTAAAATCGGATAACCCTGGGCAGAGATATTAGCAAATGAATTTGTTGTTGAAAAGAGCATTCTGCAGAAATCTACCAAAAATTATACGAAAAGTAAACAATGTCAATTTCATCCAACTTTGCAAGCAAATATCTCCGGACTCAGAAGTCACAAATGTCTGATTTTTGCTTTATTTTGATCCTCAATATATCCTCTTTAAGACCATATATCACGATAAAAGTTTTGACCAAATTTGATTTTTCCGAAATTTTGTCTTTTTTTCCTTTGGCTGGATCACTGTGAGGGTGTCCAAAAAAATTGTGCCCGTTTGTGTGGCTGCTGTGGAGGAGCCGTACATTCAGTTATTTCGTTTTTTTGCATAGCTGCATAGGTCAGGCTTCAACTTAGAATCTGAGACGTTGCATGAGCCAATCTGACTCGTGGTTGCTGATTAATGGTGGAGAAAAAGCAAAATAAGTGGCTGGTTCAAAACACCACTTCTGTTCTACAGCAATGTCAAATCAACTAAGTTTCCAAAGAAATGGTTCTGGCGTCGTAGTAAAAGTGTTCATAATCTTTAAAAGGGCTAGCAGTGTTTTCTGTTCATAAGAGAGCACTTTCTACCTTTGAAAAGTGTGGTGAAAATTTGATTACGATGCCAGAGTCCTTTCTTTGAAAACTCTCTTTATTTTGGCATTGCTGGAGAACAATAGAAGTGCTGTTTTTGAAGCAACCACTTATTTTGCCTTTTCTCTACCGTAAATCAGCAACCCCGTGTCAGACTGACTCAAGCAAGGTCTCAAACTGTAGGTTGAAACCTGGCCTATGTAAAAATCGAGATGCTTGAATTAAGAGCTCCTCCACAGTAGCCACACAAACGGGGCACAGTTATTTTAGGATGCCCTGTATAAAAATACTTTGCATGGCCTTACAGCATCAATGCAAAGCGGTCTAAAACCAAAAAAAAAAATTAAAGTAAAAGTTACAAAGTCAAACAAGTTTTTTTAGAAATCACAAGCTAATCTATAAAAACGAGTTAAAATATTTACAGTTCTAAAATTTCATTGCTAGAGCAAGTATCCCAGTCCTTTATCGTTCTTGAAAAGAAACTGTTTCTGTATGACTCTGTCTTGCATAGTAGTGGTATAAATGGTTGACAGCCAAAACTGCGTTGTCGTGTGGTTGCTGTGTTTTTTAAAGCGTAGCTGGGAACTTTTGCAGCTGAGATGATTTTTATTATTTTTTTGAATAAATTGAGACGAGCTTGCTTTCTTCTGTCCTGTAGTGTTGCTATGTCTAGCCTTTTCATCATTTTTTTACATTCCAATAAAAATTTACAATACGGATTTACTAGTTACACTACTTACAGGATACTTAACTACACTACATGGACGATGCCACTGGGTGCAAAATACTTATTATTATTTTATTATTATTATCAATTTCTTTTTCGTTGGTTAAAATAACAGATAGCTAAAAATGTTTAGCTAATTAAGTCCAACGCTAAAAATGTAATAATACTATGACTACTCCGTGGCATCACAAAAAACTAAGACGATTTACATATGAATTACAAAAGGAAAAAAAATACAAGACATGAAAAAGAAGCAAAGAACACTACACTCTGTCTCAAAGTAGATATCAGGTGAAAAATGTCCGTGAAAATAATAGCAGACAAGATGTTCGCTGCGTTATGAGTAATTTTGCGTTTGCCTTTTCATCTGGGCAGTCATACAACAAGGTTCACGCTCTTTGAAACTGGACGCAAAAAAATAGGTCATAAAATCTCTCGCCTGTCCTTTTATACTGATGTAAAAATTGGGACCTATTCTCGCCTGCAGTCCTCTGGCTTGTCGAGTCACGCCACGGACAGGATATTCTGCTTAATGTAAGCGGGGTTTCTCTGGATCTTATTTTGCAGTTTTGAATGTCTGCTTGATTTCTTCTTTTTTGTTTAACCTGATTAAAATGTAGTGTTGAAAAGTGCCTACAGATGTCTGACTTTTATAGCAAGGTCTAAAGCTGCTTCTTCATAAAGCCAATTGTTTTTCATAATATTTCAGTGTAACTAATGTTTCATAATTTCATAAAAGTGTTAAGTTAAGTTATAAGTCCAATGGAAATGATGAATGTTGAGCAAATCATGCAATGTTGTCTTAACGTAGAATTAAGTATTTAATTAATTTTTCAATTACAGTAAATACCCGCATTGAAGTAGTTTGGTTTTCTGAACAGGCTGAATGGTTCTCATAATTTATACAATAATTCTTATACTGAGTGAGTAAAGAGAAGTCAATACTTTTGCGGCCCGTAGTTTGTTACCCATGCATCAGATTCTTCAAAACTGGCTACCTTTGTGTAGGTTGTTTGTCGACATGGATACCAAACATTAGTTAGTTTAAATTGATTTCCTTCATTATTCTGTGCTAGGAGTCATTTATACTTTGATCGATGTTTTAGGCCATTTTTCGGTCATTTTGCAATCATGAAATTTTTGTAAAGTTGAATTTAGCTATATTTGTAGTGCTCGTGAGACAACGAGAAGAATCACTAAAATACTTCAACCTTTTGGCTTTTAACTATAATTGAAATCATCCAAATCTGTGAAATACTCTTGCTGGTACAAATTTTCAGAAGTGGGAACTTTTTTCTGGCTCACCCTGTAGAAGAGCCCATGGTAACTTCATCTGTCCATGTTGCTGGAATATGCAACCAAAATTGTTTCATGTTTACTTTTTTCATTTCTCTTCGTGTTTTTTTATTGCAATTCTAATTTTAAAGAACATTAACTGTCAATAGGGGTGTCGATATTTACGTCAAAGCCTTTCTAATGTGTGCTTACTTATAATGCAAATTGTAACATAGAGTTAGTAATTTCGAAATATGAACTATAATATGAACTCGTGCTTTGCACCAGTTGCTTCTTTTATTTTTCGTACTATTCTCATCGGATTGTGGGCACCGATTTTCAATAGAAGCAGGAATTTACAAGTGGGAAAGTGCCTAAGTGCAAGATTTGGCCCCTAGGGAGTTTATCATTTATATAAGGCCACACCTTTTCTCTCATTTCACTCTTCTTCAAGCAACGATCAGTTCGTGACGAGTAGACTGAATCGATATCCTCGCCGTCGCCTTTTCCCTCCACCTCTACTATGGCCCAAGTTCCCCACAATGTGGGGAGGCAAGACATACAAGCTGCTGTTGGCCAAAATGATATGCAAGCTCGGCCTGAAGCTCAGGCGGCTCAGGCCGAAGGACAGGCACAAGCTCAACTGGTAGATCAACACGCTGCACAAAATCCTGTCGCTGTAAGTGAGCTAAATCTCTTTCTTTATTTTGTGGGCGATATTGTCTTCTTTTTTGCATCGTTTGGATTGTTTGGCAGCTTTTTATCCTCCTATTCCTATTCCGTAGCTAGACTATCTGGGCCTGTTATTTAGCTGTCTCGTGTTTTTATTTTTCCTAGGGTTGTTTTCGCTCAGTTCCTCCTCGTGCATACTTCTTCCTGCTTGCCTTCATTTTGCCCCAGCGTGCTCTGGGTTCACAACGTTTTACTCGTTTCTCTTTGTGAGTTTCAATGTAGTTTTCTTTGGTTTTCCAGTACATTTACGAGTGCCAGTTTATATATTTTTCAGTGCTTGGGAACGGTATAGGGCCATGGTCGATTTTTACAATTTTTCTGCTTAATTTGTAGAAACTGTTGCTCGTGTTGGGTCGTGTTGGTATCGTGAAACAATTTCCTTTTCTGTAGTGTTGTCTATGCTTACCGTTATTCCACGGTTTTGTTGTGCAGTATGCCTCCATGATTAATATGTATTTGAAACAAATTACTGATTGCGGCTTTATTACGTAATGAATTTTATGGCCAATTGCCCTAGGAGGTTTTATTATGTAATGAATTTTATGGCCATTTGCCCTAGGAGGCTTTATTATGTGATGAATTTTATGGCCTTTTGCCCTAGGAGGCTTTATTACGTAATGAATTTTATGGCCATTTGCCCTAGGAGGCTTTATTATGTAATGAATTTTATGGCCATTTGCCCTAGGTGGCTTTAATTGTGTAATGAATTTTATGGCCATTTGCCCTAGGAGGCTTTATTACATAATACATTTTATGGCCATTTGCCCTAGGAGGCTTTATTATGTAATGAATTTTATGGCCAGTTGCCCTAGGAGGCTTTATTACGTAATGAATTTTATGGCCAATTGCCCTAGGAGGCTTTATTACGTAATGAATTTTATGGCCATTTGCCCTAGGAGGCTTTATTATGTAATGAATTTTATGGCCATTTGCCCTAGGAGGCTTTATTATGTAATGAATTTTATGGCCAATTGCCCTAGGAGGCTTTATTACATAATGAATTTTATGGCCATTTGCCCTAGGAGGCTTTATTTTGTAATGAATTTTATGGCCATTTGCCCTAGGAGGCTTTATTATGTAATGAATTTTATGGCCAGTTGCCCTAGGAGGCTTTATTACGTAATGAATTTTGTGGCCAATTGCCCTAGGAGGCTTTATTACGTAATGAATTTTATGGCCATTTGCCCTAGGAGGCTTTATTATGTAATGAATTTTATGGCCATTTGCCCTAGGAGGCTTTATTACGTAATGAATTTTATGGCCAATTGCCCTAGGAGGCTTTATTACATAATGAATTTTATGGCCATTTGCCCTAGGAGGCTTTATTTTGTAATGAATTTTATGGCCTTTTGCCCTAGGTGGCTTTAATTGTGTAATGAATTTTATGGCCATTTGCCCTAGGAGGCTTTATTGCGTAATACATTTTATGGCCATTTGCCCTAGGAGGCTTTATTATGTAACGAATTTTATGGCCAATTGCCCTAGGAGGCTTTATTACGTAATGAATTTTATGGCCAATTGCCCTAGGAGGTTTTATTACGTAATGCATTTTTTGGCCATTTGCCCTAGGAGGCTTTATTATGTAATGAATTTTATGGCCATTTGCCCTAGGAGGCTTTATTATGTAATGAATTTTATGGCCAATTGCCCTGGGAGGCTTTATTACGTAGTGAATTTTATGGCCAATTACCCTAGGAGGCTTTATTACGTAATGAATTTTATGGCCATTTGCCCCGGGAGGCTTTATTGTGTAATGAATTTTATGGCCATTTGCCCTAGGAGGCTTTATTATGTAATGAATTTTATGGCCATCTGCCCTAGGTGGCTTTATTGTGTAATGAATTTTATGGCCAATTGCCCTAGGAGGCTTTAGTACGTAATGCATTTTATGGCTAGTTTGCCCTAGGGGGCTTAATTATGTAATGAATTTTATAGCCATTTGCCCTAGGTGGCTTTAATTGTGTAATGAATTTTATGGCCATTTTGCCCTAGGTGGCTTAGGCCAATTGCCCTAGGAGGCTTTAGTACGTAATGCATTTTATGGCTAGTTTGCCCTAGGGGGCTTAATTATGTAATGAATTTTATGGCCATTTGCCCTAGGTGGTTTTAATTGTGTAATGAATTTTTTGGCCATTTTGCCCTAGGTGGCTTTAATTGTGTAATGAATTTTATGGCTATTTGCCCTAGGAGGCTTTAGTACGTAATGCATTTTATGGCCAGTTTGCCCTAGGATGCTTTATTATGTAATACATTTTATGGCCAGTTTGCCTTAGGAGGCTTTAGTACCTATACATTTTATGGCCAGTTGCCCTAGGAGGCTTAATATGTAATGAATTTTATGAACAATTGCCCTATGTGGCTTAATGAATTTTATGGCCTTTTGCCCATGTAATTTTATGGCCAGTTGTCCCAGATGGCTTTATTATGCTATATATTTTTATGAAGGATGGCTTTTTGGCAGGTTGATTTTTATTAGGCAGAAATACCCTTGATGGTTTACTCATTTGCAATTTGAAAATAATCTAATACTCTGATCAGTTTATTATGTATCATTTGCCAAGGTTTTACAGCTGCTGTGTTTGTGTAATGTTTTGAGATAGCTGGGTGATTGGTAGCTGAATGTTATAAGTGGTTGTTTTTATACAACTTATTCTATATGTCTGTTCTTTCTAATATTTGCTTTACAGATATCCTTGACTTTTGATTTTTGAGCAACCCCCAATGGTAAACTGAGTTTTATAGGGATTTCTCCCATGTCATGCAAAAGTCAATCAGCATGCAGATGAATATATCATTTTCAATTCTATGTTTTCAGTTGTGATCAGTGTCAGAAGGAAAGATCATTTGCCTTATCGCAAAGGATATTGCTAACAGACATCGTAATAGTTATTTTTAAGGGCTATGCTTTTTCCTTCATGGCAGAACATCAATTATTTACATTTTTGCATAATTTTGAGTCACTATATCAATTTTCTGCCCTGCCAACATTTGATTTTTTTTTTTTTTTTTTTTTTTTTTTTTTTTTTTTTTTTTAGTAATTTTTGCTTTCCTCTCTCTTGCAGGGGAATGATAATATGCAAGCTTTGCTCGACAGACTAGCTGCTTTAGAGAATAGAAGTAAACCAACAGTTCCATCCCTCAAGAAGGGGATTCTTCAATATGCTTTGAGGCAGACTTCTGACTTTGATAAATATATTGCACTTGAGAAAATTGAGACTTTAAAGATAGTTAGCAAAGACCTGAAGGACAAGAAATGTGACTATTATGCCAGCACGCATGCTGCATTGTTGGAAAGAATTAACAAGCCCACAGATGTATTTAAAGATTATGTCCTTTCTCTCCTGGGTGGCCGGGACTATGAGAAGATCATAGAATCTGTTTCTAAGATTGACAAGTCCTTTAAAGACAAAGAATCATCTGCTCCGAAACAGAGCTACCGTACTCAGCCTCCACAGCTGCAGCAACCATCTGCCGTTCATGGTGTTCAGTTCCAGAGTCAAGGCTCACCAGCTCCCATTAGTCCCAATGTTTCACACATGAATGTTCCGTATTTTACGCCTTACCATGCTAGTAATCCTGTTATGGCGCTGCCTGCAGCCCCCCTTAGACCTGCTCTCCCCGGCTTTGGCAGACAAGGTAGATTTTGTACCTATTGTCACATGAACAATCACGATTATGCGTCATGTTTCCGAAGAAGACGTTTCAGGCCATATCAGAGGAATCGTAGTAACAATAACAACACTGATAATAACAATTAGTTGTTTACTCTCTGTTTGTTGCATTTTCTCATGGCATCGTTGTTGTTGATTATTACTGCTGTTTTTTCAAAATTCTAAATTTCAATTGGTAATTCATGAAGTTATATATGAACAAGGCTCGTTTTGCTTTCATTGTCTTCTTTTGAGTGGGCAAAAACAGGTTTGGAAAACAGTTTGTCCCATTTTGGCCTTTTTTCATTCACGATTGTCTCATTCAGCTGCTGATGCAGTAACCCAGTCCACCCAGTCTTTTTTAATTCTTTGTATCATAGTATAAAACTCCTTTTGCCGATGGACTCGTTTGGTTGTTCTGGGAGAGGTTCTAAACGGCGTTCGGATCGGGTTTTCTTGTAGAATATCTGAAGGTTGATTTTAATCTAAGCTACTATTGCTTTCGAGTATTATCGCATGCTGCTCCACTAAATAGGAAGGCTTTTCTCTGTTTGCGGATATGGTTGGCTTAAAACTCATTCACGGCCCATTCCATGCATTAGGCCCGACGATCTTCGGTGTGGTAACAAAAAATAATGATATATCAATAGTAAAAAAATTTCAATCTTTATTTCTTATTTTCCTAACGTTTTTGTATTTATCGTACCTTCAGCGCGGAGTTTAACATAGAATGCGCCCTAGGAAACAGTTTGTGTGCTTTGCTTTAAATCATAACAAAACGAAACCTTCATATCTGTTTGAACCCTTATGGTCTTCAAAATCATTTGTAATGTTTTTTGAAAAGTTTCTTAGACTCATAGCCGGACACTGTTTTTTTGGATGGACATACATGGAAGTACCCCCTGCTCACGTCTTTATCTGAGGAAATCATAATCAGGCAGGCAATTTCATTGCATCTAGGGGTTTATCTCTGGCCCAATTCCTTCACTTGAGCCAATTCCCGGACTCTTTATTTTTCACTGGCCACTTTCGTCTCAGTATGATGGGCCCCCAATACGGGTCTCGTTGTTACTAGCTGGCAGCCGTTGCCCACAAGGGTACTCGCAACTTCTTTTGTATTAGGGTGTATTCTCGGTCTGTTCATTTTCTGTTATCAAACTTTTCTTTTTAAATCCTTATTTTCTCACCTATCAAGCCAATTGGGGGTCTGACTCATAGGCCTTTACACTCGGTCGTGGACTGGGTTCCATGCGGCTTGGTGGGAGGGTCCTTTTCTTTTCCTTTTTTGTTTAAGTATAAAATCTGTAAATTTACTATTTCATCTTTGTAGCCAAAAGTTACTGCACTGTCGTTTGAAAGGAAATTACAGTTTTTGTTGGCTGGTCATGGTATAAGGAACAGAGAAAAAATTTCCTGGATTTGTAAGGATGGTGGACCTTCCTGTCAAGCCGTCTTGGAACCCTTGTCGTCGATAAATGATATTCTGAATGGAAGTCGAAAAGCCAATGGGAAAGATTTAATTTTTAGAAATCCTGATTACTTTGTAGCAGGTGAATTACATCATCACTCAGACACTTGGAATAGAATTCTGGAAGGATATCACAAAAGAGACGAAGTTCTAGGTTTCATTCACTCGAAGGTTTCTGTGTTCGATTTTATGGTGCCCTTTAAGGGTGACTTTAAGGGGAAAAGATATGATTCCGAAAGGCCGCCAAGTTTAGAATTGCCTAACAGTAAAACCTGTAATGATCACGAGGAATTTATTAATCAGTCCATTCTTGAAAGAGTTTGCAATGGATCTCTGTCGGTTTGGGGTAAAAAAGGAGAACGTCCCCCTCCTTTTCTTGTTATGCCAATAACTATCGAGCCTTCAAAACCTCGTATGTGCCACGACGAGCGGTTTCTAAATTTATGGATGAAGGCACCTCCAGTAAAACTTGATCCTATTACTGACTTGCCACGGTATGTGGGAAAGGACCATTTTCAAACAAAACTGGATGACAAATCGGGTTATGACCACATCGAGCTGACAGAAGAAAGTAAACCATATTTTGGTCTGCAGTGGCAAAATTGGTATTTTGTTTACAATACATTGCCTTTTGGTTGGAGCCCTAGTGCTTATGTTTACCAAACCGTAGGGCTAGGGGCGTCACACTTCATTCGTAGCAGTGGTGTTCCAATTTCACAGTACATAGATGATAGGCATATTGGACAATTTAGTCCTAAAGTCAAGCCCGATCAAGAATGGAAAATATCGAATTAGCAGAGGCAGGCCTTTTCATCTGTGCCCTTGTTCTAGTGCATTGTGGGTATTTCGTTGGCTTAAAAAAATCAGCTTTGGAGCCCACACAGAGAATAGTTTATTTGGGACTGATCTCAGATTCAGTGTGCCAGGCTTTTCGTCTTCCAGAAGAAAAAAAGGAGAAGTTTTCTGCCTTAAGAGAGTCCCTTCTAAAGTCAAGTTATGCATCCCTTAATAGTCTACAAAGATTTGCGGGAAAAATTGCGTCTTTCTCCCTAGCAGTACCCGCTGCAAGGTTGTTCTCACGGGAAATTTATGAAGGTATTAGCAAAGGTATAAAGAGGATCAAACCTGTTAAGATATCTGGTGATATGAGAACCGAGATTGAACATTGGAGATTTCTCGATTCATGGAATGGTCATTTACCTTGGAAAGATGAAAAGCACAAAAGAATCGCTCTTTGCTCCGACGCGTCGAATACAGGCTGGGGTGGAATACTTTTCTCGCCTGATGGCTCAACGAGATCAGTTGCTCGCGATTATTGGAGTGACGATGAGGCAACCTCTACTATTGCTGTAAGAGAAGCGAAAGCGTTGCATAACACGCTAATTGCTTTTTCAAATTCTGTTTGCAACACCAGGGTAGATGCAGAAGTTGACAATACAAACTTGCTACACTTTTGGAACAACGAAGGGGGTCGAAATCGAGATCTTGTAAAGGAGATGAAAAGCCTGTTTTTTCTTTGCCTGAAGTTGAACGTCACTCTGTCTTTAAGCTACACACCATCCGGAAAGATGGCTGCTGACACCCCATCAAGATTTTCCTCTGATATAGACTGCCGCTTATCCGAGAAAGCATGGCAAAACGTCGAATCGTTGTTTGGTCCCCATACTTTCGATCTTATGGCAATTCCATCAAATGTGAGGAAAGATCGTTCAGGGGCTGAGTTAAAGTTTTTCTCTCCTCATCCATGTCCAAATTCTGCAGGAGTGAATATTTTCGCACAGTCTTTAGGATCAGAAGAGAATTACTACATCTTCCCGCCTTTCATACTTATTGGCCCGCTCTTGAGATTCCTTAAAGATTCGCCAATTCGAGTTACCTTCCTTGCTTTCGATGTGTCACCCAGAAAGTTTTGGTGGCCTTTAATTAATTCATACGCAGCCGACAGTTGTTTGTTGGGGAAAAAGGGCCAAGATGATATCATCTTTTTCCCTCCGAGCAAGAAGTTGGGGGGCTGGCACACAAGACCACTCCCATGGGATTTGCATGCATTCAGACTTGTTTTCTAACTTTCCTTTCAGAAAGAACTCGAGATACCAAGGATATGGAAGCCAGCTGTAAGCTGTGTGGAATGTAGCTACCCTAATGACCAAGACTATCATTTTTGTCAGCGATGCGGTTGTAAAAGAAGATCCTTTCAGTTGCCAAAGCAGCCAGCGTTTGTGGACATTGAGCAGGGAAAGATAAATCAGAGATTAGATTGCCTTACGCAGTTTAAAGCCAAGAAGCCTTACCAGAGACAAAAAAGTTGTCTCCAAAGCCAACTCGAGTCTTTTCTTTGGTCACTTCCTGAAAGAAAAACGATCGCTGCTGCTTCTCCTAGAGATGTAGTGAGTTTCTTAGTTTGGAGAGATAAATTTGGAAAGACAGCCGTCCATTCCGACAACTGCTTGGCTACAAGAAATTCAGGGAATTGTTCCTGTCGAAGAGGTCTTGCAGCCGGCACAGTGGATAATAATATTGGCAAACTGAGGACAATTTTTAGAGAATGTGGCAGAGGAACAACCTGGAACTGCGAGTTGAACACAGGTAACCCTGCTGCTCATTCCTCGGTTGCCGAGTACCATGCTTTGGTGCTTGAGGAACAAACCATCGCAAGAGCTTTCCCAGTGCAAGCCGTACCCCTGTTCACGGATAAGCTAGAGAAGCTTTGCAATCATCTTAGATCTCTCATGCTAGAACCAAGCTTGAAGCCTGTATCGTTATACATTCTGGCCAGAGATCTGGCATTCTTCACGATAGATTTTTTCTCGGGTGATCGAGCGTCTGATTTGGGAAGGGTAAAGTCCACTGATGTAGTACGTCTAGAGGATGATAACTGTTTCATTTTCAAACAAGTATATGGCAAATGTTTAAGGGGAAACAGAGCTCATGTCTTTTCCATTCAACGAATACCTCAGTCTTCTGTTTGTCCTGTGAGGAATTTTTTGAGTTACTTGGAGTTATCTCAGAAAATGGGCATAGATCTTAGCACAGGGTTTTTATTTAGAGCAACTGATGGTCATACAAAAGTGAAAGCGGAACCATTCGTTGGATCCACAGTGGCTAATAGATTGCAGAGGCATTTGAATGATCTGTCTATTAATCAAGGTGAAACAATGCACAGCTTTAGGAGTGGCTGCTCCATTACCCTCGCAATGCTTGGTGTCTCTGATAAGAAGATAGCGGATCATGTTGGATGGAGAAGCGTTGAAATGGCTCGGTATTACTGCCAGTATGATAAGGTTTCAGGTGCTGGATGTCCTTCAAAGATTCTCTCACAAAACGCAGCCACTCAGCCTTCTACTGTGGCAACCTCAAAGTATCTTTTGGAGCAAGAATTCAGAGATATGAACAGCCTTAAAAATGCTAAGCCATTATTTGACTGATTGCTTACTATGTTGAACCTTTTTAAATCCTGGACTCTTTTTTCTTGAGTTATGGATAGATAATCCTGTTTCATCCATGTAAGTTACTTTTGTCTGCTTTGTTTGCTTTTTATGCCATGTTTTACTGATATACAAACAGCTGTTCTCCGAGAGCACCCCATGCCTCGGTCGAATTGGAAGGAGGTTCATACAATTCGATGAGAATAGATTACTATTCTCATCGGATTGTGGGCACCGATTTTCAATAGAAGCAGGAATTTACAAGTGGGAAAGTGCCTAAGTGCAAGATTTGGCCCCTAGGGAGTTTATCATTTATATAAGGCCACACCTTTTCTCTCATTTCACTCTTCTTCAAGCAACGATCAGTTCGGAGAGAGACTGAATCGATCCCTCCCTCCTCCCCTGGCGACGGCTCGCAGATTCGAATTGATAAGTTCCGCCTTCCAAACAGCGAATCTCCTTTCGCACCCCATGCCTCGGTCGAATTGGAAGGAGGTTCATACAATTCGATGAGAATAGATTACTGTTTTGCGCTTTGCCTTCTTTGGATATCTGTGTTACGGTTATTGCAGTGTCTTGAAATTAAATGCCATTTTGCATAACAATGGAAACAAAGACAGAAAAGGCAAATTGTTAGTATAACCTGACTTAAAAGATGACATCTCATAGCTTTTATCAAAAGCCTACTGTATTATATAATCTCTGTACGTGCACTAATGAAGTAAGGCAAAGAATTAATGGTGCTTGATGGCATTTTTGACTATGCCATATCGCAGATGATTCACTTAAAGGCGATCTTCATCTCAGGAAAACTTCGCCGAAATCCCGACAGGGTGATTTAGCTTCGAAAACAATGTGACAAACCCTCCTCCTTGCGTAAATACTGTTTAAATTTTAGGTATAAACTGCGATAAGCTGTAAGTTGTTGTTAGCACGAAAGGAACAGGTGAAGATTGAAGGCATTACTTTGCGAAAAGGAGTGGGAGCGCACTAAGAATGATATCGCTTAAGAGATAATTCCCCGTTTCTATGCAACTCGTTCTAAATAACACGTAAGCGTCTCGCGAAATCGTCTGTTTGCAATCGTAGCCTTGGATAACTGTTCATTTGAACATTTTTGAACGACCAACTATATGATGAAACGTATTTCTGGTGTGATGATTCCGGCATATACAAGAGCCAGTGAACATAATAATCTTGGATAAAAAGTATCCTCTAAAAGCATGTACTGTATTGCTTATGGCTGGAGAAGCAAGAGTTTAGGATAACATGTATTTACAGTGATTATGGTGAAGATAACAAGAACAGTAGCAGCTGGGGAAACGTAAAGCTTTCGGTAAAGCAGATCTTAAATTGTTTCTTACATGCTATTTCCTGGCATTTTCTTTCCTATCAATTGCATAAACTGTATTTGATTTTGCAAAGAAAGAACTAATTTGATGGACGATAACGTGAGTGCCTAATGTTGCAGTTGAAGTGCACTTGAGCTTGCTATTATTAGCAATGAAGAATACAAGCTAGAATTACCTAAAGATTCATCTCTGTGCTACCTGTGCTTCCAGTTGACATCCATCCCAAGTCCTTGCTACAGTCGCAATTTATTCTTTGTCAAAATCATTCGCAACTAAGAGCTACGAAGACCCAAAGATTCATCTCTGTGCATGACATCCAGCCCAAGTCCTTGCTGCAGTCGCAATTTATTCTTTGTCAAAATCATTTGCAACCAAAGCTAAATATTAGTGCAGTTTATTGGTCAGTTTAAAAGATGGGTCAATGTATAAGCAAAATAGGGCCGGAGTCGGATCTTCACACGACAAGTCCACCAAAACTTAAAACCAGAATCTCGATTTTGATATTGGGAACTCCTGGCAGTGGCAAAAGTACAATAATGAAACAATTCCGGTTGCTGTATGGTGACGGATTTTCAAACGCAGAAAGAGCATCCGGCCTTTCATGTATTGCAAATAATGTAATAGAAAGTGTATCAGCTTATATAGGGATGATGGACGAAATGGAGTTGAGTGACAAATGTCCAAAGACGTTGGTACTTAATGATTTAATGCATGCAGCCACTGAAGAAGAAGTGCCCGGATCAAACTTGAGAACCGGAAAGCCGAAAGAACTGCTGAAATTAGCCGAAGATATTTGGTGTGATGAGCATCTTCAAGATATTGTCAAAGATCAAATGAGATACAGCACGCACGTGACAGATGCGGACGGCTATTTTCTAAGACGTATACGATTAATGAATAACCCCGCTTACGTTCCAACAGATGATGATATGCTACATATGCGCAAAGTAACGGAAAGTGTCGAAGAATTCAGATTCACATATAG
Organism: Aurelia sp. 3 sensu Dawson et al. (2005); assembly: GCA_964020215.1. Lineage (NCBI taxonomy): Eukaryota > Metazoa > Cnidaria > Scyphozoa > Semaeostomeae > Ulmaridae > Aurelia > Aurelia sp. 3 sensu Dawson et al. (2005). The sequence goes on along the minus strand of OZ026572.1, from coordinate 21,175,977 downwards.
AGCACGTGATTTCACTGTTATTGATGTCGGTGGTCGGAAGGCAGAACGAAGGAAATGGATCAATTTATTCAGTCGCGCCAATCTCATTATTTATTGCGCATCACTAGTCGATTTCGACCAGTCATTAGAAGATGACGCAAACGTTAACAGCATGTCAGGCAGTTTAAACGTTTTCGAATCTGTCGTTAATTTGACGTATTTTCAAGATACACCGTTGTTACTGTTCTTGAATAAAAAAGATCTGTTGACGAAGAAAGTAAAAGCTGTTTCTATGGTTCAATATTATCCAGATTACAAAGGAGTTGACGATGATCCTCGTGAAATAACTGGATTTATCAAATCAAAGTTCCTAAGCAAAATCAAGGACACTTCACGGCCTGTCAAAACGTACGTAGTGTCAGCAACGAATACGAGAGACGTCAAAAAGGCATTTGAACTCTCCTTAGATTGGGTTTTAGAAGTTGGTAATTAGAAACATTTTACAGTTTGGTTGGGTTTAAAAACTTAGACGGCAGTAGACTGTGCTTAAAGCTGATGATCTATGCGCCAAAGCCCTGTACCAACGTTGACTCTCCCGAATGGCTGAAATGTTCTGTTTGTTGTCTTCAGGAAAGAGCCTCATTCGAAATATCTTACTTTTTTGAATTAAAGGACAAGTCTGGTGTTGATAAAATTATTTTTAAAAAGCAACCTTACCAACTGCTGAACACCAATCGTGAGTTCTTTCCAAGTTATGATGCCTCCAACTTTCATGAATTGCTTAGTGAATTTTCGTAAGTTAAGCCAAATATCGTCGCCATTTTGTATTTTGTACGAGTATGCGAAGGCGCGATAAGGAGGCTAGCTATGTGAGTGGTATAATATCAACACATTTTGCAGCCTCGCTCAGGTCAGCATGAGGTGACGTCATAGAAAATGACGTCATTTCGCACTTCTTAGCAGATTGAAATATGAAGTTTCGCAGATTACAAGAGAAAAAAGTTGAAGTACTACACACCATTCACAACAGTGTAATCTGTTCAAGATTCAACAATTATACCAACCCTGGACTTGTCCTTTAAGATAGAGATGCTTCAGCTACGACTACGGTTATACTCTCCTCCGCGAGGTTTCTTTTTTGGAACCATGGACTATGGAACTACGGAAATATTGGAGTAAAACAAAGAAGAAACCTTGTGGAGGAGGTAGTACCATGTTTACACTTGTAGCGGTACAGTTTTGATCCGTTACAAAGTTGTTAAGCTTCAAGAACTTTACATTGTTCCTGAGCAAGATTTTGTATAGATGGAAGGAGCAAAAGTGTTACTGATTAACAGGGGCCGATCCTTTACACTTTTGATGAGAATCCGTAGTTGTGCCGATGCAGTGTAAATGGGATGTAAAATTTTGGTGCATTTGTTCTTTGAGGAAGAATCAGCAAATATCTTTTTGAAATTTACCCTCGCTTTTCCTGTTAAGACCATGCACAAAGGTCAACATTTGTTGAAAATATTTGGGCTGACATTGTTTCTCGCACATGTTTAATCACATTTATGAGTTTGTTTGGTGGTGGTGTGGCCAAGGGTGGATCCAGGCAAACTGTTTCAAATCTTGCGAGGTCAACTTGCATCGGTTGGAATCCTATCGTCAGAGCCACAAACCACAAGCCATCAGTCACTCACCTGTCCATCCTTGCAAACAAGGTGGTCCAAAAGAAATTGTGCCCCGTTTCCGTGGCTTATACGGAGGGATGTTTCCGTGGCTAATATGCGAGGAGAGTGGCCGAGTGGCTTATACAGTCTTCGTCAGGTGACTGAAGTTAAGCTCGGTCGAGTGAGGTCAAACTCCGGATGCCTGACCTCGGAGGCCTGACCTTACAACTCACCTTGTCCTCCTTCGGAAGGGACGTTAAACTAGGGGTCCCATGCCTGGACGCGGCATGCACAGTGGGCCTAAATTAGCTTTCAGTAGCTGCAAATCCTGACAAGCCCACTCAAAACAAATTGAAAAAACAAAGCAAAAAAACAAACAAGAAACAGAGGAGTTGTGCGTTCTACTGTCCTGTTTTTTATACAGTTGCATAGGATAGGCTGCAAATTAGAGCTGGAGACCTTGTTTTACCAATGAGACAAGTGGCTGCTGGTACAGTAGGGCGCAAGAAAGACAAAATAAGTAGCTGCTTCATAAGCAGCACTTTCTTTGTTCACAAGACATATCAAAATCACGTAAATTTTGGAAGAAAGGGTTCTAGTGTTCTATTTATATTTCTTCTACTTTGCAAAATGGCTCATTTTGTCATTGCGTTGTTAGTAAGAAATACAGCTAACCAAGGACCGAGATACAGTTTTTTACATGAGGGGGCCATGGGCACACGGGGCGACGAGCGAAGCGAGCCAAGACCTTTAAGGGGGTCTGTGGTAATGCCCTGGAAAATTTTGGGACCATATTTCTGCAGATTTGCTTAAAACAACGCTAATGTTTGTTCCTCAGTACAGACTGATTTTAAAGGTAAATACATGTTGGGATGTATGCACAAATCCCCAAAAAGAGCAAACAAGCCTAATTTATCCAAACACCACTGTAGAGTTAATAGCATCCAACCTGGTTCCAAGGGCCAGCTTCCGACATCGATGACCTAAAGGAAGACAATGACGGCCCTGGGAACGAATTTGAATAGCATCATGTTTCTGGTGCAAGACAAATTTGTTAACTTGCAAATACCCTGAAAGGCTTCCTGGACTATAGCCTGCACTCAGACCCAATATTCCAAAGAATTTTGGAAAATTGGGTCTGCGTGCGAGCTACCTAGACTCTAATGAAAGGTAGAAATTGAACGAGATACACACGAGAACATGGATTACCTATCTGATATTCTGAAATACTAAAATAGTAAAAGAATAAAGATTTACTGCAGCAACTATTGAATATTTTTGAGGGGGCATGGACCCCCCTGGACCCCCCTGTATCTCGGTCCTTGCAGCTAACCCTTGTTAAACGGAATAAAAGTTGTAACAAAGCAATGTAGCTTGAAATGTTTATTTGATTCTGGAATTTCTGGACAACAACGAAGTTGCTTTTTGAAATGTTCACGTGTCTGACTTTCGTTTACCATAAATCGTAACTACTTATCAGATTGTCTGAAACAAAGTCCACGAGATGCAGATTGTAAACCCTATTTCACATGGGGGGGGGCAACCAAACGTTTCTACACTGCGCCAAAACGACACAAGAGATGATGACCAAACTTTGTGAATTTTACTCAAATTTAATTGGCAATCAAAATTTAAATGTCTCATTGTTCTAGATTTGATCTCGTGACCACAATAGCACCATATTTGGAGAGTAGTTGACAAAAAACGGCTTTGAACATCCATAAGTTCTTTGTTTCTTGTCCGAATTACTTGCAACATGTATCATTCGATTGCTCTTAATGAGAGCTTTCATTTGATATATAATGTTTGCTAATTTGCTGACATCAGCAAAATTTAATATCTATGACGTCATTTATGTTTATGACGTCATTTTTCGAATAAATTAATGTATTAATAAAGATTTTTGTTGCAAATTAGCTTAATCTTGTTTGTTTCATGCATATTAAGTCGATCTATGTCAGAAATAGCAAGAAAACTACGGAAAACTGCAGTGAAAATAAGTAGAAAGGAACAAAGAGCTAATTAAGCGCTAATTGGTCTATAAATAGATACTTCAGATTGCTTCAAAGTACACATTTTAATTGTACAATGTATTTCCTATCATTTAAGACTATTCTCATTAAAATCGGTTGAGTATTCAATTAAATAGAATTTTTCTTGCGAAGCAGCTATAAATTGGCCAGTTTTCCTTTGTTTGTTGGTTGCCTAGCAACACATCACGTGATTAATTAATTACCATTGTTATATTTGGAAAGCTTATTGTCCAAAGAACAATGGAGGAAGTTTCATTGTTATATCTTTTGTAGTTTCAGAGAAAAAGAGGGGGGGGCGAAAAACGCCCCCCCCCCCAATGCCAAAATATCGAAAAAATACCCCATGTGAAATAGGGTTAAGAATGATAAAACAAAGCACTCACAAAGATAGATCTTCTTCTATGCAAATGTCCTCTATCTTTCCGGCATCTGAAGTAGGCCATACGAAAGCGTCAGTTAAGTGAAAAAGATTCAATTGATACGCCTAACCTGGATATCATTGGAAAGAAGATAGACTGTGCTTTCAGATGGTATACTTCAAATTGTTTCAAATATCGTCAGTTCCTGAAGAATCGCGAATGAAGTTGGGTTACGCTTGGGGCTTTTTCTCAAACACCAAATAGGTGTTGGTAATTGAGCTGTGCTCTCTTTTACAGGACAGAACTTGGATAGAAACTTCTAGGGATGCAACCTCATAAGATTTAGATCAAAAGTCTGCTGACTCTATGAAATTTGTGAGACAAAAGAGTTTCAATTAAGATTTTCAATGGAAACATTTTGGACCCATGTTAAATTTGGTTTTATATGTTGTTAGCCAGTAATAACATTAGTGAGCGCGGCGCAGCGCTTTGGAAAATGAGAACAAACTGCACCATACTACGGAATGGAATAACAGTAGTAGGCCTTTCTCATTCTGTTGACACTGCAAGATGCCTTTGGCCCTTCCCCAGCCCCCCCCCCACTGTCTCAAAACCCCTCATTCTTGCAGTCAGTTCTGTTGGCATTGCATCACAAAATGACTGCCCGTCTCCCCGCAGACCAACACGCATTCCTTGCACGGAATAAGAGACAATTAAGAAGGCTTTCATGACACCGCCTCTGACGTTTTCGTTGTTTTATGTTAAAAATAGGTGATGTAGAGCGAAGTGCAGGAATGTCATATTTCCACAAACCGAGAGAAAGACGAAAAGAAGGAAAGAAAGAGAGATATCGCAGCTGGCTGATAATCACAATGCTTATGTTGGGTGATCCTTAAAAGGTAATCTTTTGAAAAGGTACCAAAATGTGACTATACTGCCGAGCGTAAAATTTTCTTTTGAAGCATTTGTGCCAAAGTTCACATAAATCTAGTTGATATTTTGAAGCCTACTGAATTTGAAGTATTTAGCGCTTGTGAGAATTCCTCCCTTTGAAAGCTACCGACTGGTTTTGATGCAGATGCTGTGAAACTGAAAAGCTGACCATAAAATTGCATTTTTGATCCATCGAACTACTCAGTCTGTTTGCCAACGTCTGTACTAATAGCAACCTCGTTCCCAGGGTGTTGTTACGTCATCCACTGATCACGAAGCCGAATGAACACCCTGGTACACTTCGATCAAACCTGCCCAGAATATGGGCAGATAAGCAGCCATTATGGATATGCTGTTTTCCAGGCAACGCTAATTATGCGACCTCGATTCCAAACATCAAATTAACATTGCAGTGGTTGTTGCTTAGTGGCAAGATTACATTGTTGTTGTTCGAATAATTATGAAGTTTTCGAGAAATAATTCACGTTGGTCATTGTTTTCGAATAGCTGATCAAATTGCAGAACAGTCTCTGGTATCCCAGAGTATAGGAAGAGCAACGAACTCACTCTGGGGACGAGATTGCTGAAATAGACTTTTTTGAAATCTAGAAAAAGGATTTGGGGAGAGTAGTATTTTTCTGGTAAATGGTGGACATGATTCTGATAAATGGTTGCCTTCACGAACAATAAGGGGCCGAACTCAAATCGCTTTTTTCACGCGAAACATCCGAAGAATCATTAGGGGGAAGGGGTAGAGGGACCAGCTCTCCCTTCCCTCCCTCATTTCAATGTTCTTTGCTTTGGCGAATCATTCTTTTCCTGGATTTGCGCGAAAAACTACTTTCAATTCATTTAACATTGAAACGTAGGGGGGAGGGACAAAAATTCGATTTTTCAACAGGGGTCCAACACTTTTGTAAGAGATTGTAGGCTCAAAACTTCACATGGGGTCGCAGTGTGTCATCATCATTCTGTGACTGCTTCCTGTAGAAGATTCGTCGTCATTCGCCTTCAGTACTAGCTAATAGTTAACTTTAGCCCCATTTATGCATTGCTGTAACTTTGTTTTGTTCACTCCATGATACTCTTCATCCAAGTTTTATGGGTACTTCCCCTAAAGATCTTTTTGCATCTACTCTTTCTTCCAACGATAATTACTGTATTTTTGTCTTTTCTTATCAAATGTCCACACTTTTGCTTGTGGTTGCAAGTTGAAACTTCTGATACTAGAATTATTTGCCAAATCAGTCAAAGATGATTTTTGTGTTAATCTTTGATGGCCTATCATACTTCGGTACTCGCAAGCTCTCGGTCTGTACTTTTAAGACCTCGGGCTTTATATTTTCCTGTACAACACAAAACCGGTTAGTATGCGCCTATTATGATTTAGCTTGTGAAATTTTTTGGGGTCACCCGGTAAAAATCAGCACCGGAACACTGTTATCAGGCCCAAACCTGGTACATACTTAAGACGCAAAACTTGATCTGTGGACAAAAGAAGGTGGCAGAAGTCGAAATAACACGATGTACTGTAGAAAAAAGATCCTTAGCTGTTTATGTTCAAATTATCACTATAATTTGTAAATTACTTCAACTACAAAATTAAATATATACTGACGCTTGCAAAACGATGAAACGAAGTGAAAGTACTCTGCAAGGCAAGTATGTCGATTCTGCTCAACAATGCTGCACTAACATACATTACGAATAAAATATACAGTCGTGGCCAACAGTTAAGACCACATTTTCGTCAACAACGTTTCGTGGCGTAATGAAATAGAACCCTAGCGCGCTGCCTATTTTACTCCCTTGGGGCTCGTTTAGGTAAACTTTTAATGTAGATTCCGAATTTCGATGGTGTTTTTTGAATTTATGCGCCATTTTGCAATGACGTCACAATGAAATCTATAGAAATTCTCTTAAATTGTAATGGTTCAGCCGACAAGGGGTGTGACCCAAAAACTGTATTACTAAGCTGGATTTTACATCTATCTATGAACAATTCACTTCTATGATTTGCTTGCAAAATATCTAAACTGCACGAAAAATATTGCTTCAGGGAAAATGGTAGTAGATGGCCTTCCGTCCACAGCTTGTGGATCAATGTGGAGCATCTTTCTTACCCAGAAATGCTGGCCATTTAACAGTTGACGCGAGTTTAGTGGTCTTTCGATATCAGTCTTCTTGTTGCGGGGGAGGGGGAACTTATATATTTCTCCATACGGGGACTTGCCGCTGTACAGGGTATCACTTTCAGGATTCTTACTCCAAGACTGTCCAAAACTGATTCGGTAACGTAGCTGTGTGAACTAGGGCAGATTTTGTAATACTATAGCATCAGTTGCTTTGGTTTACATCTCAATTCAAAGCGATTAGTGAATGTAGACAAAAGAAATTCTCTCAACCAGTAATTCAAAACAAACATAGCCGCAAAGTTGCCGTTAAACCAGTACGGCAAGCTCTCACTTGGTGCGGGCGAAGGGAGGCTTTTAAGAGAAGGTATGTGCTTATAACGACAGAAGAAGGGTAAATCTAAAGTTCTGTCTCGCGGATTTTGCTTACGTGATTCAGAAGCTGAACAGAGAGCATTTCAATTGTTGCATATTTATAGCTCAAATGTAGACAGTTACTCCTCAGCTCCTGAATCAAATAAACAAAATCCGCCAGACTGAGCTTTAGATTTATCCTTCTTCTTTCGTTATAAGCACATAAGTTCTCTTAAGAACTTCCTTTCGCCCGCACCAAGAGAGAGTTTACCGTACTGGTTTCAGGGCATCTCTGCGGCTACGTTTGTTTTGAATTACTGCCTGAGAGAATTTCTTTTGTTTGCATTTGATGCTACTTTATTACAAAATCTGTCCTTGTTAGCTGTGTGCCATTTGCACTACACAGGTGTGATTTAGATATCTGTATGGCTGCAATGCCGCATTTTCTAATACATTTCCGACAACTTTGCAGAGTAGTGCACAATCTTTGAAGAAGTTCAAGGACACGGTATTGTTTTCAAAAATTTTACTTCGGGACAGGATATCATCGGGAATTTGACTCTAGGACAGGGCAGGAGCCTTTTCAGTTATTCCAGTGGCATCTCCCTGTATGTTAGAAAACCAAGTGTCTCCCCCGTGCTTAGCCTGTTAACCTTTGAAAGCGGGTCCGGTGAATAGGCTACCCAGAGCATTTTTTTTAATGCCGTAAGCTATACCAAGGCTAATTGCCTACGGTGTAGACCGAACGATGTAGCAATTTTCTTAACTATCTGACTACCGTATAATCTATCATAGGTTATCCCAAGATATAGCCCTAAATTGAGTTATAATCAGGCCAAAGCCTTTGAAACAAATTCATAGCTTTAGCTCGGTTATTGCCCGGTGGGGGGGGAGGGTACTCCCATACTTGATTTGATGGGACGTGCCGCTCAACAGTCTGTCCTTTTACAGTAAAAATTATGCAACAGGGTGTCCTTTTCTGATAAAAGTTATGCGACTGGGTATTACAATTGATAGGAAAATTATGCGACAGGGTATCATGTGGAAGGACAGATTTTTTAGAGTTCTCTTGAAACAATGGCTTTTAGCAAAAATTTTATGTGACCGGGTATACTTTGGGGGAGTTTTTATGCGACAGGGTACAGTGTGTGAAGAGATTTGCCACACACCCCCGTCACTTCCCTAGTCAAGTACCCCCCGAGGGTTATTGTAACGTACCACGATTAGAATACTAACATCCCATTTGCATTGACTGTTAAACCAGCTTTAACTGAACCAGGTTAAATTTCAACCCACCGAAGGAATTCGATGTGTTGGACTGGCCAATTTGGGTCGGTTTATATTAGGAACATGGGCTATCAGGTGAAATAAAAATTACATATAAACAGTGCCCAAAATTTACCTCGTCTGTCAGCCTCGGGTCTGGCAGGTCAGGTGCTTTTCTTTATATAAGCAGGCCCTTTCTAATGATCAAAAACTCTTTTGGTTGTGTGACGACGATGACGACGACGACGATGACGACGGCGATGACGACGACGATGATGATGATGACGCAGCCTCTTTCCAGAGGGGACACGTAAACGTATTCATTTCCGTCTCAAATTTTTGTATGAAAGTCCATATGTCCATGTTTGAGCAAACATGAAAAATGTTGTTGTTGTTGTCATTGTGGTTGTTGTCGTTGTCGTTGCGATAACTGGGACTATATCTTGAGTCTACGTTGAAGCAGCTTTATCCAAACCAGGGGTTCAATTTCAACCAATCAAATGCATTCAATTTGCTGGATTGGCCATTTAGTATGCAACTTTCCATAACCTAGTTTAGTTTAAGCTGGTTTAGCAATGAGGCCTTTATCCATTTATCCCTTGGTCTAAAAGCTACGTATTGTTGGTGTCAAGGTGCTGGGCTGTTCCCTAGGATAAGCAGCTCTTCCAGAAAGTTCAATGATCAACTGAGTACTCGATCGACTCGATTCTACGATCGAGAGTTGCTTTTTCTTTTAGCCTGTGGCTACCAATCATTTTGAAAGAAAAATTTGTACAAATCAGGGCCGAGGCCAATGGGGGGCTGAGGGGGTTGGAGTGCCCCTAGGAGATCATTTGTCGGAAAATTTTGCTTTCTTGTCGGATTTTTGTGATTTAAATGACTAGTTCCGGAGGATTTTGAGGTAAGATAATGCATCTAGAAACATGAATTTATTAGCGTTGAAAAATGAATTCTAACAGAAATTACTGAATTTACGGTAGATGTTTTATTGATATTCACTAATTGTGTTGATTTCAAGGTTGTAATGCGAAATATGGAATCAAATTCATATAATGCATGAATTTAACGTATGTTACTACAACTGTTGTTGTTGCTGTTGTTGTTGATGGTTTTATCGTCGGATAATTTTGGTTATCCGCCCTCTAGACAGTTAGGGCTGGTAGCGGACTAGTGTATTTAAAAAAGGGAAAGCTTAAAGCCTTGTGGAAGCCACATGTCTGATGGCAGGATGAATTTAGATGTATGTATAAGCCTAAGAATTGTGTGGGGCTTCAATGAAATAAGATTAGAAGCTTTAATGATGAGCACAATATTTTGATTCAAATAAGATAAATAAACTTACAATCAGTTGCTCCTTGCTTCTCTGTTTTCATAGGCCTAAAGTCGCCAAACCATCCTGCCTAGTCTCTGATCAAGTGCCTTGGGTGGCGGTAGACGAAACGAAATTGTTAGGCAGTGAAGCATTTTCAATACGTAGTAAATTGCAGCTTAACGTAGGCCAAAGACAACAGAAAAATTCTAAACTTCGTTTTCTCTTGCGTTTTGTCCAATCTCTTGCAAGAGATCCATTAGATATTCTGGTAGAAACCGTATTAGCTATTGGATTCAGAATCTCATGCAAGGCTCTGTGGCTAGGCAGGTAACTACTGTGTCTCTAACATCTGGCATTCAATTGTAGATTAAAATATTGCCTCAACTACTTAAATTGTCTTTGTAAGATCAACGCTATTTAACATAGGAAGTCTGTTCAAAATGTTAAGCCATTTTGTCCTGGATTTCTTTTGAAAGGAGAAATGCCAGCATAGGTTCCAAATCTTTAGATCAGCGTAAAAATGTTGGTGCAAAAATTCTATGACCTAATTTTTCTAACTGAATGGCTCAAGAGAAACTGTAGATACCTAACCAAAATTCTACCGTTGGACTTTTTAGAAATTTTCTATTTCAGCAAATTTCAGGATGTGACTTCATCAAATTTTTTCTGAATCATAAACTACAACAGTGACAGCCTTCTGTTTGATACCATGTTGTAGACATCCATAATGTCTGGTTTTCTGGAAAATTATTTCATGTTGCGTCAAAAAGTTTAGAAATCACGATAGCTTTAAGATTTTCTTGAAAATTTTTCTTGAATTCTTGAAAAAGAAGAAAACACTCGAATTCTGAAAGTATTGAAGATTTCAGAAAAGTTCCAACGGCAGAATAATTGCAAAAATAGCTAAATTTTCTTTGACGCCATTCAATTCAAAGAAATGCGTCATTGAGCTTTGCGCCCACTATTCTGAAGATTTGGAACCTATGCTAGAAATACCGGGCCTCTGATGTAATGGACATGCATATTTTAGTTTACATAGGGAAAACGTACTGACGTATACTCCGGTAGACGCCGCCTTACGAGGAAAGCAAAGCAATATCTCCTGAATTAAATTACTAACATGATTTTCCACTAGTGCGCAAATGCACTTTTTTATCCTCTGAAGTCATCTTGTCAACTGGGATACCAAGGTCACTTACAGATACGTGGCCTGGTTTTCTTGAGAATTTACTGGCTTTAGAACCGGCTCTAATTCAGGATTGATGTGGCCTTTTGCAACTTCTTTACTCAACTCTTCCCATCGATTCCTATTTGAAATAGCATCATCAACAAGTGGCTGCAGGTCTGGACTTATGAGTGACAACGTCTGAAAATTGAAAAGAAACAAGGGGAATAATGCACCGTCGATGTAGACTTGCTCCTTGCTCCAAGTCTATTCCGTGGTACATCAGCACTAAGGAAAATAATTACCTCTGCGGGGGCGTAAATTACGAAGAGGACGCTGCGAAGCGAACTCTTTTACGCCCCCGCAAAGGTAATTACTTTCCTTAGTGCTGATGTACCACGGAATAGACTCGGAGCAAGTCTACCGTTGATGTGACCTATACTATGATAGAAAATGTATTCTTACTCACTGTGTTGCTTCCCTTCCAAAGGTTTGCCCAAAAGTTTGATAATGTTGCTCTGTTGCTCTCCTGTGCTCTTCTGGTGCCACAATAAGGACTGAACAACAAGGATTTAAATCAATTTCAAACTGCTTTGGCGCTTGAGCTCCTACACCGCGATACGTCCTTTCATGTTAAACTTCCGCTCAAACTTGAGTAAAAAGTTGCCAGTGATGAATTGAACTGGCAAAATGAATGTTAGACAATACTCTTCAAAACGATTCCAAAACTAAACCGCAAGATTTACAAACTGGTTCACGTAGAGTCATACTCAAAGGGATCTATGATTCTCAGTGCTACTTGTCCCATGCACATTTCTGCAAAGTTTAGCAGTTCGGGAAGATTGAAATAAACCAAAATTTTTGAGCTTCCAGCCTACCAGGTGAGTAAGAAAAATGATTAGATACTCGAAAGCCCTCGAAAGTCACAACAACGACTGAATTTTTTTTAACTCTGAAGAAGTATGATGGTTGATACCTTGTAAACAGGAATGCCAGTAGTATTGAAGAAGTGCACTTGAAGTTTTGGTAGCTCTAGAATGTGTCTGCGATCCATCATTGCCTAAAATACGAGAAAAGAAACGCTTGTATGATTCAAAGTCCATCGCTGACTTATTTTTAACTTGACTAGAAATAATCAATATTAAAGGGAATATAAGCATATATAAGTGACTCCGAGCCACAAGGCTGAAACTGTCAATCAAATTTTAACCAATCACAAGAAGCTATTTAGTATTTCACGTGATCACTTTCACTGCAGCCCGCACGCAACGGGCGAGAAGTTGGCCAAGGAAGTTGCTTTCCTGTCAGCCCACCGAGAAGGGCAAAACTGACAAGAATGGAAAGAAGTGTGCCGTGTTGGTTGCCTACCATGGTGAAGCAGAGCTGGTGGCTGAGGAATTAAATTTCCTGTAGAAATCGAAGCGTTTTGAGTTCAGTTACGAATTGCTGAAGTCGATGGTAGCATGACAAGCACAGCAAATCTCATTGGACCTAAACGTATCTTGGGACAGGGGACTCATCACCAAAGGAAACATATATGCTTGCTGATATATGCTTCTATTCCCTTTAAGTTGCATTTGCACACAGGAAGTACAATGTATTCATAGATACTATAAACTCAATAAGCTCTACGAACGATTGCGCTGAGGATACGGGTACCCTTTTGTTGCTCTACCCTTCTTTTGAACTATGTGTTTAATCCATATGGTTTGTACTGGCATCAAAAGAGCAATGGAGGTTGCAGCTGTCAAATCGGTCTCCTATTAGGTTCACAAATCGAACGGCGAAAAATAACTTGGAATTGAAAAATCATGCACACAAATCTGAACAAAAAGGATTACAGAGTCGAAACCTCCCAGAATGCTTTGCGGGCACGCTACAATTTCAAATTGTTTGAAAATCAAATCAGGACATGGTCTTAACGGAAGCGTTGATCCACTGTGAAGTAGGTGGGTGGATGGAACAGGCCAGCTACGGTAAATCTTTTCTGTCACTTTAACAACTGCAGAGTGGGTTTTCCGCTGAGGTCAAATTTGATTTCCTCCAGGAAAGCAGTTTTATGGGATCGATGACTTAAATGCCTATCCTTTTTCCTTTTTAACTCAACTGAGATTCAGTCTCAGCAAGCTAAACTATCACAAATTTAAACACAATTTTAGAGATACCACAAACCCAATGTGTCCAATGAATGATGGCATTGAAGATATTGAACACTTCTTGCTGCTCCGCCCTTGCTTTGATATACATAGACGGAACCTCCTCGCTGGAATCTATGCATTATTACGACCACTTGGATATGTAGATCTTGCAAATGAATGTTTGTTACAACTGTTATTGTATGGTGATAAAGATTTTCCTGACTCAGTGAATAAGCATATCCTTGAACTTACATTGAAGTTTATCCATAAAACTGGTCGATTCGATAGAAGTTCTTATACCCAACCCTTCCATAAGCCACCCAATCGTTGAGTTGTTTTTGTAACCATTGTTTTAAACCAATTGAATAAACTGAGCATTGAAATAGAAAATGCTCCTTCACTGGCTACTTTCAAAAATTTGCTGTTTAAACATTCTTTGAAAAATCAAAGGGTGTGAAGGTTCCTGTACAGCATCAAACTTTTATTTTTCTAATCAGAACATATTGTATACTAATTCTTCGTTTATTTTGTTTTGAAATGCATGTAAATTAGCATAGGTTTTTTGGACAGGGCACATTGTAACGCAGTGTGTTTCTTAATTACTGAATGTATCACCCTGTATAAATAAATAAAAATCGAGTAAAATAAAATCACCTTTAATTTCATTTCGTCTTTGTCTTAGATATTGTAGTAATACCATATTTCTTAGATATTGTAAGTCTTTGTCTTTGTCTTAGATATTGTAGTAGTACTCAACTAGTAAGTAGCATAATTAGCAAACTGTATCGCAGTTGTTAGTCTAGTTCCATGTCTTCATGTCATGGCAGTGCTTTCAATTATTTTTGCTCCAATGGCATCGTCCTGTAGTGCTGCATAGCTATTTAAAGTATAGTAGAATGTAGTCTATGTCGTAATGCTCTATATGGATATTTATAAAAATGGCTCTTGAAGTCTTTCACGTACCTGTGGCTCAACTTGAAGCTTTTCTCTTTCAATGTCTCCTTGATGGAAGAATTCACTTGTAACAAGATGAACAACCTGGAAAAGAAATAAATCACCAACTGATTTAAATCTGTGAGACCTATAGCCTGCGTGCAGAAAGACTGCACGCAGGCTACGAGACCTACAAAGCTGAATAGTATCTGTAGTGTTGTTGTTTTAAATACATTAACTTTGCATCAAATTGCTAAATTGTAAACCATAAAAGTTACAGACTTCCGCCTGATACGATCTTGTAGATCTTCAAAAACTGAGTGTTTCTCGCATTGATCATTTCGAATTTCCTCAATCAGTTTACAATTTATGAGGTTTTAATATTTGTCAAAGCTTCAGATATCTCTTGTTCACCCCTTCATGAAGCTTAAAAACCCTGTAATTCCAAAGATATTGACGATGTCAAAAATGCTCTTTCTGGAATTATGGAAACTAGCCCAAGGTTCCCTTCAATCTCCTCAGATGAAAGAAATAGGCAATAACATTTTACACATATAACTTTAAAATTTTGTAAAGACTCGAGCCCTATTCTTCTTTTTTAGCAAGTACACTAAATCCCTGCATATAAGTACCTACTTTATTCAGAGAGAGGCTGAAATAGGTTCTTATTTCATAGGCACTAAGACTAATTTCGAGGCATAAGGTCCTTATTTGAAGGGTGCCTTGTGTAGGCCTTTTCATTGTCTTTACAAAAGATGTTCAGTCCTGTTATTTGTTTTGACAAGGTTCTTATGGACGTTCTAACTAATTGGGGGAGGAGAATCAGACTTTATCAGCCAAATGGGACAAAACTGAACTTAATAACAGCAATTAGAACTCAAGTTTGCTATCCCTGCAATAACAACCTATGTTTTATCAAATTAAAACAAATTCTGAGTTACAGGGAGCATAATTTAGGCATACAGGCTCTAGGTTCTTATTTTTGTAGGCTCTTATACGCGGGGATTTACTGTAGACCAGTGGAGGCAAATCTCAATGTTATGGCTGCTCTAAGGCGAGATTTACGATCATGGTTAAAATAGGTTTTTCAACGTGTAATTTCAATACCGTTTTATCAGTGAAAACAACTATCTTCAAATATATTTGAATCATTAACAATGGAGATCGAAACAAAATTGCACGATAGGTCTCAGAATCTAATCGAATCTAATTTTGGTGATTCTTTAAATGGTTGTAACTTTTTGGGACACCCGGTACTAAAAAATGATATTGTAAAGCACTCAACCCAACTAGATCACAACGGATTTTCATGCCTGGGGGGAGGGGGGTGGGTCCTTGACCTAAATTTGACCGGGGGTATGCCCACGAAAAAAAGCTTTTTACCCGGCTTCAGAATTTTTGACTTCAAATGATACCCGATTATAGAAAAAATTGGTATACTCTAAAACACAAAAATTAGACTATGGTTACACGATTTAACAAAATTCCCCGTTTAATAATAATAAGAATAATAACAACCACCTGGTTCTCCATTTCGGAGCAGTTACCAGTTACTTAAACGTAACAGCAACACAGGTTTTTTAGTTAGGAGAATGTATGTGCTTCCTTTTTTCTATTTATGACAAAAATGTCAAATTTGAAAAATGTCATGTTCAAAATGTGCCGGCAAAAAATGTGCCGTTTTCGTGTGAACGGGAGGCCTATCCGTCACATTTTTCACCGTTTTCAATGTGCCGGCATCGTGTGAACGCGGTCTAAGTCAGAAGGTTTCCTGCGTCTTTATGAGCGAAAATAGGCGAAAATGAGACCAAGAAAAGTGGCACATTCCCGTCGGACAAATATACTAAGTAACCCCCCCGGGCTTTCATGGTAATAGCGTCTGAAATTACCGTTAAGTCCTAATTACTGAACAAGCCCCCACTTTTGAATAAGCCTCCTCGAAAAAGCCCCGCCAAAGAATATTTCTTGCGAAATAAGCGCCCATTCTCGAATAACCCCGATGGGATATACTCGATTTGAATTCTTGTCCTCTTGATCAAAAACATGTTGTGATACTTTTGATTCTCCTTTTTGACTTACTTTTTTCGTGTCTTTTTCAACGTACTCGAGCTTAGATCTTGCCTCGAGAACGATATGTTCCAATAAATCCGCTGTTTTAAGCATACTGATCAGCCTCAAAGTAAAAGATGGAAATGAGTCCTTGTAATATTTCTGGCTGCCGCTAAGTAAGTCCCTGCCCTTGAACAACCTCCCATCCCAAAATGTTTGTTTGCAAAAGAAGCCCCCGGGAGGCTCTTCGAGGATTTAACGGTGATTTAAATTAAACGATGACGATTATTTCAAACATTTAAAGAGAAATGTCGAGCGATTTTCTGGGGCAAACTGTACATTATAGATATAGAATAAACTGGCCATTCAAGCAAGGGTACATTTTGTGAAACAAATGATACAGTAGATTACACTAAAGTCTCGCTTTTAAGAGACCTATTTGATCAAACAGCCTGATTCGTTTCTTATGTAAAAATGTACTTCTTCAGAACAGGATGTGTATACTAAGGTATAAGAGACACTTGTGTAATCCAGGCATCTTTCATAATTGTCAAGAAAACATTTTTGTTAAGAATATTCACCATGGGAAAAGAAACAGACAATTTGAACCAATACTGAAAGTTTCCTGAGACATTTCTGAGAATCGTGCTCATGACATATTGGAGACATTTCAACCATATATAAGCGATATGATACCATTATGTACGATTGTAAAAGAAACTGAGCATAAATCATCATGGTTTCTTGTTAGAGAGGTACT
This sequence comes from Aurelia sp. 3 sensu Dawson et al. (2005), assembly GCA_964020215.1. Taxonomy (NCBI): domain Eukaryota; kingdom Metazoa; phylum Cnidaria; class Scyphozoa; order Semaeostomeae; family Ulmaridae; genus Aurelia; species Aurelia sp. 3 sensu Dawson et al. (2005). The sequence continues at coordinate 21,158,912 of OZ026572.1, read as the reverse complement.
TTATTCAGCAGAATTAAGCTGAGTTTCTTATTATGCAGTTTCTCAAAGGCAGGACTTTACTGTAACACAACATGATATAGCAGCCTCACGGATAGATCTCATACCCTCTGCTCATTGAACCAAAATGCTTTGTTCTCTTTGTTTACTTTGATCGAGTGCACTAAGACGAGTTAAATGCATTCTTTAGGGGGCAAATTGCTTTGCCTTTTCAGAAGGTTGAATCGTTTGTTTCATAAAATTTGTCCTTGCTGGTCATCTACCTTCTTTTGAATTTTCCACGGTTTTGTTATTCCACCCAAATCACATGCAGTCATCAAGATACCCCTAAAATGACAGAAAGATCACAATACTTGATAAAGTGGAAGATGAATCTGTTTGAAATTACGAAATTCACGACGACGACTCCAAAACTGAAAATGGTGACTACAAAATGTTAATTTTCATCTCAACCAGCACTTTCTTGTCTATGACTAAGCTCTTAAAAAATTTTTACCACTACTAAGGTCATTCAATCGAGTCATTGTGGGACGGCTTGGGATGGTGGTGGAGCATTGAGGGAGGGGGGGGGGGGTTTGTGGGTCCTTACTTGGTTATACTTGTGGGGCCTGCATTCTTTGTTGTTTTGCCGCCGTGGATTGTCCTGCACTGCACCTAAAACCTATGCTCATTCTATTACCCCATTCACATTGGCAAGCTAAACCAATTAAATCTTAACCAGGTTATCGAATGGAGCCCTCTAATTGGTCATTCCAACAAATCGAATGTATTTGATTGGTTGAAATCTAAACCTCGCTTAGATAAAGCTGGTTTAGCTTGCCAGTGTGGATTTGTACTGTACTGCCCTCTTTTCCATTTCTTTCATGTTCGGTGTAAGTATATTCTTGTAGTTTTCTGTATCTTTTGTCATGCGATTATTAATTGTATTATTTGATTTCGGTAAATTTGTTTCGTGTTCTTTGATGTATTTAGATATATTAGTTAATGAAAACTGAAACGGAAACATCAGTATTCTCCCTTCTCCTCCAGCGTTTTATAATCCCAGGAGGTACTTGGCCTATGATGAAAATACAGGGAGGTGCCAATGGAAAATCTGAAAAACCCCCTCCGAAAGTCAAAGTCCCAAAAATGATACCCTGTCCTAGAGCAAAACTTTCTGAAACAATACTTCAAACAAAATTGTGTGCTGCCAATGAAATTTGTCACATTTTTTTCCAAGGGTACGGGAATGTTGCCCCCCCCAAACAATTTAAAATGGCCTCGGGAAGCGCACATGCCCTAAAACTACATTACGGAGTAAATCATGAAATTTGTGGACCCTGTCATGAAGCTGGGTATAGAAAAATGATACGGAATGATACCCTGTCCTTAAGAAATCCGAAAATTATACCCTGTTCAGCGGCATTTCCCCGTATATATGGCATATGAGTGCTCCTTGTAGTCACAACATTGCTCGATGCCTTCCTCTTTGATGCAAATTGAGGAACTTCTTCCCATCCAAAATGGATTTCTTGAGATTGTTTCCTTGTCAGAAATTCTACAAATTGAAAGATCTTGCTTCTTGGCCAGAAGTGAGATACCCTTCTAAATGTCCTTGCTCTAAAACATGACTTCAAGCAACAATTTCAAGGGGGGGGGGGGTCACTGGGGTTTTGCGGAAAGCGGATATCGGCCTATTTTCGGTGCGGAAATGCGGAAATCAAGCATCATTTCTGCAGATTGCGGATATTTGTTCCATTTTGCGGAATGCGGATATTTCTGCAAAATTAATATTAGTTGCTAAAAAATCGCAGATTTGATGCTCACTCCGTCAAAATATTGTGTAACATTTACTTAAAGGCACTGAAACAAACGAAAACAATACAGATCACAAAGATCTGAAGACAACAGCCACAACAGCAACAGCAACAACAAAATTTTTCACGCGAAATAATCACCCATGATGACTGCAAAATGCTTGAGTCTGATCGGTCACGTGCAAAATGGAAAGACAATGGTTTATGTTGTGCTTTATATGAAGTGGGAAGACTTTGCTCATAACCCTTAAGAAAAGCGGAAAGAGCCAATTTCTGTCTGCGGATTTGCGGAAACAGGGCAGAAAAGTTGCGGAAATGCGGAATTGCATACCCCCCAGTGAGCCCCCCTTTCAAAACATGTCAGTTCAGTTCAGGTGTCAGTTCAGTTCAGTTGTAGGTCAGTTCAGTTCAGCTAAGTGCAGTTAAATTCAGGTCAGGTCAGATCAGGTCGAGTAAGGTTAAGTCAGAGCAGTTCAGAGCAGGTCACGTCAGGTCAGGTCAATTCAGTTCACGTCATGTTATTTTTTAAATTCCATATATAAAATTCAAATATATTGACTTGTCAAACGAAATACCACCAGACTGACCGACAATGTTACAGAAAGTTGGTACAAATGTATACAAATCATTTTGTCACACGGCACATCTCAGCAAATACCCATTGTAAAGCAATTAGGCACAGCATAAAAACAGTGTAGAATGAACATGAATTGCGCTTACCTCAGCATATTTCGATCTTCTTTCCGTTTAAAATCGACTTCTTTATTCTCGATTAGCGGCATAAAGGTGCTTCGAAACCTGTAAAATGATGGAAGAAAATTAAACCAGCACTATTTTTGAGCAAAGAATTTGGAAAATCGAATTGCAAACTAGAGCCACAATCTTTGTTTGATAAACATCGTTACCAATTCTGAAACCGGTAGACTTACCTTGCGTTCCTTTGGCAATCAAAACAATTTACGATTTTATTCAAAGTCAGCCAGCTAGATCTAATTGCTTGAAAAGGAAGAATATTAAAGTCTTCAACATAAATACAATCATAATTGTTTTGATTGCCAAAGGAAAGCAAGGTTGGAACACTCGGAATCTGTGTTTGATTGACACCGAATTTCTCAAAACAGTTTGGTGGGTTTTGGAGGCCTTCTGAGTCTTATTCTCCACATGACAGCAGGTCTGGCAGATTTGGAAAGACTTTCATTTTCATTAGGAAGTCCTGGTGGTTTGAAGCCGAAACTTACCATTTCAGAATATGTGTGCTTGATTTGGAAATGTACCCGGGGGAGGGGGGTGACTACCATATATACCGGTACGGGATGTGCCATGTTTGGGGGCCTTTATCAGACAGAAAATAAATATAGGGTGGCATTTTGGGTAAGATTACAAATCGAAAGAAAGTTTGGGGTGTCATTTCTGGTATAATTGAAATAGACATGGATTTTGGGGTGTCATTTTAGAAAAGTGTTTCTGCAGGGTATTAAATTTTATCAAAATTCATATGGTTGGTAAACGTTTGGATTTAAGCACAATTTTAGGGTATACGTTCCCCGGGAAATCTTTCTCCACCCATATTAAGTCTACCGTTGTCAGAATTTTGAAGGCTTGGAATTACCAAAAACAGATTTTTGACCTTGCCACACCGTACAGTAGTTAAGCAGCGGGTGTATCAAAATCAAGTTAATGTGTTAGAAAATTCTTAGTTGCTAGAGCACTCGATAGATTTGAATGAATCAAGTTTGTCTTGACAGCGGAACGACTGAAGTATTGTCGTGATTTTTCTCTAATCTTTATGAGCAAAAATGACATGGATGAACTAACTGTACAAAAATTAGCTTGTTGCGTAATGGCCGAAAACAGGCCTAAAACACTTTATGATCAAATCGTTGCAAGATAACACAGAGAACTTAGCTTGCTTTTTCATATAAATCTAAACAGGTCTACCTTCAACTAATGTATTTGCCACTATTATTGCCCCCGTATCCAGGGAGCAGTGACCTTTCAAACAGGAATTGTTCTTTTTACTCACGCTTTAGAAAGGATATAATTGAAAACGTTTTATCTTAAGAATGATAAATACCTGAAAATCTCTGTTAAGCCACCGGGGGGCTTATTTGATTTGGACGCTCCGTGGGGGGAGACTTAATAAAGAGCGGGGCTTATTAGAGAGGGGGGCTTATTTACAAAATCAAATGATAAGGACATATTTGGAAACTTTTCTATTGTTTCACCCCATATTTTGCAGTATCAGCATAAAATTTTACCAGTCAGATACGTAATTTCAACAGTTTTTCTCCCAAACCATATCAAAATTAACATGCAAGCTTGTTTGACTAAATAAATTGACAATATTTGGTAAATTCTGGAATTTGACATAAATTGGGAGGCTTAATAGAGAGGGGGCTTGTTTACAATTTTGGCTCAGCGGGGAGGGGCCTATTAGAGAGGGTGGCTTAATGGAGCTTTTACGGTATTATCAGGTACCAGACTATAAAACATAATATCGTTTACTTCTGTTTCTCAGCATGTAAAGCATGCAATAGACCTTTTAGCTATTCTAGGAAAGAATCTGAATCGAACGATGTTATGATGCAATTTGAAGAATTTTCGAATTTGCATAATAGTGATAGAAGCTCTAACGCAACTCGATCGAACCTCGCGTATAAAACTGTATAAGAATAACGCTCGATCCAGGCTCTTTTGTAGAATAGCTAAAAGGTCTATTGCGAAGATTCCAGACGAAATTCATGAAACTTTTTAGTCCTATTTCAAGTCCTGTTTTTGGAAAAGATTCAGCGCAATGCATATTGGTAAAAAGTTCTTCGCCACCATTCTAGTAGAATTAATTCGTTAATCGCACACTCAACTGTTGGGTTAAAACGGAGCAGAACACAGGCACTAATGCCACATAAAGTTTTGCCATACGACAAATTAAGAGTTTAGGACCTTAGCAAGAAATATTCGATTGCTGTCTTGATTCGAGAAATTTTGCACGGAAATGGATGGCTCAAAGTTACGACTTTCCACTCATGAGAGTGCAGTTTCCCCTCTTTCTATTGGGTAATGAAGGTGTACAATTCAACAATCCTGAAGCCGAAATCTGCCTCCTCGGTGGTTAGAGTGAGTTCGCGGGGTGAGGGGCCGAGTGGCTTATACAGTCTTCTTCGTCAGGTGACTGAAGTTAAGCTCGGTCGAGTGAGGTCAGACTCCGGATGGGTGACCTCGGAGGCCTGACCTCACAACTCACCTCGTCGTCCTTCGGAAGGAACCTTTAACTAGGGGTCTCATGCCTGGATGCGGCATGCACAGTGGGCCTAAATTAGCTTTTAGTAGCTAGAAATCCTGGCAAGCCCACTCAAAACAAATTGAAAACAAACAAACAAACAAACAAACTTAGATATGAGATATAAATACGTGCAAAGCAAAGTGTTTCAAAGAAAAGGTTCACAAATACTCACTTGAAATATTGAGCCAAATCTGTAGCTAAAATTGCATGTTTTAGTAGTTTCATGATTTCACTATATTCATTTGGAGTCAAGTTTTGGAATATATTATTTCCCTGGAATGAGAGGAGAAAAAAATGCGATGAATCAAAAAAGGATTAATTTTGCTTAAAGGTGACATGAAGCGAAGATTTTTATTGATCAAGATGAATGGCCCTGTTGAATGGCTAAAATTGTTTTTAAATGTTTTTGGTACCTTATTTCATTCTCGAGTTGTCCGCCATTTTGTAGGATCGGCTGATGACGTCATTTTGTTTGCAACAAGTGAAGGAAGTATACAAGGTTGAATATATTTCCCATAGATAAGGAACACCGGGGGGGGGGGGACACTGGGGGTACGTGCTCCCCAAGATTTTACAATAAACGAAGAAGTGCCCTTCTTATTTCTCTAACAGAGAGAGTCTTGTATCCAGGGTATGGTAAATTTGACTTTATTAAAATTTCATGGTTTCAAAATGACTGAAAAATGGCCTAAAACATCGATCAAATCCAGGGAGATTAAGTATCAAATCAAATCAAATTTGATTCGATTGGTTTGATTGGATCAAATCAAAAAGGACTCCTCGCACAGATCAATATGGAAAATGTAATTTCCCATGGATGGGACATACTCACTGCATAGGTATTCCCATAGGACTGAAACTTTTTAGTATTTGTTTGAAAACTGATGTGGTATAGCTCTTGAGAGACGTGAAACGCCCATTGCGTATTGTTCTGTGTAAGGAGAGTCCTTTCAATTTCATCGATGTTTTAGGCCATATTTCAGTCATTTTGCAACTATGAAATTTTTGTAAAGTTAAGTTTTGAGATAGTTCCAGTGCTAGTAAGGCAGCAAGAAAAATCATAAAAATACTTCAGTCTTTCGGCTTTCAATAAGAACTTGAATCATTTAAATCTGTGAAGTACTCTTGATGCCATGAATTATCAAAAGTGGGAACTTTTTCTGGCTCACCCGGAATACTACAAAAGAAATTTTCGAAGTATTCAATTTTTGCTACTTTTTTCGTGTTAATTGAGATTGGATGAGAATTTGCGATTTTTCCAGGGCCGGTCCGAGAAAATTGTCTCCCTTTTCCCATTTGTTAAAATATTCGAATGAACTTTCTGAGCAGTTGCAATATAGGTAGTAGCAATTTTCAAGAAGTATCTTGGACATAAAATTTCTCCGGACAGAGTTACTAAAAAAATCTAGGTAGACTGGAGTCTGGTACCCAGGGTAATTTGGACGATAGGTTACCTATAGGTACCAAAGATAAAGGTTGCAGCCAATATCGTTTACACATGAATGGCAGATCCTCATTCGAATACAAGAGATCACGTTTAAGAGTTCCTTCCACCAAGGGAGAAGTAAAACTGCTGCAAGAAACAACGTGTTTCTTCAGGCCTTGATGTCAGACAGACTTCAGTGAAACAAAATAGCTTTACCTCACTATTCAATATCGCAACAGCATGATTAAAATGATGGTGCTCCATGATCGAGGTCCCATATAGCTGTCCCAGTGGTGATTCACTCCTGCGAATCAAACGAGAATTATCAGGTTTCCATATCGCTTAGCAAAACAATGATCCATCTTCAGAGACACTATCTATAGGCACAGATCCGTCCTTGCTCTTCGAATTAAAGCAAAAAGATACAAGAAGACACAAACTGAAGATGTTCAACTGAGATCCAACTAAAAAGTTCGTAAAACATCGATCAATGGAAACAATTCATCAAGTGAAGTCAACAACTGTTCGACAGTGCAACGATTTTGAACGAGCCTATGTCCAACTAAAACATGGAGACAGATTTTCGTACACTTAGACTTAGTTACGTGATAGAACATAACGGGACTTTATAGGTCTCATCAAGATAAAAAGAGGAACTTATGTAATTCATTATTTTGTCTTGTTCTGACGATCTTCCACTCCCTTGACTACGGGATGTCCAAAGCAGACCCAAGGCACTTTTCAAGTTGGATCTACCAATAATTTTTAGATCTAGGGTACTTTTTTTGGGGTCTGTCCGAGATTACAAATTGATAAAGAAAACGAATGTTGTTCTTCATTAACTGAAAATACCTGAATTCAGGAATACATTCAGGCAAGTGTGAATCAAGAAGGCTCGTCAGAAACCAAGAAGTGTGAATACATTCAGGCTCGTCAGAAACGAAGTTTATAGAGGGGGTTTGAAACTCGGTGCGAGCGCAGGAAGGAAGAATGGGGGTCCGAGGGCTTGCCCCCGGGAACATTTCCTATGACCACAGCCCTTCAGCTCGCTGGAAAACGCTCAATTTTTGGAAAATTTACCATGAACGGGACTTCAATTTGACGACAAGGTAGATGATTTTAAGTTATTCAGTATTTTGCTTGGACAACGTCATGTCCTTAGAGGGATACATCAATTATTTTAAGGCTATTCATTTTCTCAGTGGGAAAACAAATAATGCAATAGAAGGATTTAGAATTTCTAAAGACAATCTCCAAGCTAAGAAAGTTCATCCATGTACCTTGACTGCAAGTTATCCCTCTATGTAACTGAATAACCATGAAATATGTGATGTTACCGCTCTATCGACTTAATGTATGATGTTATCCACGCAAAATACTGAACAACCCCTCATATACTGCTATTATCCCTCTATCGACACAATATTATCCCTATATCGCACTGTTTCTTATCGCCCTCAGTAACTGATTAACCCCTCTCTTACTGATGTTAGCCCTCCAACGAAACGATGTTATCCCTCTAAAGTTACTGAATAGCCCCAAATTTACTGGGGTTATCCCTCCAACGATATGATGTTTTGTTGTTGTCCTCTAACGTACTGTATGTTATCCCTCTAAATAACTGAGTAGCTAGTAGTAGTAGCCTCAAATTTACTGCATGTTCAACGACATCATGTTAACCCCCTATCGAACTGAACAGCCTCATTTTTACTGAATAACCCTAGACTACTGCACAAACATTACCCAGTGTGAAGAATTTTGTTTCAAATCTGGAAGCTTTAAACCCTGTTTCAAACAAAGCAGCTAGTAAAAAAAACTCACTTGGTCTGGAAATCATTGTTCGTTCCCCTGTGGTCGAGATCGTGGCAAAGGCATCCAACCAGCAATGCTAGACACTCAAGGCTAGAGAGTTTTTCACTCATATTACCAGTCTAAAGATAAAGAAAACAATGCACAACATTTATCTGTGAACTGAAATGCCATTCTCCTGCGCAGATGCTTCGCAGTAGTTCCGGTCCGCTACGCAGTGTCCTTTTGCAATGCGAAATGATTTGCAGTGCGAAGTGATCGAGGAATCCCTCCATTGGAGAGTACTGAACTGCTGAACCTTGATTCTAAGATTTTAAGCAAGGCATTTGGTAGTTTAGTCAATAAAAATAATCAGAAAAGACGGGTTCCAGTTTTTTTGAGAACTTTGATACAGAGGAAAACTTGAAAATCAAATATTGACGGAAAATGGAACACAGAGAAAGACTTTCCTGGGAAAACTGAAGAATTTGATGACTACGCAACTGCCAGACAGGGATAGGGAAACAAGTGAATAGCCGATATGTTATGCAAACATCAAAGTTTAGGGGCAGTGCTAAGTTCATTTCATACCTTGGCTGGTGCAAAGCGTTACGCGCAACTACTTCTTGAGCAACTGGGTAAGCGTTTCTACAATGCAGATATGTACAGGGCGGTAAACTTCTAGCAAGCTATGGATGAAGCTTGAAACGCTTTATAAAACTATCCATTTTGAAGACATGTATAAAATAACGCAAAACTTGCTTGTCAATTCTTTGCAAGAAAAATTCATCCGTCATATGTGTATCTTTTCATCTCAAAAGTAATTTTTCATTGAAAAAGGCTCTCAAAGATAAGAATTGATTTTTATGGTCATTTATCATTTATTTTAGGTTTTTCATAGTGGTAAAAGCATGCCATTAATGAATATGGGACGAAAACAGTTTTTAAGGAAAGTGTGAACCAGGAGTTGTTCTTTATAGCATAGGTTTCAAATCTTTAAATCAACGAAAAAAGGCGGGTGTAAAATTCAGTGACCTATTTCTTTAAAACGAATGACTTGAGAGAAACTTTAGCCATTTTTCTAGGATTCTACCGTTGGATTTTTCAGAAATCTTGAATATTTGTCGAAATTGCAGCCTATTTTATATCTCAGCTCATTTTCTAATGTGACGTCATCAAATTTCTAAATCGCAAACCAGAAAAGTGAAAGAGTTTTGCTTGATACCATATTTTAAGCATCCATAAAGTATGGTTTTCTTGAAAATTATTTGATCTTTCGTCAACAGGTTTAGAAATTACGATAGTTTTAAGCTTTTTTTACGAAAATTCTCTTGAATTCTTAAAAAAAAGAAGAAAATAGTGTAATTCTGAAAATATTGAAGATTTCAGAAAAGTCCAACGTTAGATTTACTGTAAAATAGTTCAAGTTTCTTTGAAGCCGTTCAGTTCAAAGAAATAGGTCATAGAATTTTACACCCAGCTGTTTAAAGGTTTGAAACCTATGCTGTTCTTTATGCAATAATTTTTATATGAGGCTAGCAGAATTTTTTGCAAGAATGTCTCTTCTTCACTTGTCATGCAACTTAATAAATTTTGCATCTTCCCTCACGGAAATGCTGACAATAACTTGCTCAATTTTTTGTAAAGCACTAGGCCAATGTATTTTTCTTGTTCAGCACCGTTTTTACCTCGTGCGATCTTATGCATATTCATTGAAATCAAACGGTAAACAAATGTTCCTCTCTCTGCAAGAAGATTAGGCGTAACGAGATAGGGTTTTTGAACCTTCATTTGGTGCCTAAAACGAAAACTCCCATTCAAAACGTCACCAATACTTGATTATCAACGCTATCATACAATTTTGTAGATGATCTGTTTTCTCGATAACCCAAATGTATTCAGGTGCGATAACATATTCCTCTTTGTCACCTAAGGCACAGGGAGACCAGTATTCTTTCTCCTTTCTATGATTATTGCTCTTTATCATTTGGACGCTGTGTAGCTTCTGCGGCACTGCGGTGGTGGAACTGTACATTCGTGGTCAAATGCGAAAGAGGAACGATGCGAAGCTCCTTCGCATTTAACCACGCTTGTAAAATTCTACCACCGCAGTTCCACAGAAGCTACGCAGCTTCCAAATGATAATGAATAATAATCAGAGAAAAGAATCCTGGTTTCCCTGTGCCTCAGGTTGAAAAGCCTTATTTTGAGCTATACTCTCTAAGCCAGATCGCAGATCTTGCCGAGGGGCAATTCACTGACTTTTTTTTCGTACACCTCCACCTCCCTTGAAATGAAAAAAAATCACATACAAAATCACAAAATCACAAGAAAAATCACACACAGAAAGCACAAAAAATCACAAATCACTGAAAAGTTACTGGAAAATCACATGAAAAAATCATTAGAAATCACAAAAATCCCAAAAAATCACAGAAAAAAACCATGTGATTTAATCACGTACGCTATTTTGAGAAGTGATTTGCCCCTCGGATCTTGCTACAAAGCGATTATTTCAAGATTTTCCTCATCCTTGAAGTCTACAGATCACAGTTTGTGCTTCTTTGTCATATTTATGACGAAACTGTAAGCTCAAGAAACAAAAACAATTTTTTAATGTGGTAATCATCTGAGATGTTCGCAGAATGCTTCAAAATCAGACAGCCCTAGAAAACACATATTTGCTGATTTCAAACCAGTCGCAAGATCGGCTATGTCGGAAAATGTTTTAGTCTTTTTAGTTTTAGTCTGTACTTGCGGACAGAAGAAATTCTAAGATCTGCCAAGTAATAAAATTTTGATGATTTTTTCAAGCAAGAGCAAGATCTCTTGGGGCAACGCTACTGTTTGCTAAAACTTTCAGCCACAAAATAGTTCTGTGAATTGAAAAATCAGTGACAAGTTTTCAGTGAATTGAATGTAAATCAAACTGCTTCTGGTCAGTGTACGGTATTGTGACAACAAAAAATTTTTCAAAATTTCTGATGAATCGTTCAGAACTTTCAACCCAGATGGATGATTTTGAATAAATCTGATCTTAAATTTCGGAGAACGGTTTTCACCAAAATTGAATTACACATAATTTTTTTAGTGAAAATATGATGGATCTCAGTAGTTTCTCTACTTTTCAGGTTCATAATTCACAAATTTTTCTTACCGAGAAAGACGAATTTAAATGAATTTGATTAAAATTTTGGTGAAAAGTTTCGATGGAAATTAGATTACGGAGAAATTATTGCAGTTAGCGCATGCATAAAACCAGTAAATCCTCAACTAATCAGATTGACAAAAGAACGACCTCTTTCAAGTTGGATAGAAATGCTAAATTATGCACAATAAAGAAGCAGTGCAGGTCTTACACCAAGCATTAAAGCGCTGTCAATGTAATTAAGTTTCTTGGTTAACAGAAATCTTAAGATTAGATCACATGAAAATTACCGTTAGAACAGCAAACATGGCCTGTGCAACATTGAAAGCGTGTCTCCAGTTATGATAAATCACTCTTCGGTAGTTCTTTTTCACAGTTAGCAACCACCTGCATAATGTCTGATAGATCAAGAGAAGGATTTAGAATCTTATCACAATTTTGACAGAGTCAATCATTACAAAAAAACAGCCCGAAGTATGTCTCAAAGTTAGGTATCTCGTGAAATTTGAAATTGCCAGCGAATAAAAACGTCAAAGTGTTTTCATGGTTAATTTTGCGTCATCGCAAATCTCACGTTGCATCTTTTTTGAAACAAACTTCAGTTAGATATTAGAATTTATCACCAATATGGTTGAGAGTCAATGCCCTGGGAATTTTTGGAACTGCAACAACTTTCTGCAGCGCAAAGCACAGTAGACGGAGAATAAGCTGCGTAAAATGACGTCATCGACCAAACTAAGACAAGAAAGTGTTTGAATATAAGTTCTTTGAAGTGATAAATCAAGAGTTTGAGGCCCTAGGAAGAAGATATCAAGTGTTGCCTTATTTCGGGATTTGTTGAATGGAGCTAGGGGGCCCTAAACTAAGATTTTTCATGCATGTGTGCGCAGTTTCTGCTCTGTCAGCACTGTATTTGATGACTATTGCACTAATGGATTCATAGATTATTCAAACGTGGCCGTAACGCTAGAAGAAGATCGAATTCCACTGGCAAATCTATCTCAGTCACAACGGCTCTACGGAGAAGAGCATCGCATAAATTGATGAAAAGAAGCATTAATCTCATTACAATTATTTGGTTTTCTCATGTTTTCGCTTTGAAAATTCAAAATTTGTCGTGGAAACATCCGCCGCTGAACTTTTAATTCAACTAATTCAGAAGTGAAATATTATTTCACTGGTAGGTGGCAGGTGTTGGGAAATATATCCTTCTACCATCGATTAACGCTTGCGTCCACGTCTGCATGCCCAACGATCAGCCGTAGAAATTCCTTTCTTTTTAGTTAGTCATAATGTTGCTCTTTGTTGCAACCATCAACTCATTTTCTCTCCATTCAGGCTTACATGTTAATTCGTTGCTTCTCTCGCAGGATTTAACAGTTTTCTCCCTAGCCTGATAACCAGACCTTGGTTATCAGGCTATTTTCTCCCTTGTTTACAGGTTAATTTGGATTTCTTTCCACAGATTACAGTCCCAACAATAATGTACCTTTTCAAAGATGATTCTTCCGATTTGACTAGCGAATACTGAATGAGGAGTCTGCTAAATTACGTGCCAAGCGTGCCAAACGTGCCTACGTGCCTACGTGCCAAATTTTTTTACGTGCCAACGTGCCATGACATGCTACGTCCCAACGTGCCTATGTGCCTACGTGCCTACGTGCCAAATTTTCTTACGTGCCAACGTGCCATGACATGTTATGTGCCAACGTGCCAAATTCTTTTTCGTGCATTATTGCTATCACATGTTAGATTTCCTACAAGTTTGCACTCCAGTACCGATGTGCCAAGCATGTCAATATAAGATACGCGTCTGACAACAACTTTTGGTTAAGGCAGAGCAATTTCATTGTGGGCCCCATAACTGAGGATGATTTAAGCATCTTGTGATCTGGTAAGATAAGTCGTTTGTACACCAATCTAGAAATTTCCTTTTATCTTTTATAAACCGACATTCAATGTTTGCTATGCTGTCAGGTTAATCAAACCTTATGCCGGGGAAAATCTGCTAGAAATTATCGAAAATTTCTTCGATACCACTTAAAAAGCTCTGAACGTATAGATTTCACCACCCACTGAGCCGTGAATCGAATTTTCAACTTACGATCGTTTCAACAGCGAAAAAAAGCAAATAGACTAAAATCACCCTGTAGGCCCAAATTACAATCTCCCACTTAATCATCTTTTACACAACCAAAACGGGTCCACATTTCCTGACTGCCGCCTGACGGGCAGGAAAAGAGGGGGAATTTTTGACACTCGTATCGCAGGGAATATGAGCTAATACATTCTGTTCATTTTGTAAAGCAGTTTACTTGGCCGTCGACTGGGGGTAAAAAGAAGATTGTTAGCCAAAGAAAGCTCCTTTGTAGGAGAATGCACGAACATGTTTTATTCAAACTAAGCAGTTCTGAAAACTTCTTTTTTATGTACCTTCCGAGTACTTTCATTACATTTTAAAAGAAACAGCTTATGGGAAATTTTCCCTCCCGTTATTAAAAAGGTAAGAAACTTTTTTATTATTGAACTTTTTCCTTGGTCAATTGAAAATGTATTGACACTGTACAGTAATAATAAATGTTTCGACAGTGATTTCAATGTGAATTATGTAATTATTACATGCGTTAAGATCTTACCAAGTCTTTAAGATCCTTAAGGAAGCTCTTGGCAAACGAAGAAAAATAAGCATAAAAAAGAAACGGTTTGTAGCAGGATGGCCCAAAAATTAAAGAAACTGCCTACGAATGGAGCGTACGACAAATTGGCACGTAGGTAAATTGGCACACGGCAGGCACGAACTATGCATGTTGGCACGTAACATGCAATGGCACGTTGGCATGTAAAGAAATTTGGCACGTAGGCACGTAGGCACGTAGGCACGTAACATGTCATGGCACGTTGGCACGTTTGGCACGTTTGGCACGTAATTTAGCAGACTCCTGAATGAGGTGGCCAAAAGGAATCAATAAATACAAATTAACAAAATGCTTACGTGAATTACTACAACAAACATCCCATTTGAATCAAGGGCTGTATGAAATGTGTAGCTAAGTCCCAAGTTAGACCCATAGTTGTCCTTTGAGCCATATCTTACTTTCCCTCTCACTCCTCTTCAGCTTCAGCATCACATCCTAATCTTCACAGCTGCTGTTAATAACTGATCAGTTCAAAAATGTGTTGTCCTATCCTTGTGGCCTACTTTTTGCCAAAGCTATACTTTGTCTACGGCCACTCTCGCAGTCTTGTCGAGGTTGTCTCGCAATTAGGAGAAGCTTTGAAAGAATGGAACTTGGACGAAAGGAACTATACATTTCATATCCCGTTGATTGAATTTGATCAGGTACTATTGGATAGGACTGGACAGTGGTAGACATTTCATTTCAAAAAATTTCATTTTAGAATATTTCTACAGGTATAAGTTTCATAAAGATATACATATTTTTCAAACTGACCTGTTAAAAAATAAGATGTAATAAAGGAAAATAGACTAAACCAAGAGCAAAGGAAGTTTAAATACCTAATTTACAACATACCGGGTGAGCCAGAAAAAAGTTCCCACTTTTGAAAATTCATGCACCAAGAGTAATTCACGGAATTGAATGATTCAAGTTCTAGTTGAAAGCCAAAAGATCAAAGTATTTTTTGTGATTTTTTCGCTGCATTACCAGCATCAGAAGTATCGGCAAATTTGACTTTCAAAAATTTCATGGTTGCAAAATGACTGAAAAATGGCCTAAAACATCGATCAAATCAAAACGGACTCCTTGCACAGATCATTGAAGAAAATGCAATTTTCCATGGATGAGAGATATCCACAGCAAATTTATTCCCATGGGACTGAAACTTTTTAGTATCTGTTCGAAAACTGATGTGGCATAACTCTTGAGAGACGTGAAACGTCCATTGCGTATTGTTCTGTGTAAGGAGTTTCCTTACAATTGAGCAATGTGTTTTAGGCCATTTTTCAGTAATTTTGCAACCATGAAATTTTGTAAAAGTTAAATTTTGAGATCTTACCAGTGCTAGTAAGACAGCAAGAAAAATGACGAGAATAAATTAATCTTTCGGCTTTCAATAAGAATTTGAATCATTCAATTTTGTGCTTTACTCTTGATGACATGAATTTTCAAAAGTGGGAACTTTTTTCTCGCTCACCCGGTACAACGCTATACTACCTAATGAACAATAACATATAATAAAAATGAAATGGAAATTAAAGTTACACCGCCATCATAGTCGTTCCTTGAAAGTTTTCAGGGAAGGTGCAAATTTTGCTTCTCTTTTTTACACTGTTCCAAAGTTTTGCACCGCGATATGAAAAAGCCTTTTGGCCATTGACAGTCTTTGGTAACGGTTACCTGAGGTCAGTTTCTGATGAGCGCAAAGACCGTTCACTACTGACAGCATTGCTATCATACGTAAAAATTTGATGCGTCTTTTAAAGCGGCCCGCTGAGAGGTTAGATGTTCACCGTGGTCTTGGTGATCGAGCAAAATAATGAAATCTTCGACGGAACGCTCCAATTTTTACCGATGACAGCATAACTTTTGTGAGGGCGCAGTGGTGTGGGCAAAATTTTCACATTTCTTCTTTGGGTGATGTGTCATTTCCAGTCAAGATTTCTTTTGCGAGGAGATTGGCATTGCATTAGCATTGCATCTATTGATTGACATCTCCGGGGCCAGATTCTCTTTCTTTTTTGAAATCACAAGGGTGGAACCTGCCGAGGCACTGGTTCGGCACATGATAAGCGTCCCGGGGGGATACATGACTTGCGGATAGACGGGGGTCTGCCACCCGGTTTTCAGAAAGCTACCCTCTTCTAATTACGGACAGTTGCCGTCATACCCACTTTTATGATGAATTTTGGCGGAAAACTACCCATTTTTGACAATTTTTGCCAATTTCTGGAAACCCACCCATGTTTATGGAAAATCTGCAGAAAAAGGGACTCTTGTTTAGAGAATTTTGGACCCAAAAACCCACCCATATGGGCGGCACATACCCGTACCCTCAATGTGTTATGTTACCCCCCCCCCCCCCCCCGGGATAAGCGTGACGTTGGAACCAGGCCTGATGCTCACTCGAGTGTTAGTTACAGGAAAAACAATGAGGCTAAGATGAAGGAAAAAAAACAAAAACAAACCTCATATTTGATATGATAGGTCTTGATAAATTCGAATTCTGTGAACATCCTAATTGCAGCAGTGAGCATCTGATCGTCAAGAAGCTTAAAATCATCGAATTTCAGGTCTTTGAGATTCAGAACTTTAGCAGAAGGAATCGGTGACAACTGCAAGATAAAAGCACAGGTCAATACAATGAAGGAAGTTTTGTGAGGAAGAAAAGATCTGCAAAAGCTTTAGGGAGGGCTAATTCTGTAAAAAAAGGATACGTGTCTTTTGATTTATTACGTTGATTTCTAATCGCTACCACCCACCCACCCCTCGCTCATTCTAGTGCCTTATCACGACAAAGCAACTTTTAGCATCAAGAATACCGGGTGAGCCAGAAAAAAGTTCCCACTTTTGAAAATTCATAACACCAAGACTACTACACGGATCTGAATCATTCAAACTCTAGTTAAAAGCCGAAAGATCAAAGTATTTTTGTGATTTTTCTCGCTGTTCTACCAGCACTAGAAATATTGGCAAATTCAACTTTATAGAAATTTCATGGTTGCAAAATCACGAAAAAAGGGCCTAAAACATTGATCAAATCGTAAGGATCCTATTCAAATCGAACAATAGGCCATGGGCGTTTCACCTCCCCACAGAGTTATAAGACATCGATTTTCAAACAAATACGAAAGATTTTTAATGCCAAGGAAATTAATGCCTAGAGGATATCTCTCACCCATGAGAAGTTGCATTTTCCTTCATCATTCTGTGCGAGAGGTCATTTATGCATTGATCGATGTTTTGGGCCATTTTTCAGTAATCAATCAACCATGAAATTTTTGTAAAGTTGAAGTTACTTATATTTGTAGTGTTGGCAGGACAGCAAGATAAATGACAAAATTACTTTGATCTTTCGGCTATTATCTAGAATTTGAATGATTCAAATCCGTGAAGTACCCTTGGTGTTATGAATTTTCAAAAATGGGAACTTTTTTCTGGCTCACCCGGTAGATTTCACGCGTTTTGCGTATTTTTTTAGAAAGGCTAATCGCTCGCGCTCTCTCTATTTAGAAAGTTGAAACTTTTTTGTTTTGCAAAATTCACCCTTTTTGATACTTAATTTAACGTTGGATACATAATCTAGCTTATCGTAGTAGGATTAGAAATACAGTATCAATCTACGTTATGTATCCCAAGTTTGGTATATACTGGGTGCATAATCTGCAGGAACGTGGAATCTTTATTTGCTTTTTTATTATTCCTTTGAAGATTTCTATATTGTTTGCATTTCTTACTTCGGTGGGTATGCTTTGCTATTCTAGATGTGACTACATCTGTTTCGCTTCCATGAATAACAGCGTTTGGCATTTTAGAAATAAGCCCTTGCTAATTTCTAAATAGCTCTCCAATCCCATAGCAAAGGTGAATTTCAAAGAATAAAGGATACGGTTCTATTTAAGACGAAACAATTTGACAGCCTCGAGAATGGATTTCACATCTTCAATGCAATGCAGCCGACCATAATTTACTGAGGTGAAATCGTGAGCAATCGGATACCCATTGTGTAGCTGTTTGAAATTTATATCAGTAGCGAGCCACCTTAACTTATCGTCTTTTGTGTTTCTAACTTACTTTTACTTGGCATACAGCCAGCCACCTTTCAATGTTACAATGTTTCGTAGTTTTGAACTTTTCAGTAGTGAGCCACCTTCAGTGCAGATAATCTGCACTTCTTCTCTCGCTATGATTTTATGGATGGCCGATTTTCACTTTTCGAAATGTCCATTCTTGCTCGTTGCAGTTCTGTTGTTCGTTGTGGCTTTCGGAATGCGTTCGAAAACCAGTAAAAAAGGCAGAAAAAATTCAATGCAAACCATGCTTATGTTGTGTTGACCCATATTCATACTAAATGATGTAACTTTGGACCCTATCACAAAACCGATGCAAAAATCACGCGCAAAATCACGAGTTGAAGATATCATCATGGGTTTGTCACCAGCCAGGAAAAGTATAAACTTAGTAGCAGAAAGTGGTTGAGACAAGCTTCACGGATAATTTCATCTCAGACGCCTTTGTAAGGGCCTGTTTATATGAGGCGGGTCAGCCCGCCTGACCAGGCTGGCTCGCCTAGGCGGGATGATTTTGATTCGTGTTTATATGAGAGAAAACTATCCCGGCTAGGCGGGCTGGCCTCGTAACAATTCATGCTAAGATGCATCATGGGATTTTGAAAGAAAATCGCTTGACAATGACTTTGACATGTAAACATTGAAGATACGCCTACGCAAATCAAACACTTTCACCTCGGTCAACCGGGCCAGCCCGCCTGATGCTGTTTATATGATCCCGCCTCACCGGGATCCCGCCTACCCAATTCACAGATCTCGGCTGACCGGGCTGGCCCGCTGCTCATATAAACGCAGCTTGATTAAAGAACGCCGGTCAACCAGCATCCTTTGCGGTCGCACTCATGTACGATGTCATATGAAAATGGCTGCCGCAGTCGAAAGGCAAAGTGCGACCACGGGTTGTGGGAAAAGTAGAAGTTTTTATTGCATTAATTATCGTTGCAAAGAATCAGAACTGTTAGGCCTACCTTTGTGTGTTCTTTGTTTTTCCATCTTTTCCGTTGTCTTGTCGATTGAACATTTTCAATTTGCTCTCATTCACTTTCTTCTTCTCGACAGCGGCCATGTTATTTCAAATGTCTTCAACAGTCAACAGCCTCATTTCGGTATGTGAGAGCTCCCTCAGCGGGCCGCACTCTCCCCACTGAGGGAGCTCTCACATGGCTGTTGAAGACATTTAAAATAACATGGCTGCTGTCGAGACGAAGAAAGTGAATGAGAGCAAATTGAAAATGTTCAATCGACAAGACAACGGAGAAGATGGAAAAACAAAGAACACACAAAGGTAGGCCTAACAGTTCTGATTCTTTGCAACGATAATTAATGCAATAAAAGCTTCTACTTTTCCCACAACCCGTGGTGCAACGCTCGCAAAGGATGCCAGTTGACTGGCGTTCTTTAAACAAAGGATGCTTCTGTTCACTCAGATCTCGCCTAGGCGAGCCAGCCCGGTCAGGCGGGCCAGCCCGTCTCATATAAACAGGCCCTAAGTAGAATGGACCATTTCAAAAGAGCCGATAGATTGTAAATTATGTGATAACAATAACTCGGTAGCCAATGATTCTGGAAATAGAATCCTTCAATATGATCATTTTCAGTTAAGTATGATCTAACTATACCTGGCGAGCCACAAAACTACCCACATTTGAACATTCATAGCACCAAGAATACTGAATGGAATAGGAATTAATCAAATTCCATTCGATAGCCGAGAGGATGAAGGATTTTTGTGTCTTTCTCACATTTTTATGAGTACTGAAAATATATAGGTAGAATTGACTTTATGAATCTTTCTTGATTGTACGATGCCCTAAGAAGGCCTTAAACCATGGGCGATTCTGACACGTGAAGAATGTTTCAGAATTGTCCATAATACTTCTCAAATAGATTAAAATCCTTACCTACCTGCCCCAAGGGGTTTGCTTATAAGAAGATCTGCTTTAGAAATATGACTTTTTGCAAAGTCAGCCAACGGCCGAATTTCAAATTTCAAAATGGCAGACGGGATGAGACTTGCAGCGAGCAATAAGGCTCAAACAAAATCAAGGAAATCAAAGGGAATACCCACAAAAACAGGCAGGTAAGGATTTTAATCTATTTGAGAAGTATTATGGACAATTCTGAAACATTCTTCACGTGTCAGAATCGCCCATGCTTAAACATTTGATGAAATCAAGTAACTCCCATCTCAGAACAATTAAGAAAGTAAAGTTTTGGATTAGCAAGAGATATCCACTGCACATTTATTGCCATGGGATTGAACAACTACAGATTCGCTTGAAAATCTATTTTCTTTAACTCTTGAGAGAGATGGAATGCCTCATTATATTCTTCCTTGTGAAGAGATTCCTTACGATTTGATCGAGTGTTTCAGGCATTTTGCAGACTAAACATGTTCTGTGAGTCAAACTAATCCATATTTTCAGGGTTCATGAAACCGCGAAAGTACTGCAGTCGCTTGACTGTTGAGTAGGATTTGGTTTATTTAAATCCATCTGAGACACTCGGCGTTAAGAATTTTCAAAAGAGGGATCTTTCTATGCCTCACCCTCCAGAGACATATTTTCCAAACTCGCCCTTTATTTCCAAAATAGAAAATGATTTTTCTCAATCTTTCCTACATCGATCAAGAATCAACCAATGAATGTATGTATGAACATTCTTGTGGACTTGCTACAAGTCTATTGTTTGGTCACAGGAACGAAGGAAGGAAAAAGAAAAGAAAGAAAAAAGAAAAGAGGGAGAGAAGGAAAGATAGACTTGTAACTCACGTCCACCCAATCGAGGCTACATTCAAATTTTCCTAATCAACGTACAACCTGTTGTACACGGTGATTAGGAAAATTTGAATGTAGCCTTAGGACATTTCGTATTTTGATTACATACCTTTAACTTTTCGACTTCTAGCTGGCTTGCTGCAGTGTGATATGAAATAACCTGCAAAGATATTAAAGAACAATATGAACAGACGAAGAAAATAATAATAGATGAATGTAACTGATCGGCTCAAAAGTAGGAGAACTCAAACTTGTTTAGGCCATTTTGAAAAATTGAGCCCACTTTTCAAGCGCAATACTATGAGCCCCTGTTGACTAAGTGATATCAGCAAATCAAAGAACGCATGGAACAAGGGACGAAATGGCATAAGTCTACTTAAATGTGACAATTGCAATAATACAAAACTGATCATACAAAACACTTCAATCATTGGAAATTTCCACATGACATCAAATTTGAGACAGATTTGTTGCCTAAACTGGAGTTAATGACTCACGGTCAACCGTGATCATTTGCACAGAATGAAAAGCAAAACAAAGAAAATTCAGGCCAAAAAGGACTTTAGGTAACATGCAAGTCGACTTTGGCGCGAAGAAGAATCATGATTAGAAGCAGTGGATCTGTGATCCTTTGAACTTGAGGAAGCATAAGTGAAATTTACTTTCCTCGTTCAAAAGCCCAAATAATCACAGCTGAAATGAAACTTGGGTGAGAACGTTGCTTCACTGAAAAAGGCACCACTTGACACTGTCATTGAAAAAGAATGAAATGAATGAATGAACCGTTTAATTAACCCTATAGTGGTTGGCTATCTGATACGTCCTTTTATGGTTGGGGGGGGGGGAGGCACCCCAACCTAACTCTTGACTGGAAATGGGTAAGGCAATCAGATTTCGTAAGCTAATAGCCTCAGGAAAGTACTTTTGAAATGCAAAAATACCGCAAAATTAGACATCATTTTTGCTCACGTCAGCATTTTCCTTTCTGTGGTTAAGAAACGCGAAAATTTGGCCAAAATCGGGAAAATCACGTTAAAATTTAATTTGGAGCACAATTTCCATCAAAACATGACAATTATGATAGAATACATCAAATAGCACTACATTACAAAGGAAATTTGCAAAATACTGTAATTTTGCTCATAATTGAGATTCGAAAATTTGCAATTTTCTAGGGTCAGTCCCAGAAAATGGTCTCCCTCCCCCTCATTTGTTAAAATATTTTCAATGAAACTTTCTGAGAAGTTGTATAATAGGTAGTTGCAAAAATTAAAGAAGTTTCATGACCATAAAATGCTTTCTGACAGAGTTATTGAAAAGTCTACCAGGGGAGGGGGCAAATTTGCCCAGCACCCAACCAAAATAGGGTAAAAGTGAATCTGTAATCTTTTCTTGCCATTTCTCTAATCAACATAATAGTTTAATTGCTCAATAAACTTTTAAGACTAGACTTATTATGGTTGATTTGGTTCAAAACCTTGCGCATAGATATATAGCGGCATAATTCAATAACCGTCTGTGTTAGGCTGCCTCAGAAATTTTACCTTGCAAGTACACACCTGATTCGGACATGCAAGGTCGCAAAATCTAAGTTAAGTCCTTTTCGATACAATAAATTGAAAATAAAAAAATTTGAAACCAAGGCTCTTCCGCAGGAACTGCTCAAACTTTTCTACTCTTTTGGGACCCCCAGTAGGCAAAACCAATGCTTCGAGTGCGCCCAGCAGGCTTTTCGATAGCTGGATGTATTTCGCGCGAAGTGAATTGCTTGTAGCGAAAACATTCGAGCAAGCACGAGCAAGAAAGTGGAAGTAAATCGAATAAATTGTTTGAAGAACTGCACAGCCAGAGAAGAGTAACTGATGAATTTAGGAGAGTAGCTGCAGAAGAAAAATTTGCTTCACACGACATAAATTCGAACTAGATGCATTGGTAAGCTACCCTGTATCTAAACTCAACGCAATCGAAAGTGAATTGAAGAATAGCCTGCCTCGATCACAGATCTTATTGACTCCTTTCTCAGGGTCACCTAAAACTTAAACACTCGGAGATGTAGGAGATACCGAGTGGAGAAATGTCGGGGAAAATTGTCCGATATATCGAACAAATTTTCCCCGACATTTCTCCACTCGGACATACTTAATAAGCCCTAGATGCTATACTAAACAAGTCGGAGATGTCTGATTTCTGACGTCTCTCAACTCAGACTTTTTTACTTGGCCCTTACGCTCTACTAAACAAAGTCGGAGAAATTTAATCTGCTAAGGAATTCGCAAGATTCAGCTGCTTCTCTAAAGAAATACAGTAGAAAGCCTCACACCGAATATCAATTCAAGCATTACTAACATAATTTTGATCAAAACGTACAAGTATTGTTTCTCTGTTCCATATCGAAGAATCTGTCTTTATATTTTTCCTTTCTTTCAAACTACTTTCAGGCATAAACTGACACTAATAGATTATTATCTAACCATTGATCTTGGAAAGGAAATTCCAAGAAGAAATCTTGAAACACATGGTAGATCGACATCGGCTTGATGTGAAAGATAAATCACATATAATCCTATCAAAGATCATGCAAAGAATGACAATATTTTGTGGACGATTTCTCGAAAGATAATTCAATTATCTCTTTAGCTGTGTGTGTGGCAAGAGGGGCAAGAGCCTGATTTTCCAGGTGCTTTTCAATTTATTATTCATTATTAGATGGTGCCCATTCCTACTGGCTATTATCACTGGTATAAGCAAGAATTCAAACAAGAGCCATTTGTACAATAAAAGAGTACGTTTATACTCTATCTGGAGTATGTTTCCATATCCCAGATAAATAATTCGTTTTAATTTATCATACTCCTTTATTATTATTATTATTATTATTATTATTATTATTATTACTATTATCATTATTATCTTTTATTATTATTATAGTCAAGGCAAGAGTAGTGTGACCGATTGAAATAGATTATGCGAATATTAATCGTATAATAATCAAATATTGATTTCCAAGAATCAAAAACTACAACTGACCGCCCCTACACTGTGTAAGTTGGACAATAGTTAACCCTATCTGACCTGGGTGATTTGAAGCACTCAATGCCTGGGGGGGGGGGGCGGATTCCGCACCCCTGTTTATCTTTGTTGTTGCTTGAGATATGGCAACCAAATTTGGCACAAAGGTTGTTCATTATATAAACAATGAATTTTTGAAACAATAGTTTAATTAGCATTGCTGTTGTTGTTGCTAGAGCACAACATTATGATGTCATATGACGTCATAAAAATGAAAGTGTGTTAAAAGGTCGTAAAACTTTACTTTTCGCAAAGAAATGAAATATATAGATCAAAATAGATGTAAATTCATAGTTTGGACTTAACCCTATTCAGCCCGGGTAAAATTTTTGGTATTTTGGTCCGGCGGGGGGCTATTTTGGCCCCCCCTCTTTATTTCAGAAACGAGAAACTGTTCGTAGGTGAAACTTCGCACATTCAATTAGGGACCTGGAAAGAATCCAAAGCTAGCAGTAATTAGTAACTTGTCATGTGATTCGTTGCTAGGCAACCAAAAACAATAGTAAAATCAAGCAAAAAGTAGTGGCTATTCTTAAATGCCAGATATTTACTGATTTGTTTAAGATGAGTAGCTAACTATGCTGCAAAAGTGATGATTAGGAGTCTCCAAAGATACTTTTATTGATTATTTGAATTTTGAAAATTGTCTTTGTTAATTATTGCAGATTAAGTCCAATTAACGGACACTTCAAACAATGAAAACTATTGTTACAGTTATTTATTATATATTTTGACCTTTAATCAACGAAATTAGACACCTCAGTTCATTACCACGCCATTTCGATCAAATTTTCATGAATGATTCACTAATTCATTCAATATATGACGTCATAAAGTTGTATGACGTCATTGAAATTAACGTTTGCTGATGTAAGCAAATAGCAATAAACTATATATGAAATGAAAGCTCTCTTCAAGACAAAGCCAATGGTATATATATCTTTACATTTAATGCTACTGGAAAGAAAATAACAGAGGATTTACGATTTTCTTTGTGACTAGTCCCCAACAAAAGGCATCTGGAGGTCACGTGACACAACAATTAACAATGAAGTATGGATAATTATGTAGCCTATTAAATTTCATTAGAAGTCAAGAAGCTTCAAAGTTACATTTTTCATGGCAGAGACCTATCTAAAAACATTTCATAGGGGGGGCCATAATGGCCCCCCGGGCTGAATAGGGTTAATTGGACCAATTAAAAAGGATTAACAGAGATACAATGTATATTTTGCACAGAGTGTGGAATGAAAACTTGGTTACCATGGAGACAAGGCTAAAAATAGAACACCAGAATTGTTACAGTTTGATTGCTGTATGATAGAAAGTTAAACTTGCTAAATCTCAGAGGCATTCAGCAAACACGGAAAATCGTATAAACGAAAATGTACGAGGGGGGCGGAATAGGTCAGATAGGGTTAAGCGGATGTGTGTGCTGGAGGAAGACAAAACATGGCATTCAATGTATTTAGCAGTACGAGGGCCTTACACCACATGTCATATCATTATTCGAATTATTATTCGAATAATAATCCATAGATGATTTGGAAAAGTCAAATATTTTAGGATTATGCTGGTCATACTACTCTTGCTTTGACTATAATAATAATTATTATTGTCAATAATAATAATTATTATTAGAGTCTGATGAAGATTTTAAATCGAAACGTTACGAAAAAACAGTTTCATTTCTTTTTATTATTATTATTATTATTATTATTATTATTATTATTATTATTATTATTATTTCATTATTGCTATCTTTATTATTATTCTACTGTTTTTTCACTGTAAAATTCTATCATAGTTTTTTAGCATTGTATCTTGGTTTAGGCCGTATAAAATGTAAAATTGTATTGTCCTTTGTAATAAATGAAATGAGAATGTGCATCCCCGTCTAAGTGCCCTGTTCACCTCAGACACTTCATGTAATAGACGATTGCGCTAAAGATGGCGCCGAGGAATTTTTTACCGAGATGCACTGCGTCCTTTAGTCGAATTCCTATAGAATCATTAAAGATTTGTAATTCGAAGGCAATGCATCTCGGAAAAAAATTCCTCGCCGCCATCTTTAGCGCAATCCTCTATTGAAAGCCAACTTTTTGCCGGGAGATCCAATGCTACACTAAGGACCGGATCATTTTTGACGTGGAACTGTATCTGCATTGACTTAATTCCTCAACTTTAAACCTGGAGTTTTTTACCCTGGGTACCAGAGCCTCAAAAAAAATAAAAGAAGAAAGAATATTCTTTCTTCTTTAATTTCTCTTTGAGGAACTGGTACCCAGGGTAGGAGTTTTTTAGCCGAGGTTTCAATTTTGAGCTATTTTATACTGCCGGGAAGATTCGCATCTTGTCCGGAAACCCGGGGGGGGGGGTACTTGGCTATGAACGTGACTCGACGTGAATCTGGACATTGACAAAGGATCCATTTTACCTTTTCATGTTCTTGTTCCTTTGTTAACTGTTAGTATTTAATTTATTTTAGTTCTTTTTCTTGTTAGCATTATCTAGGCATGTACCTAGGTATAGTGCTGTATTCAATAAAGGACCCATTTGTATGACAGAATTTCTCAAGAATTTCAAACCCTTTTGCATGAATTTCAGGAAGTATCTTAACCATGTCTATGAATTTTGTCGATTTGAGGATGCAGGGTCTATTTAAATTTCTTCGGTTGCGATAAAAATTCTAAAAAAGCTACCCATCTACCAGAATACAGGTTAAAAACAGACCCATATGGAGGGAGTTTCAGGTGAAAAACCCACCCATATGAGCGGCACGTCCAGTATCACTTAACAGTCAAAGTACCCCCTCCCCCTGTTCCGGAGATAGAACATTTCTTTAGTATTACTGAAAAATAAACCAATAAAAATGAAAGGAAAATACAGGGCCCCTGTTTATAACACAGCACTTCGTGGGTTGAAGACGTTAGCCTGAAGCACAAAGATTTTTTATTGAAAGCTCGTCTGATCCAGGGTAATTCACATCTCGTCCGGAGAAAGACTTCGAAATCGAAGGATGTATAAAAAACGTACGAGAATTGTCAAATCAATAGGATTTTCAGAGACTTTTTACGGCTTTTCTAGAAAAAAACAACATTTTTTTGCCAAATATACGAGATCTTTAGAGAGTTTTACCCCCCTCGAAGGAAATCCTCAGGGTGGAATTTGTCGGGCATAGATGGGTGCCTCTCTTTTCGCAATTTTTTAACTACAACAACAAACCACGCCATTGCTAAAGAAGGACTCGCACAAAAACAGTTAAAATAATTCGAATAGTAAAAATCAAAATGTGTGAAATAATCAAATCAAGAATCCTGGGCAAGATTGACGATGTCTTTGAAGACCAGAAATCTTATGGTTCTTTAAGTCATGCTTTAGTCAAACCACACCCTTGGCTTTAGGTGTTATTAGGTAAAGATAATGTAGGCTTATTTTGGATTTATCTGTCTATTTTCTTCACAAGCCAGCATTACACTTAACAGCCATGCGACATAATAACTCCGAAATTCTGCCATCTGGCTCATCGCTTATGAAAAATTTCCCAATTGATTGGAATAAAATATTATGTCTTAGTCTCACGAGCATTAGCAAAATTTCCGAATAACTCGCTGTCAAATGAAGCCAGTCTAGCTAAAATGATTGTTAAAGTTATGTGATTTCCACATATGCTCTGATCAAAGACTTGATCTATTCATGAGCCTTCATCCAAAATTCCACGAGACGTTAAAGAGATCTTTTAGCTATTCACAGTCTTTTCTTCAAAAGACTATGAGCTATTCTACAAAGAACTGACCTCGATTGCAACTTTCTGGTGTGCCTTAGCGCGACATACTTTGTCGTAAAGAATACAGTTGCTTGTTCCAAGGCCGCAGAAGATCGTGAATGCCTGTTAAAAACAATTAAACCTATGATTAAAAATCGAACTTCAGTTAAAGCGTAAAGCTTGGTCTTCACAAAATCGTAATTCATCGCCTATGATCGCCGACACTCTGTTTTTTGATTAGAATTTGTTGTCTTAGGGCCTGTTTACATGAGGCGGGCCAGCCCACCTAAGTGGGCCAGCTCACTCAGGTGAGATGGTTTTCACGGGTGTTTACATGAGAAGCATTCTATCCCAGTCAGGTGAGCTGGCTTCTGTTTCGCGTTTTGAAACGAAATATATTAATGTTTTGATGCTCAACCTTTCATTAAAATTGAGAAAATTCCAACTTTATTTCGTTTCTAATTCAAATGATATTCATTTTTCCTCATCTTGCCACATTTCAGACGGTGTTAGTTATCTCGACTACGCCGAAAGTCTTCCTCGTCGTAAAGCTTCGCCATTTCTTTCCTCGGATTGCGAATTTGGGCTGGCCTACCCCATTAGAAATCATTCCCTACAACTGCATTTAAATTTTGTACCCTCAGCAAAACTGTCCACTAAGCTTGCTCCTTTATTCCAAAAGTTTCTTCATTTCCGTTCACTTTGCCGCATTTCAATCAAGCTCAAAGATTTGATTTTGCTGATGCCAACGTTGCTTGCGCATGCGTATGTCTGTCATTTCTATCCCATCTTAGTGAGCCAGCCCACCTGATCGCCTTTACATGCACAATTCTCAGCCCACCTGACGCGGATCCCACTAGCCATTCTCACGGATCTCACCTAGGTGGGCTGGCCCATCTCCCAAGTAAACGTAACTGGAGGTTAACAAAGGACTATATAGAACATGCATATCTCACTCAGGTGAGCTGGCCCACTTAAGTGGGCTGGCCCACCTCATGTAAACAGGCCCTTAGAGCATCGGTAATCATCGCCGATGAGCTCTGGAAACGAAATTGATTGCTTGAGTTTGAAAGAAATCGACGATGGTCGCTGGTGGTTGTCGATGAATTACAATTTAATAAAAACCAGGTATAAAGAAAGATGAGGAAATGGTCAAAATTTGGGGAATTAGGAGATTTAAGGTCTCAAAGAAAGCTTGGTTAAAAGCGGCTTTTCTTTTTTTAATACACCGAGGCAGTCTGAATATGGCTTTGCCATTTACCGAAACTTACAATCATGAACTCTCTACCTATTTTGATAAAAACTTGCTAATTCTTTCAAAAAAGTTAAGTACCGGGTGAGCCAGAAAAGAGTTCTCACCTTTGAAACTTCATAACAACAAGACTAATTCACGGATTTGAATCATTCCAATTCTAGTTAAAAGCCAAAAGATCAAGGTAATGTTGTGATTTTTCTTGCTGTCCTACTAGCACTACAAATATAGGTTAATTCAACTTTACAAACATTTCCTGGTTGCAAAATGACTGAAAAATGTGGATTGGTAAAGTGCGAGTTGCGAGTTGCGAGTTGCGAGTTACGAGTTGCGAGTTACGAGTTGCGAATTATGAGTTGCGAGTTATGAGTTGCGAGTTGCTCCTGTTTTGCGAGTTGCGAGTTGCGAGTTGCGAGTTAGTAGTGAAAAGTGCGAGTTGGTACATTTAAAACGCGAGTTGCGAGTTCCTTAAAAAAACTTCAAATTTTCATCTTTTGCAGCTAAAAAAACTGCGATTTTTTGGACAGCCTTTATAAAATCAGGGATTTACAGAAAAGTTTCTTAATGTTCATCATATCGAATTTCAGATTTTAGCATAATTCCCAAAGGGATGAAATCATATAAGCAAATTATTTTCTTTGATATTATATGAGCTAGTTACATGCTTTATGTTAAAAACAATCTGCAACACATAACCAAGGCCAGGGCGCAATTCTTTGACTGAGGTAAATGCAACAAGTCAGGCTGAAGAAACTACTTCGGACAGGATGGTAACAATACCTCAAAATTTGGGAAGCAAAAGGGTCATACATAATTCACTGCAAGTTTTGAGCTCAACAATTAACATGGAATTGCTAAGTCGTCTTGAACGATAACGAATTCCCCTTTGATTTTCTTTCAAGACACCTTTTAAGCAAGTTCCCAGTTTACAGTATTACAGGCCCTACATTAAATGGCCTAAAACATCGATCAATGCATAAATAACTTCTCGCACAGAAAAATGAAGGAGATGCAACTTCTCAAGGGTGAGAGATATTCTCTGGCCATTAACTGCCTTGGGATTGAAAATCTTTCGTATTTGTTTAAAAATCGATGTCTTATAACTCTTGAGGGAGGTGAAACACCCATGGCCTATTGTTCAATTTGAAGAGATTCCTTACGATTTGATCAATGTTTTAGGCCCTTTTCCGTCATTTTGCAACCATGAAATTTTTGTAAAGTTGAATTTACCAATACTTCTAGTGCTGACAGGACAGCGACAAAAATCACAAAAATACTTCGATCTTTCGACTTTTAACTAGAACTTGAATGATTCAAATCCGTGAAGTAGTCTTGGTGTTATGAATTTTCAAAAGTGGGAACATTTTTCTGGCTCACCCGGTATAGATAATTGTGCTTTGAACGGAGTTTTCTTCTGCACAACCATTCAGGCTTAGCAAGACCAAGACCACGTCGTGCAATTGTTTGTATTTGTTGCATTTAATGAAATATTATCGTGCAACACGCATACAAAACGAGTGTTTTTTGATACTTTTAACGGAAAAGATTGAAGTGAAGAACTATTTCTTAACGACTGGTTATGATGTACAAAAAATATCAGGAAATTTTGCTTGGTTGGTTAATCCATGTGAACGGAAGAAACGTGGCGAGCAAACGTGGACAGCTTTTCTGGCACATGGGAGGTAGGATTTCACTGTGACAGCTTTGGGGCAAAATTGTTTAAGGATCTAAGGCCTGATTTGAAGATGTTTGAGATAAATAGTTTTAAACAATCGCTTGCATGTAATAACAAAGTACAAATCTCAGTAATGTAAATGCATAACATACCTCCAAAATTTGTTCATCTTTTTCATTAAATGGTGGATCGCCAGCTTTCCGAGACAACTTCACAACACCTTGAATAGGACGAGAAAAGATAATCTCACAAACAGTATCGTTTTTATCTAGGCCGCTGTTAAGTTCCATGATTGTGTATTTATTTGATTTTTTAGAAATTGGAACATCATTTGAAAATCGCAGCTAGCAAGGATGACGACAAAAAGCAT
This sequence comes from Aurelia sp. 3 sensu Dawson et al. (2005), assembly GCA_964020215.1. Taxonomy (NCBI): domain Eukaryota; kingdom Metazoa; phylum Cnidaria; class Scyphozoa; order Semaeostomeae; family Ulmaridae; genus Aurelia; species Aurelia sp. 3 sensu Dawson et al. (2005). The sequence goes on along the minus strand of OZ026572.1, from coordinate 21,127,820 downwards.
CATGATTATTCACTTTTGATGAGTTTCATTGACAATCTATGACAATATATTTAGTCGACAAGTCCATGTGATGTAAAAACAGCCATGTTGAATTAGTAGATGAATTAGTAAATTGACAAGTTCATATGTGACGTAAAACGAGTGGCTAAGCCAAATTGAATAAGTAGTACGCTTAGAACCGTCCTACAATCGCGGACAAAACTCGTTGGGACAGATGTTTTTTGCTTTAAAAGAGGCCTTTCCTGTATGTAAACTGCTACCTTTCACTGCTAATGCCCCCTCCCCCCCCCCATTGCAATGTTGGTTGCTGAAAGAAGTCATACTTGTCAACTCATCTATGAAATTTTCATCAGCTTTCAACATTGCAATGGGGGGTGGGGAGGATCTCAACTCGAAATTTCCTCCAAAGTACAAAGTGTATCATGAGTTTTGTCCGCGATTGTCTGAAAGGGTTGAAAACTTCAGGGGCGCATAACTCTAAGACCGGTTATCACAACAAGCTGGAAATTTCAGAACTTCTTCGTCTCCACAGCCGCTACCAGGAAGTTTCGTTTTATGTTTCTACTGCAAGCCGTAAGGACAAAAACGACTCCGAAAAATTCAAGAAATCATTATTGTGTGCAGTGTAATTTGTGAGTGTTGACGCAAATAGCTGCTTCATTGCACGTATGATGTAACTACTACAGAATGCATTGAGCCTGGAAAGATCAATGCCTTGCAATTCAGGTTTCAGATAATGTCTGGCTTCTGAATGCTTCTGTTCAAACTGACCGTTGTAAATATCCTATTGTCCCAGAATGAATCAAAAATTGATTTCAAAAGGAAAGTCAAGCACTCTAGCGCAACGGTACTCATAAGCACTTGCGTAGCAAAATAAATTGATAATAAATTCAGAATAACGTTTAGAGGCGAAGTTATGGACGCAAACAGTGACAGGGATGTCAACCTTTATATTAGGATCGAAATATAGACTATTGACGGTTGCATTTAGAACGGTGGGGTCGAATGTATACGAAGGTCACTTTTTTGATCAATAAACAGCTGATCTTGTCTTTTTTAAAGGTGACAAAGTGAGTATCGATGAAGTTTATTATTTTTTGCCGGTTAACTGTAGGCATTTTCCGTCTGGATAAAGGATAAATGCCTTGTATCACCCTTTGTTTTCATGTAAAAAATGAAACTCCTAGAAATACTACGCTGCGATGAAAGCTACGGCTGTTTTAACACGCACTGTTCAAGTGTGCTTCGATGACCTTCGTCAGCCCAAGGCTTGGCCTAAGTCAGATTTGAGAATGACGTAATCCATGTAAACAATTGTATTCGAAATTTAGATATCATGGTTAGGCTAGATGCAAATCTGCATGCATTTGAATGCAAACGTTTACGGCCTTTATTCACTGGGAGCCTCCCGTCAGAAGTGATCACCGCCCAATGATTGAGTCTCATCCCTGTGAAAATTGCCTGTATTTCCAGTAGACCCTGTCTGATCGCTTTCTAGGGCTCAAATGTATTTGCTAATCGTGTGCCATTGTCGTTTGGAAAACATTACCTGATTACAACGAATTTTAGGAGTGTTTTGCTTCTTTTGTAAATGCACACTGAAATTAGCTGTTTTGACGTAAAATCATCAATTTTCAACAATGCTTCAAATGCCTCTTTTGGGAAAGAAAAACAAGTAAAACCACACGGAAGTCTTTATTCAACAAAGGACTTGCTTCCCACCAAATCCCAGCAAGATATTCAAACGCGCAAGCAATTTACAGCAATTTAAAGTTACACCATTTTCAGACAATCGCGGACAAAACTCGTTGGGACAGATGTTTTTTGCCTTAAAAGAGGCCTTTCCTGTATGTAAACTGCTACCTTTCACTGCTAATGCCACCTCCCCCCCCCATTGCAATGTTGGTTGCTGAAAGAAGTCATACTTGTCAACTCATCTATGAAATTTTCATCAGCTTTCAACATTGCAATGGGGGGTGGGGAGGATCTCAACTCGAAATTTCCTCCAAAGTACAAAGTGTATCATGAGTTTTGTCCGCGATTGTCTGAAAGGGTTGAAAACTTCAGGGGCGCATAACTCTAAGACCGGTTATCACAACAAGCTGGAAATTTCAGAACTTCTTCGTCTCCACAGCCGCTACCAGGAAGTTTCGTTTTATGTTTCTACTGCAAGCCGTAAGGACAAAAACGACTCCGAAAAATTCAAGAAATCATTATTGTGTGCAGTGTAATTTGTGAGTGTTGACGCAAATAGCTGCTTCATTGCACGTATGATGTAACTACTACAGAATGCATTGAGCCTGGAAAGATCAATGCCTTGCAATTCAGGTTTCAGATAATGTCTGGCTTCTGAATGCTTCTGTTCAAACTGACCGTTGTAAATATCCTATTGTCCCAGAATGAATCAAAAATTGATTTCAAAAGGAAAGTCAAGCACTCTAGCGCAACGGTACTCATAAGCACTTGCGTAGCAAAATAAATTGATAATAAATTCAGAATAACGTTTAGAGGCGAAGTTATGGACGCAAACAGTGACAGGGATGTCAACCTTTATATTAGGATCGAAATATAGACTATTGACGGTTGCATTTAGAACGGTGGGGTCGAATGTATACGAAGGTCACTTTTTTGATCAATAAACAGCTGATCTTGTCTTTTTTAAAGGTGACAAAGTGAGTATCGATGAAGTTTATTATTTTTTGCCGGTTAACTGTAGGCATTTTCCGTCTGGATAAAGGATAAATGCCTTGTATCACCCTTTGTTTTCATGTAAAAAATGAAACTCCTAGAAATACTACGCTGCGATGAAAGCTACGGCTGTTTTAACACGCACTGTTCAAGTGTGCTTCGATGACCTTCGTCAGCCCAAGGCTTGGCCTAAGTCAGATTTGAGAATGACGTAATCCATGTAAACAATTGTATTCGAAATTTAGATATCATGGTTAGGCTAGATGCAAATCTGCATGCATTTGAATGCAAACGTTTACGGCCTTTATTCACTGGGAGCCTCCCGTCAGAAGTGATCACCGCCCAATGATTGAGTCTCATCCCTGTGAAAATTGCCTGTATTTCCAGTAGACCCTGTCTGATCGCTTTCTAGGGCTCAAATGTATTTGCTAATCGTGTGCCATTGTCGTTTGGAAAACATTACCTGATTACAACGAATTTTAGGAGTGTTTTGCTTCTTTTGTAAATGCACACTGAAATTAGCTGTTTTGACGTAAAATCATCAATTTTCAACAATGCTTCAAATGCCTCTTTTGGGAAAGAAAAACAAGTAAAACCACACGGAAGTCTTTATTCAACAAAGGACTTGCTTCCCACCAAATCCCAGCAAGATATTCAAACGCGCAAGCAATTTACAGCAATTTAAAGTTACACCATTTTCAGACAATCGCGGACAAAACTCGTTGGGACAGATGTTTTTTGCCTTAAAAGAGGCCTTTCCTGTATGTAAACTGCTACCTTTCACTGCTAATGCCACCTCCCCCCCCATTGCAATGTTGGTTGCTGAAAGAAGTCATACTTGTCAACTCATCTATGAAATTTTCATCAGCTTTCAACATTGCAATGGGGGGTGGGGGGATCTCAACTCGAAATTTCCTCCAAAATACAAAGTGTATCATGAGTTTTGTCCGCGATTGTAGGTCCATCCTCAGCAAGTTGACTGGGTGGAATTACGATTAGATACTTAATGAAGATACACGCTTAGTTTGATTTTGCTGACGAAATGTGAAAGGGCCTCTTGGTAACTCTGGAGGGGGGGCGAGATATGCGCTTGATGCATAAGCGCGGTTTGAACTCCTGGGGGCACCTAAAGGACCCTGCAGTGACAGGACATCACGGCAGGACATATCGAAATTTCTCCATAGTTTTGCATGGAAATTTAGGAGAAACAGGCAGTTTTGTTTAGGAAATTGAAAGGAAACGGTATTTTCCAATTCCCTCGTAGGAAACTGTTCGGAAAGTGTCCGTTTAACTAAAATTTCCAACACAAAGAACATGGGGCAATTTAACCATTTTTTGCAGTGCATCGGCTGAGGATTTGCATCTTGATATTACTAATACCGAGATAACTATTATACTTGCTAAAATTTCTTGATAAACGACGACACAATGACACTGGTCACCAACCGCAAAATAATGTTTCACAACACGGTGACCATTCGTTTTGTGGGCTCTTGGGGGGACAGGTTGGCATTACCGTCTCTTGTTTTTTCCATTATTTTTATCATTCATATTTCTCATTATCAACTTTTCATTTTCGTATCATTTTATCTTCTGCTCTATCAAAAATTTTCATAGTCAAGTCCCTTGTAATTCTTCAAATTTTTTAAGGAATATGAAAATTTGCAATTAGATTAAACTTAGGGTGCTGGTCAGAAAATTCGTATCAAGAAATTTTCGAAACATTCCAAAACGAGACCGTTAGTTGAAAAGGCGTATTTTGAACCATATACGGCCAAGTATGGTTTGCTTTGTCATTCTCATTCTAAGAAAGAGGGCCAGGAACTGAACAGAGACCATGCACCATCATAAGATTAAACTTAAGTGGAAATTGGTACAATTGTGCTGGTTGAAGCTCCACAGTATCGCACTGAAGAAAAATAATATCAGTTAAAGTCAGCTGGAGAGGGTGATCCCATTTGCACTGGTGCTTTAATGCTGTGTTGTGATTCACCGACTTTGCAGTCTGAATAGCCAGACAGAGTCCGACCAACTTTCACAAACATATGCCCTCTTTGGCAACTCCCAACCGAAAAAGCAAGGGAGAATACTTCCCTTCATAGTACCTTATGACAAAAACACCATACGAATCAACAAAATACTGAAAAAACATTGGAAAATAATCCATGAAAACAATGCTCTGAAACCATCTGGCCAAGCTAGCCCTTCCTGGCACTACAAAGGATCAAAAACATTGGGGACATACTCGTACACACAGATCTGAAGAACGAATGAGAGGTATGATACACTTTTACCTTTTTGGCTACATATGGGATACAAGGTGACCTATGGCCAGGGTTGCTAGGGATAAGCCGTGAGCGACAGAGTGTACTGACCTGAAATCCCGAAACACTCTCACAGTCGGTTCAGTTGACAATTGTATCTCCAAGACGCACCAAAATGCAAAAAACACGCTTGCCGCAGTTCGCGCGCAATGCAAATGTGATATCACAAGGGCTTGCTTGGACTGCCTTGGAGCGGTGCGAGGATGGCGAATAACTCATACCCTATCTTTTATTTCCCTTTTCATTCGTTCATCGGTTTGGTGCCGCAATTTATGTATTATTGTTTCAACCAATCGCTTGGCTACTTCAGCGATTCCAGCGTTCAGCGTTAAGGAGCAAAACTTCGGTCTCACCTTCACCTTGCAATGAAGGGAATTTGTAAAAATAGGTAGCAACTAGTAAGTCCACTGAATTTTCTACTTCAAAATAGCGACAGCATCATCGTACATGAACCTGTTTTTCTTCCTTCATCCATCCATCCTTCACTCATCCTGTTTTGCTGTTGAAGTCATGTAGTCATCACAGGGCCACTACCATTAGAAATCAATATGTACTAGCAGGGGAACCGAACCAACCCAGCAACCTTCAGACTAGAGGTTCACGAAAGATCAACCGCGCCAAAGCAACACAATACAACTGTTAAAGGAATCTAAAGCAAATAATATTTCTTTCCTATCACCACACACACAGATGCCTTTGTTTGTTTCTCATGTTTCCATATCAGCCTTTATCAGCGCAATGCATTCATATCTATAAATCTGTCGGCATAAGTAACAGTGTACTGAAGTAATACCATTAGTGCGAGATTCCGAAAGAAACTAATTCTAGAAGGTTAAAGCTCACCGATAATCAAAAATTGATTATTCCGAATTGGTATGCAGAGAACTTGTTCAGTATCAGATTCTGGAGATGTTCCGTTCACCTGCGACGATAAACAACGTAACAATTAAATAAGAGTAGCAGCATTATGACAAGAAGAACTAAAAATCTAGCACGTCTTTGCAAAGATAATTTTACGAAATATTCGTCAGAAAATTTGACTGCTTTTATACGATATCCGCACTCTTTGAATATGGCGTAGCATTTGTAATTTAGAACGGCACTGCGTAGCAAACTTCATGTTACTCTCCGTACATTTTCTGATAGAGACAATTTAGAACAAGGTTGGAAAATTTGTACTACTTCTTCAAATAGCCGCAGACATGGCGGGACATGGACTCCCGACCTAGTCCAGTTATCGCAACAACAACTTGGACAACGACGACGACATCATTTTCGCTCAAACTGGAACTTATCAACTTCCATACAAACACATTAGGACGACCAAACACAATGTCTTTGTGCCCTCAGGAATGAGGCTCAGGTGTAGTCAAGGCAACCTTCGACGGCTGCAAAGTCTCATTCCTGCGATGGAGGTCGTGGAATCGAATTGGCTTACACTCACCTGGCTGCTAGTGGCTTTTGTTCATGGCTAAAATCACTTAGAACTTGAATTTTGAGGTGTTTTAACATCTGAGGTTTGAACTGGCAACTCAGGCCCATCCACCAATGCCCCCCTGGGGGGGGTACCCATATATTATTCTGTACGGGGACGTGGCGCTGAACAGGGTATCATTTTCAGGATTCCGACTCCGGGACAGGGTATCATTTTTGTAAAAATCAGCTCCATGGCAGGATCCATATTTGTAATTTTTGACTCTGAAAGGTAGTTTTAGGCCATTTGCACTCTGTAAATGTGACTTTAATCACTTGAATAGCAATATTTCCAAACTTTTCGATAGATTTCGTACAAATTTCCTTGCAGGGGACAATTTTGTCTGAAGAAACTAAAGGACACGGTATTGTTCAAGAAATTTTACTCTGGGCAGGGTATCATTTTCAGGAATTTGACTCCGGGACAGGGTAGCTTTTCAGATTTTCCAGCGGTACCTCCCCGTATGTTCGTGGACCAAGTACCCCCCTCTCCCCGGGACCAATGCCTGGCGCACTCACCCTTACGTACATGGTGACATGAAAAGATTTCATCCCTTTTTTAGTGTGAAAGTGCATAAACTGTAGCTTGAGCGTTCAAAAGTCTACGAATATGGATAACAAATAACTACGAAAATGGGATCAGTCTAAGCAGAACCCAGCAAGAAATAAATCAATTAAGAACTTCGTAAACATTTACATCAAAAATTCCAAAGTCAGCGTTTCTTCTGGGCTGTTTAATTGAAAAGGTCTATGTTTTAGACAAGTTCAGTAACGTCAAGCGTATCCCGACAAAGGGAATAGATGCTATGTTTACACTTTTTGATCTGTCATGAATAATTAATTTTGGTAAACATAGCAATCATATCAAAAATTCAAAATTGAATTTGAGGGTGAATTCGCTCATGCCTTTCATAACTGGAAACTAGCTTTTAGTTTGCTTGCCAACCGTTTCAATTTGATAACAAGAACAGAAAAACCGACTTAAATGTTCTTAAAACATTCAATGGTCAGGAAAAACTATTCATAGGAAGAGGAATGCTTCTCGGACTAGAACTCGAAAATTCTTCAGACCTTTTAGTAACTTTACTCAAATTTTCAGGACCAACTTTCAAAGGCGAGACACGTGATCACAAGAATGAGTTAAGAGTGCGCTCATGCGTAGCAAAATTATTGGGTGTCCTGAACCCTATGTCACATGGAGGGTTGATTCCACCCCTTCCCAAAAAAAACCAGCAACCAAACTTTTGTTTGCCAATGCTAAAATATATAATGCAAAACAACAAGATTCCTCTACTTTGACTTTATATCAATAGTGTATCAATTGATGAAATTTTCATGATTCTAAAAATAGCACTATAACCATGGCAACCAATTTTGTGCTGCCTAATCAACGAAAATTGAATAACTTTTCCTTAATAGATGCTTACGCTAAAAGAGTTGGCGAGGAACTTTTTACCGAGATGCATTGCGTTCTAATTACCAATCCTTAACGATAGGAATTCGATTAAAGAACGCAATGTATCTTGGTAAAAAGTTCCTCACCACCATCTTTAGCGTAATCGTCTATTGTTGCAGATGTTGATCTGAAATATAATCCATATCATGCTTGTACACGTATCGGATAACATACCCAAATCAATTTGACACAAAAAAATTCAACTTAGGGCCACATTTTATTGTTTTAATCATGATACTGGTAGGTAAATCGTGCCTTACTTTCTTCTTATTGTCATAGCAACAAGAACAACAGAGGTAATCTATTATATTATTCGTTGCAGTCGGATGTGGCGTCATTCCCATTGTCTCTCGCCTCCAAGTTTCTTCCTCTTTAGACATTTCGATAGCGAGAACTGCAACCTCACCGATGTCAATACTAACAACAAAACATTGCCCAACCTTCCCTACCTCTTTATCACGGCATATTTTGGCATTTAATGTTCCCGTGAAGGGGTTATGGGAGCATTTCTATACCCCACTCTCAGCTGTGCGAGCCCTTTGTTTCCCTTTGTGTAGAGCTTGAAATCCATTGTCGTTCCATTGTTGTCTTACGACTCATGACGTCAGAAAATGGGTGTCCTTCGAACCCCATTTGACGGGTCATTAGATCTTTTTAAAATCCCAACATGATCTCTATTTGCTTGGGATGGGTTGGGACCCATTTGGAGAGGGAATCAGTTCCCGGGGTTTTATGGGAGCTGGAGGGGGTCGGGTGCAAATTTCCCGATTTCCCATCCCTCAAAATGCTTTTTGCAGTTGATTTGACTAAAATTTGTCTTTTGATAGCGCTGCTAAGTTTCCTCCCTACAAATATGAGTAATTTAGAGAGGGAATGGCTTTCCAGAGAGCGAAAAACGTGAGATTTATCATTTTAAGGGCAATGCTTAGCCCTTTCTCAGGGTTTCCTCTTTTTCCAAGGAGAGGTATCCCAGTTCTTCAACATGAGCTGCGTTCAGCTATTTCTGTCCTTGATATGTTACGCGACTTTTTTTCATAAGAAACTAAGAATTTGGGTCAGTATTGAAAGTTTTTTAGAATTATCAAAATTTGAGTGCTCGGAGTTTCTTAAGAGTTCCTTAAAACAACCCTAATGTTTATCTTCACACCCAACCCTAAAATGTTTCTTATGACTATGATTCTTTCGTCTTTCTACTCAGAATGCTTCTTCAATCTCAATTTGTTTTCTGGAAAATCCTGCAAAATATGTTTTAACAGAATAGGCTTTATCTAAAGGTATTTGTTAGCGTTAGCCAAATGTGTATATTATTACAAATGATTATCACCGATATCAATTTAAACTCAGACTTAGGAGGGAAAGTTTCTTAAATCTAACATATCTTTGTCTCAGTTTCTTATCGACCCTGTAATGATGTAAAAGGCTTCCAAACCATCACACCAGGACCTACCGTTATGCACGATGCAAGCAGTGCCTGATGCCAAAGCACCTCAACAACACCTAAACATTGCGTCATGCTGTTTCCTTCACAGCGATATGTAATCAACACATGATCATGTGACGCCGCAGTCCACTTTGTTATGCTATTCATCTGGCAGTCGTTTTGAGCCTAATCCGCTTTGTCTTACGTCTTATTTGGAAAATAAAGCATCCTTTTGACACTGTATATTCATGAATGTTAAGAAATCTAACGACTAACTTGCCAAATTCTGGAGTTTCCTGCAGCACAGACGATGACGTGACAGACGTGACGAATGCATATCCACTTTTTGGTCAGGGTCGGGGGGGGGGGAAGAGTGTTTCCGGCGAGCCCCATCTTGCGTTTATATCTCCTTCTCATAAATATTGTGTAGACAATTGCTATTACCGTGCAGTGCAGGGCCGTATAACGCAGAAGAACGCAGCTGTTATTGGGGGAGGGGGGAGGGGCAATCGTTTTTACAACATTACAGAACGATGAATCTAAAAAATGCGTCTGACGTAAAGCCTTGAAGAAAGGAAACAGACATTACGTAATTTGATCTTATTGCAACAAATACAAACCAAACCTTGCACGAAGTCAGAATTACACCAAAAAGACAATGTAAGGACTTGGTAGCAATTCCTGTTACTGTACAATCTAGGGCCGTATGACGCGTTGTGATGGGGGGGGGGCAATTGTTCTCCTGGTGTGGCATTTTTCGGAGTACCATTTTCGCTTATTTGCCCCTTGAACGGGGTATCAAAAGAAAGCAATTTTTCTGGAACCGGTTGAATAATGTGATCAACAGCTATCATTGACAACAGGCAGCAAATTCCACTCCTAAGAATCACTCGGTACGACGGCGGGCCAGCGCGGCGCCGCAGGCGCCACGCGGCAAGCCTAGTTTGATTTTATTACATGATTTTGAATGATTGTTTGCATCAAAGAAATTTAACTACCAATTCAAAAGATCATAGCCACCGTAACAGCGAGGAAAACGAGGGGGGGTGGAATCCACCCCCTTATTCACCGCTTTAAAACTGCTAGGTGAAATGGGGTTAAGGGCAAGATCTTAGTTTACATGGCTATTTTTTCTTCCTTTCATTTGTCAGGGTTATGTAATTCTCGTCAACTGACTATTGGACTTATCATAAAAAATGATACCGACTGCCATTCAAAGAATGGACTCCACCACATTTTCTGATTGTACAGGGCAACATACTCACCACTGGATTGTATGGTTTTACAGAAATGCAACGGAGGGAGATGGCTCCACATACATATTTCATATCTTCGTATTGACATATATCTTCGCGTATTTGGCTTTATAAGAAACAGTTTATAGGAAACGGTAGGCACAATTTTTCAAAAGTGAAGAAACAAACCTATCTGAATCTAAAAAGCTAAGAAAGTTCAATAATTTCAGTTTAAATTTCACTGTTTAGTAGCTGTTTGGACGTAAGTTTGACCATAAATATGGTTTTACTTCTTTCAGACCTTACCAAGTAATTCGAGAGCCCTTGAAACAAACTAATTGAACTCTTTTAACTTCCAGTATCAACAATATAAACGTGCAACAACCTTTCGATAGCAATGCCTACCAACCCGTAGTTTCTTATAAAAATACGTGTGTATTTACTTGAAAGTTCATCACTACACAATTCATAGATAAGATTTATGAACAGAATCATTCACAATCGTCTTGACCTATGGAATTCAATTCAAGTTTAGATATAAAGTTATTACCTGTTTATTTGATCAACTATTTACACAAACTTAGTCAAGTGTTCACTAGAAGGTTTGGCTCGATGAGGGGTTTACGACACAGAAATTTCTTAGAGCAAGCAGAGCATTACAGATTTCGGTAATGTTTCAATAGCAAAAAGGAGGTTATCACGGGACAGGGAAGCTCTCCTATGGTAATGTACAGTATTAATTGCAGTATCAATATGCCAGCCACAAAGGTAAGTATTTTGGGTTCCAGGTCCAGAAACGCTGCAAATTATTAGAAATTTTGGTTTACAAAATTGCCCAATTTGGAAGATTTTCGTACACATACCCTCGAGTAGGTAAGATTATATTCGAAAAGATCGGAAAAAGCTGCCAACTTTAGAATTCTAACGTCTAACAACCGTGATACCATTACTTGGGTATCAAGCCTACATATGTGGCACCAACGGTAGTTTTCAGTACATCCTTACTCGAAACTTGGCAAACAAACCCCATTACACGGGGGGGGGGGGGGGGGGTTCTCAGCTAAATTTCGGGTAGGGGGGTGCCGCCCACAGTTTCAAAATGTGACCGTTGGCTAGACCAATTTTTTTGAAAATGATACCCTTGGCTAGACTAATTTTCCCTTCAAAAGTGCTCTGAATTGGCATTTTCTAGACAAAACTTGCCAAATTTTCACATTTTCTGGACCAAAATTTTAAAAAAAGTTGGGTTTTTTCACAAAAATTACCGAATTTTGACATTTCTTTGACCAAAATTGCCAAAGAGCATACCCTTGCCTAGACTTAACTCAACTTAAATTGCTAAAAAGTACACCCTTGAGTAGACTAGAAGTCCGAAAAAGTATACCCTTGCGGGCGGCACATCCCCAGGTACCTGTACCATGGAAGAACCCCCCCCCCCCGTGCCCCATTACCCCGTGGAAGCAAATTGTAAAAGATGGTCCTTACCATATTGTCACTCTTCACTATGGATGAATTGTAGGTCTGAAAAAGACAAAGCCTATTGTCAACTACATTTCAGAATGAATTTCCATGCATCTGGATGCTTTCTATTACTAACAGCTCCCCACCAGGTTGCTGAACGACGTACTATGTCTTAGAGACAATTCATTCTTGTTAGTGACCCAAAACACAATCTCACGGGTAAAAGCACACCTAACTTCCTGATACCAAGTCATATCTACTCAAATTATCACTGTTAAAACAAACTTTTAACTGCCTTCTTCAGCTCAAGTTGCCTGTCGCTAAAGTAGATATTCCACTTACATGAGTAAGTAGTGAAGACTTTGCTTCTTGGTTCACTGCTAGCTCTGTTGCTTGCTGCTCGGCTCCTGAACCAAAACATAAAAAGCTTGAGGTAGATCTTTAGATATGTCCTTCTTCTTTCGATATATCCTCAGCAGGGACGTAGGAAGCATTGCAAACTTGGGGGAGCACGAAACTTTGAGGGCACTTTTCCCCTTAAGAAAAAGGGGACATATTCTAAGATGAAAAAGTGCACTTCATTCTTTGTCGCAAAATCTTCGGGGGCACGTGCCCCCAGTGCCCCCCCCCGTTCCTACGTCTATGATCCTAAGATTTGCTCTTAAACAACTTCTGGAACACACAAGGAGCGGCTAGCTATCTGGGTTGCAGAGCCACCACTGCAGCTTACTTTGTTTTTGTTAACGATTTGACCAACCAGGCATGGAATTCTCTTTGTCTGCATCACATCGCGAATCGCTTTCTACTAGGGCGTCAATCAACAGTAATGGATGCTATTGTAATATTTCTTTCCTTGTTGACGAAACGTACCTTTCCCGACATGGAAACATAATTGACAATGTGATCTGAGCCAAGATCATCTTCATTCACAATATCCATGCTGCTCCGTAATATACTGTAAGATAAAAAGATATTTAAGTAGTTGCTGAAGTTTTAGTTGTTAGAAGCACATTGGCAACACAAACAGGAACTAAAAGAGTAGCTGGCTGTTGGGGAGAAAAGGGTATGTGACACCGGTAATGATCCCTGCATGAGAAAGAAATTAGGGAATAGCTTATGTAATGGAAAATTAATGCTACCTTTCGTCAAAAACTGATGTTATTATCTAGGACTGAAGTTTTAAACTAGGCAATACAAAATCCCGCCACTCCTGTTGGTTAATGGTACATTTCCCAAGGGCATCCCGGTGTTGCCTTGTATAATACGATACAAGGATTTGGCGTCCCAGCAACTGCTTTAAAGGAATTGAGTCCATATAAATAGTTGAGCGTTAACGCTGTCCTGAATTTTGCTGACAAACCGCTGACGGCCTTTTGTTATCGCACAATAGTGCTAAAGTCATTAGCGGTGGAGACCAAAGACTTCTTAATCCTTGCATTATCTAAAGGAATTTCTTTGGTTTGATTTCAATAGGGATTAAATGTCAACTCTTGTTTCATGATTGAGTAGAAGTTGATATTGGTCATGAGAACGCTATTTATACGGACTCAATGCCTTTAAGCCTATAAAATTTACAATAAACACAAACGACATGAGAGTAACAAAATGTATTTGATTAAGTGATATGAGTCAATCTTAGAAGCTATCAGCCCTCGGTCTTAATGCACAAACTTCGCAAGCCCAGTCTGTAATTTTAAGACTTTGGGCCTTATATTTTCATGTACAACACAAAACCGATTAGTCTGCGCATATTAAAGCCTCCGACTTGTTATGAAAGTAATAAAAGTGGATCCGGAACCAAGCTAACAGTTGTGTGATCTATGTACTGCAGGGTACTTCGCTTCTCTAAGCATACAGCTTCGCTTGGTTTAACCCAAAAGGAAATACGAAGTTCTGGAAAACACTGAATGAAGAGGAATCTACAGGACGACAGGTTAACCAAGAACATCCATCTTATCTCCGGCACATCTTTGACGCAAGCATGGTGAATGTGCTCGCCAGATGCTTAAAGGCAGTCTGCCACGCATTGGAGTGGCTAAATAAAGACAGAGCTCAAGCTAGGTGCCTCTGTCAATCTGTGTGAATAGAATAAAGCAGGCTCATCAGCAAAGGCAAATTTTGTAATACAATAGTAAGAGTTCCTTTAATTGACAAAGCGATTCAAAGCGATTAGCAACTGCAGACAAAGGGAATTCTCTCAACCAGTAAATCAATACAAACAAGGCTGCAAAAGCTGCCCCGAAACCAGTAAGACAAACTCTCGCCTTGTGCAAGCAAAATGTGCTTTTTAAACGAAGCAAAAACGAAAGAAGAAGAGTAGATCTAAAGTTATGTCTGCGGATTTCGCTAATTTGATTCAGAAGTCGAGATAAAGGCATTAAAATTCTTGGATATTTATGGTTTAAACGAAACAATCATCACAACGCTCCGGGATCATATTGACGAAATACAGTGCTTTTGGCTTATTCGTCTTCTTTCGTTATGAGCACATTGCTTTTCTTAGAACCACCTTTCGCTTGCACAAGGTGAGAGTATGTCCTACTCGTTTCGGGGCAACATTTGCGACCGTGTTTGCTTTGATTTGCTGCTGCATAAAATTCCCTTTGTCTGAAGTCGTCAATTGCTTTGAACTAAGGTGTCAATCAAAAAACTCTTGCCATTGTATTACAAACTCAACAAACTCTTTGTTGGGTGGCCTAATCATTGTCACTCTATACGGCCGTAGAAGGTCAGTAGTACGAGCAGTCATTCAATTCTCCCATTATTTGTATTTTCATTATCACCCAATGACATGCGTGACAGACTGTCTTCAACTCGGCTACTAAGTAAATTTTCTGATACTGAGTAACTGCTGGGGAGACGACCCGACCCTATTGTTTTAAAACATTGTGTTTTAGCTTTTTTGAGAGCGAATCAACGCTGGGGCTTGCACAGCCATGCGCACTATTGCTATGGCTTCATCCGAAGCTAATTTGCATATTACGTCATACTGCAGTAGGTCGCTACTGCGCATGCGAGATGGAGGCACTTTTCAGGGGATTCTTTGAGGCTCACAACTTAGCCTGGTCGCATCCCCAACAAGTAAATGAAGAATGAAAGAAATATCAATATGACTTGGAACGTCAGTGACGTGCTGACCAACCTGGAAAATTTGACATCAGATGGCTTCTCACTCGACTGCGTCATTTTGAAAATATGAGAGAATCGCTGCAAGAAGGAAGATAAAACTCTCACAAAGTAAGGAAACAGCTAGAAAATTGGCTGCGTATCAGGATATTTTTCTTTAGTGAGTTGAGTATCAGGCTACTAGGAAAACAACTTCTATATTTTGCAGCATAATGAAAAGTCCAACGAGAAAACGAAACCAATCTAAATTGCTAGCCGTTGTAAAAAAGATAGCATTCCCGCCCCCCCCCCCCTCCTTCCGCCAAGCAGGACTGCTTGATCGAGTCTAATATCAACACTCCCCATAAAGGTACGATAGCGAGAACGCTGACTGAGAAATTGCATTGAAGTCAGTCATGACTATTTTAGAGTTATGTACGATTCTGACTGGAAAGCGCTATTCTGTAAATGATCAAAACCATCAACGAAATATTGTTCAGGTTCCACTCCAAAGTTTCGAAACTATAACAAGTTGAAGTCAATTTCGCCTCACAAATCCAACTTAAAGGACATGTCCATGGTTGGCATGATTTCATTTTTCATTCATTTTCATTTAATTTTTTTTTTCATTATGCGGGGTTTAGTTACAGCTTTAATAAAACTGAATTCCAAACTGCCCTGTTAAAATAAATACAATAAACTTAGTATTTCTAATCATAACAAATATACATGCCAAAATAAAGGTAGAAAAGGAAAAAAAACTATGTATTAAAGTGGCCTAAATTTGATGCTACAAATGAAACTTATCATGTACTAACGCGAATTCTTACCGTTGTTTTGACGTTTTGAGCTCTCCAACGGCTGTAAAATCGAGAAATGTTCTGATAATTTAGGCCACTTTTAGTCTGCGTCGCAATTTTCTTGCAAGTGCACACGGTGAAGGGGCTAGCGGCGATTAAGAGGCGAGAAAACAACAGGACAGCCTCGCTTTTTCATTTGCGCGATATGACGTCATTTCGCGCAGATTGCTTATTTGAATAGGTAATTTCACAAGTAGAAGGCAAAAAAGAGTTTCAAGAAGTGTGACACAACATTCATGGCAGTATTATCTTCTATTTTGTCACAAATCATACCAACCCCGGACTTGTCCTTTAAAAGTTAACGAATTCCGCATATACTCTTTCTTGATTAAAGGGAATTTGTGATGCCTTTGATTGGCCACAATAAAGTCAGGGAAAGGGAGCCTGGTCGTTCTCACTTTCTACAGTCGTAGAAAGTCAGTGGGATCAGCAGCCATTCAGTTCTCCTATTCTTTGTATTATCATTATCATCCAATCAAAGGCGTTACAGAATGTTTTAGGGTGCGTTTGATTGGTAGCAATTCTGAAAACGGTAGACTTGGAAGACACGGAATTTGTGTTTGACTGAGTACCAAATTCCGAAAACGGCAGGTTTGGCAGGCTTGGAAGGCCTGCCGAAGCTTCTGCTCCAACAGGCGGAAGGTTTGGTAGACTTTGGAGAAATTCTCGTTTTCATTTGCGAAACTCTCAAAACGAGGCGAATTTGCACGTGCTGCTATGGTAATTGAGTCAGTTCAGTCTTTGTTGCCAAGCACCGGATTCGTCTTCGTGTTTTTCAACTGGAAATCTCGTTTTCGCCACTAAATATCTGAAACCTGCTGTTTTGAAGAATTTTGTGTTTGACTGGGCACTGCGAAGTCTACTGTTTCCGTCACTGCAAAGTCTACCGTTTTCAGAATTTGGTAGGTCTGGAATTACCAATCAAGAATCTCTCGAGAATCATGAGAATCCACAAGCTGAAGTCTCTTCGCTCTTACCAGTTAGAATGTTTTTACATGCTCTACAAATTCACTTAAAGGAATCATGGATGTTAGCTTAGTATGCCCAAAAGCGCTTCTTTGATTGTAAATTGCCGGATGGAACCTAATGAAATTGAACTCACAAACTTGGGTCTTTATAAGATAGTTGCTACTAAAATTCCGGGTGAGCCAGAGAAAAGTTCCCACTTTAAAATATTCATAGCACCAAAAGTACCACACAGATTTAAATGATTCATATTTCAGTTGAAAGCCGAAAGATTGAAGTATTTTGTTGCATTTTTGTTCGCTGTCTTACCAGTACTATCTAGAAGTATCGGTAGATTTAACATTGTGAAAGTTTCATGGTTGCAAAATGACCGAAAAAGGACTAAAACATTGATCAAATTGTAAGGATTCTCCTTACACAAAACAATACGCAATGGGTTTTTCACCTCTCTCGAGAGTTATAAGACATCAATTTTCAAACAAATACCATAGATTTTCAGTCCCAGAGCAATGCATGAGCAGTGAATACCTCTCACCCGTGAAGAATTGCATTTTCTTTATTGATCTGTGTGAGGAGTTCTTTGCGATTCCATCAATGTTTTAGGCCATTTTTCAGTCATTTTGCAACCATGAAATTTTTGTAAAGTTGAATTTATCTATATTTACTAGTGTTAGTAAGGTTATGAGAAAAATCACAAAAATACTTCAATCTTTCGTATTTTAACTGGAATTTGAGTCATTCAGATCTGTGAAGCACTGTTGGTGCAATGAATGTTCAAAAGTGGGAAACTTTTTCTGGCTCACTCGTTAGATCTATCAGAAAGATCCATTGAACTGTGTATTGAGATGACTTACCTCGTCTGAAATTAAATTTGAATGATTTTGGTCTGCAATAAGAAGTATCATACATTGCTTGCATGAGAATAGATTTATTGCTCTTCGCATTGTTTTGTCCATTATATTCGTTAGTGACGTTTGTTCTTCAAAGATGTCGTGTGCAAGTTCTAGCAGGGCCTGTAAATGAGAATCACTCTAGTTTAGAATGTCATCAGCCTTTGATTACTGTTCGAGCGAAAGTCCGCGTTGATTTATGCGAAAGTCCGCGGAAGGCCACTCGACGAGGGAAGTGACATGGTGGACGGAAACTTCTCTATTCTCCACCCCTGTCGCATAGAAAATGTCCCAAAAGTATTTTCTTTCTGTCGCATAAAAGTTTTCGCCAAGGCATACAGTAAATCCCCGCATATAAGAACCTAACTGTTTGAGAAAGAGGCTGAAATAGGTTCTTATTTCAAAGGCACAACGAGTAATTTCAAGCCATAGATGTTCTTATTTGAAGGGTGCCTTGTGTAGGCCCATTTAGAGCCTCAGAAAAGATGTTCAGCCCAATTATTTTTGGAAGGGTATTTATGGACCCAATAACTAAATGGGGAAGAGAATCAAACTTTAACAGCCAAGGGGCCAAGATGAACATCATAACAACAATCAAAAATAAACTTAGCCTCCCCTGGAATAAGAACTTATTTTTCATCAAACTGAAACAGGTTCTTAACTGCAAGGTACATAATTTAGTAAAAACAGCCTTACTTTGGTACGTTCTTATATGCGGGGATTTACTGTATATGATTAATTGTTCCAAGAGAACTATAAAAATTTTGCTATCTATATTCCCTTTCCCATAATTTTCTTATCACTTATTGTGCCCTATCCCATAATTTTCGTAAGAAAAAGACACTCTGTCGCATAATTTTTACCACAGTAGGATACTCTGTTGAGTTGCAAATCCCGTCAGATCAATATGGAAGGAACCCCCTGGGGAACCAAGGCCTGGCATACCACTCGTTATTGGTAAGAAAGTACGACGTTCTGCAAGATAGCATTTTTGTCAGGTCTATTGTATCGATTTGCAGTTATTGTAATGCATTGCTTCGGGAGAAATGCTTGGTCCCTTGAATGACAGGCACATCTGGAACCTCTGATTATGGACCATGTCACATGATTCGATACCTATGGACTGCAAACAAAATCAAATCTCAAGGTGGTTTGCTACAGTTTTAAATATCTACAGAAAAAGATGGATAACTGACTGACTTCTAAACTACAGTAAAAACCTGCATAAAAACTGCGGATTAAGAAGCTCCATTCTGATATGGCCAAAATCACCAAACACTTTTCTTAGTATTCCTGCCCTATACCAACAACTTTAACACGTTTTAGTAGACTGACAACGCGATTCCTTGTGTTTTTCAACGTTTTTGTTCGTATGCTTTTGTTTTCACTTATACAAGGACTCACAGCTATACTGATTCTAAACTGGGACTAAAATCAAAAGAAAAATCTGAAGAAACATCGAACGTCTTTTATCCTTCGAACGTCGACAGAAAAGTCGAGCGTCGCTTCCAATGTCCCTTCGAGCGTCACTTCGCGTCTAAATCCGGATCTCCACTAGGCGGAAAAATGTCGCGGCGGCAAAATTTCCGGCAATCTGATTGGCTGATCGAATTGTCGCCACGGAAAAATTTCGAGCCTCGAATACTTTTCGCGGATCGACATTTTCCGCCTAGTGGAGATCCGGCTTAAAGGTCGAACTTTGAACAAATAATCCAATTAAACGCTAAGAATAGGTACATGGGTTTACCATATTAGGACAGTAGCAATCTGACTGGTCGCGCCGTAAACGCAACGAAATTAGTCCCTAAATTAGTCCCTGTTTTGAAGCTATATTGTCATGAGTCTCAGTCTGAAGTAATAAACATAATCCAATTCAATGCGAAATATTGAGACTCGTGCAATCAGCCTAACGTTTCAGCACGTTATCCTCTTGAGAGAAAGAAATCGTCTGGAATAATGATGATATGCTGCCAGGGATGATACTTTCCTCCTCCCAAAGAGATAAAAGATGCTAAAGTATGTAAAAGAAATTGCTGTAAGGAATAAAATCTGGTTATGGCTCTCAGCCTTTTTGAAGGTTTCTCGACAGGCTTTCTTGAGAAGATCCTTCATGATTTCCGAATGCAATAGCAGGTAAATTTCAAAATTTATCTCAAACGCGTCCACTATTGATTAAACAGTTTGCGAACGTTATTGCCTTGATATCCAAATGCCGCAAAGGAGCATTACCAAGGAGAAACACGGCGGACTTACATAAGAAGAAGGAAAAGTATTTTCAAGATACAAGAGCTTACTTTATTTCGATCAAATTCTTCTTTAGACACGCTGAAAATCCTTGCATTTGTGATGCAAATACCACAGAAAGTAAGATATTTCTCCAATATCTGTTGATATGAAAAGACAGACTTGTGAAACTACAAAGAAACTTCAGAGTTACAGGAAGGGTTAGCAGCTATCTATTCTGAACACAGGTGGTGGAGAATAGTTCAGTCAGTGTTGTGAATTTGATAAAATTTGATCTTTCCTGCCAGTTGTGTCAGACTCTCTCCTCGTGTTTTTATTTCTATCAGTTACACTGCCACTTGAATTCGTTTATGCCCACGATGGTCTTGCAAATTACTGCGGGATCAGTGGTCCCCTCCCAAGCTCCCCCGCTTCTCACACACCTGCGGTATAGCAAATTTATTACTTTTTAACAAAATCAGTTCATAGTAGACGTACCCCGTCATCTTGCTCGGCCAGGCTCACAGACCCCGTTTTTCCTCCAAGAGATATGACACCTATAACCTAGAACAAATGCAATCTGAGTTGAAAAAGGCATGAAACAGAAATCCGAAACTCCCAGCTCTGTTTCAAATACTTCAAATGAGTACTTCGCTTGTATCGTCACTTAAGGCTTGGGAAAATGAAGCCACTTTCATGTCGAGCTGTACTCAACACGTGTTTCTTAAAGAGCCATTGCCACCCATGATCCTTTGCAGGCATGCTGCAACCTCACAGTCTTAATATCAAATTTGGCCTGAGGAGAATATACGGATCGGCTATAGTAGACACAGTGTAATAAATGAACTGATAGAAAGGTCAAGCAAAGTTAAAGTTTTTTATCAGTTCGACTACTGCAGTGTGGATCCATAGCCTAAGTTTAGGCCAAATTTGGTTTCAAACAATTGGTACTGTGGACAAGATTTGGGTGTTGATTGTCTCCACAATACCTGGCCTAAGTGTTCCTAAATAAAGGAATGCATTTTGTTACCTTGCCTGTCTTCAATTCATTGTTTGTCTTCTCTTTCTTGCTTGGAAGCCGATGTCTTTGCTCAGAACAATTTGATATGGGCCTAAATATTTGCACCACGGTCTTGAAATTATAACTTGAGGAAGGCCGCTTCGATCCGGTAAGTAGGTCTCAGGTCATAATTTTCAGAGCGCAGTACAGTTCGAAATTTAGGCCTAAATCAAATTGTTGAGAGCAAAGGCATCGGCTCCCAAGCAAGAAAATGAAGATAAACAATGAATTGAAGATAAAAAAGGAAACGAAACTCCTTTTTTCATTTAGGAACATTTAGGCCAGGTATGGACTAGGTTTGGACTGAATACTGAGGCGCCAGAAGAAAGACGAAGCGGCGGGGGCAGCCAGTCAAAAAGGGCGCTGCATACTTGGAAAAATGATAAATAACTCTCCCAGTCACATTCTAGTATTTCTCGGGAAATGCGCTACCATAGGGAACTGTCAAAAAGTATGGAACAAAGGGGGCGGAAGGGATTTGACAGGGTCACCAAAATTATTTGATGGAAAAGATTGGGCTAACAAACTACTTCCAGTTATAAACATGGGTCATGAAGCTATTTGTTTCAGGATTTGTTTCAATATTTTATAAATGCTTTAAACACTGTCAGTGGCATTCTTGCTGTTCTCTTGATCATTGATATTTTTCTCCTTCTCAGTTTCTTATGTACAGTGGTATCTGCAGGTCCTCCCTGCCTTTTTAAAGCGTTATACCGGATCCGACCAATACGGTATTGACAGCATGATGCGTAGGAAAGAAACTGAGTTGTAAAGAGCAAAAAATTATTCTTGAAGAAGCTTCTGAGCAACAGAGTTCATGTTGAAGCCATGGGGTCATCAAATCATCTTTGCAGATGTTTAGGGGCTATGTTAACAGTTTCTGTTTTGTGCATTGGGAGAAAAATTTTGAAATGCCTTCCGCCTCCCTCTGTTTCATTCTTTATGACAGCTCTCATACACTTGTCGTATGCTTTTGACAAAGTTAGATAGCCTGTGTACCAGACTCCATAAAATGAATCATTTTAAATACTTTCACTTTTAAACTTACTTTTAATAAATTTCTTTTTCGTATGGAGTATGGATCACAGGCTAGAGATGAAGGGCAATTGCAGAAGCTCAGGCCAAAAACTTCGGATGTAGAGGATATACGAGAATGGTTTTCTTGAAAAGCACTGCCTGCCCCCGTGCTGCCCCCGCTGCCCCCGTGCATCCGGCTCCCTTGACTGTGTAAGGAGCAAAATTTAGGACGAATTGTATCAGCCAAAGGATTACCCATAGATGCCATAAGTCTTTTTCTTCTTTCACAAAACACTTCCCGTCCACACGCACGATAAAATACTGAGCCATCACCGTTCAAGGAATCTTTCTTTATTCATTTATCTAAAGTTACAGTCTGACTAAGAAGCTATGTGTCTCTTCTTTTTTAATCGAAAGTCATTTTGTTGCCACATGTCAATCAAAAGCAACTCATTTTATCGTCACAAAATCTGCTCATGGTGTCATCGCATCTACTGTTGACAAAAAAAGTAAGATGAGCAAAGAAATGTTACCTCTCCGTTTGGATTTTTGATTGGTTTACAAAGAGTTTCATTCTGTGTATGATTTGACGTCGATGATGTGTTTTCCGGTAATGTTGCATCCTACAATGAAAAAATATTGGTTACAAATTAAAGAGAAAGGTTAGTAACAAATGGAACAGCTTTTCCGGTAATGTTGCATCCTACAATGGCAAAAATTTGCATACAAATTAAAGAGAAAGGTTAGTAACAATGGAACAGCTTTTCCGGTAATTTTGCATCCTACAAGGACAAAAATTTGCATACAAATTAAAGAGAAAGGTTGGTAACAAATGGAACAGCTTTTCCGGACAGGAGCGGCGCCAGCCCTGAAAAAGTGGGGTGGAACAGAAATAGATTGATGGCCAGAAGGTAAACCTAACGATTTTTATATCATTTTTGGTTAGGAATGAATACTGATCTGAGGAAAGTGGGGTGGACATGTCCACCCCAGTCCACCCCGTGGCGCCGCCCTTGTTTCCGGTAATGTTGCATCCTACAATGACAGACATTTGCTTACAAATTAAAGAGAAAGGTTAGTAACAAATGGAACAGCTTTTCCGGTAATGTTGCATCCTACAATAAAAAAGTTTGCTTGCAAATTAAAGAGAAAGGTTAGTAACAAATGGAATAGCCAATGTTATGATCAAAACTTTATTATTGCCATGGGTGAAAGGAAACGACATTTTGGTCCTGAAAGTTGGATAGTGCCACACGCAATAAATACTTCTTGAGACGTCTCAAAAACTCTTGGAATTGTAAAAATAGTTCTTTGCCCGTTACATTCACTATGTTCGAGTTCAACGCAATCTTTCAAAAATTTTCATTGAATACATGTTCTTCAAGAGCTGCGATATAAGGAAACTGTTCTCCGTGTTAGATGTTGAAAGATTAGATCGATGTCTTAGTCACTACTGCTATCATTATTTCTTGACTAATTCGAATCGTTTTATCGTTTTCACCAAACCACATTTAATAAAACTAACACCATGATAGTTGTTTCCCAATTCCTACCAACAAATCGTTAAAAAATTTTAGAAAACATCGTTTTTGAAATGTACCTGCAGATATCAGCTGGAGCTGGATGTAGGAATGTGCCTGCGCGCGGCGCTCTCTAGCCTACGCGTAGACCCGTTATTCAAAAAAAGAACTATGCGCTCTCAAGCTCGCGTACTTTGGCGATGCCGGCGATGCCTGTGAGGAGGTAATTACCAGGATACCACTCTTACCTCTCTATACCAGATTTTCATGCTGATTACGAATCTGGATGTTATTCGTGCGAACGAGGCTGCCTTTTATCAATATCATGTGATTTAGCCTCGATTTGGATAGTTTTGGCTTTAAAACGATTTTGATGCGTCCATGGAATACGTGACACTTTTCTAGATTAGATTTTCATGCTGATTACGAATATCAATGTGATTCATGCAAATGAGATTGCTTTTGCTAGATATCACATGAATTAGCATCATTTTGACTCGATAACGTTGCTGAATCTTAGATTAAAACAAGGAGCCTTTTCTAAACCAGATTTTTGCTGATTACAAATATGAACATCATTCATGTAAAAGAGGCACTAATTGCTAGGTTTTACTTGGTTTAGCCCTGTTTTGGCTCAAGAACGTTGAAGCTCTTTAGCCAACAGATGTATTAGAAAGAATGATCTGATCATGTTTAGCAACAATTTCACAATGCTGGAAGAATGTGTGGTAAGGTAAATTTTGATGTAGCAATGCTTTCATTTTGGCGACAGTTTTCTTTTTCGTCTTGCTAATAATACACTTTACATCTTTTCTCTCCAAGGGTATGTGAAAAATAAATTTACCTGTAAATTACAAATTTCAAGTTTTGATCTAATCAGCGTGTCGTGTGATGATTTCGTATGATAACGTTGATGGTAAGTTATAACTTTTGATTTTCTTGTAGGCTTAACAGTTTTCCCTCTTGTTACAGGTTATCTTATATATCTTGTTACAGGTCATGACTTGCTGGATCCTCTCAAATCGTCATCGTTTTTTTCTGCTTTCCTCCAGCTTCTTGGAAATATAATAATTTGCTCTTGGTATGTAAATCAATAGGCTGCTTTTGCATGGAGGTAAAGTGAAAGAACTATGATTTATTCTTATCTAAATTGCTCCCATATTAGACTGCGTTCACACGATGACGGCAGATTTTGAAAACGATGAAAAAAGTGACGGTAGCAAAATTTGAGCTAGCGTTCACACGATGCCGGCACAATTTGAAAACGGTAGGAAATTTGACGATAAAAACTCGTTGCAGGATTTGGTGCCAAAGAATAGTACCTACACCCTAAGAATAGACTTGTCTCGATCCAAAAGTGTCGAAAAATGTTCTGTTTTCATCTTTGTTGAGTGTTTAAACGATGCTGTTTCAAATTTATGCCGGTTACGGTTCCGTTTTCAAAATCTGCCTTTTTCAAAATCTGCCGGCAAAAAATGTGCCGTTTTCGTGTGAACGGGAGGCCTATCCGTCGAATTTTTCACCGTTTTCAAAATGTGCCGGCATCGTGTGAACGCAGTCTTAATCAGAAAGATCCAGTAGTACAGGACACTAGGGCTAGTTGCAACAGTTGTAAATTCTAACAGAGGCAGTGAATGTGCTTCCACAAAAGCTTTGCTTATCAGCTCTTTTGAGTGATTGTCTGGTCATTATCTCTAAGCAGTGGTGTTGTGTTTTTATTCCTGCTATTTACTGCTACTTTTGTAGCTTTAAAACCCTTATATTTAGGCCCAAATCAAAGTATGAACAGTATCAAACATTTGCTTTCAACATGCTCGCATTGTTTTCAATACCTAACTCGAGTCACGAGCCCTAACAAATGCTTTCAGAATCTCAAGTTGTTGCTGTTCGTCAGCCTATGGCAAGTTATAACATCCATAAAAGCACTTTCGAAAGCTTTATTACATTCGTTCGTAAAACTTGATGCCCTGTCATTCTAAACAATGAATTTTACGAAAACCAAGAAGAAGAAGAAGAAGAAGAAGAAGAAGAAGAAGAAGAAGAAGAAGAAGAAGGAGGAGCGGAAGAGGAAGAGGAAGAAGAAGAGGAAGAGGAAGAGGAAGAGGAAGAAGAAGAAGAAGAATAATAATAATTACAAAATGCAACGTTTTAATGGCTTGCATAACCAGTTGCGTAACGGAGCAGCTCGGGGCCCGTAGTAATTTAGCTATGTAGGGGCCCCCTGAGGCGGCAGATAGATCAACAAAAGTTTGCCAAATTTCCAACATCAAATTGTTGTTTTCACTGGCAAAATCAAATTTAGCCCAGCACATCAAAACCTTCATAACCGGCGTCTATGGAAGTTTTTTTATGAAGGCACGTAGCATAAGAAAAATATTAGGGATGGTGGCTGAAAGTGAATTCTAGCGAAGCGAGCTAAATTTTGGGTAATGTCCTATATCGAGAAAATTTTTTGAACCATGCTCTTTAGAATATCGAAAACCGCATCTTTCGTAGAGCCTCACCTTAGGTCTTTTTGAACGGGCCCGAAGGCATTCAGTGCAAATCAACAACACGCTGTTTCAAATCAACAACAACATTTGACAATCGGATAAGAGGCCCCTTGGGGGCCCCTAAATCTTGGAAGCCCTAGGCGTTGCTCTACCTGAACCACCCAGCGTTACGTCACTGCTGCAACCCAGATTGTTCTTTTACCTGTTTGATCAAACAATCGTCCCTATTTTGAATTATGCTTCCGAAATTTTGGGCTTTGATGAAAATGCCACATAAGAACGACTGCATCTTTCTGCGTGCAAATACATCTTGGGTGTAAAATCAACAACTTGTACAGCCTCGTCCCCAGGGCCTTTTGTCATATTGAGATGGAGACGAAAAGGCCCTGGCATCGGCTGGTCACCTAAGCAATCTGATTGGCTGTTGCTTTTCACATAAATTATATACAATTCAAATCAATGACTTACCGGCTTGTTGTTGTGAATGTCAATATCATTTCCGTTTGTGATCGAAGTTTCGAAATTCATTTCTTTCAAAATTAAGAATAAGCCAACCTCGTCCCAAGGGCCTTTTGTCGGAGACGTCCCAATATGAAAAGAGGCCCTTGGGACGAGGTTGAGAACAAAACCTTGCAATTCCTTGGGCTGGCAAAATTCGTTGTCAAACTTCCTGCGGCATTTTAGTACATTTGTTTTGATAAGGAAACTTCCCTGAGACTGAATGAAAGTAATTTAAAAATAACATTTTGATTATTTTCGTGTTACTCGGAGGTGCATGACTGAAGAATAATACTTTGTACAATCAATTCAAGTAACTCTAAACTCGAAATGTATTTGAAATCTGGTCAAATGGCAAGCTTCCCTGAAGTCATTGAGAAAATACTGAGAACTTACAAACCATCAGTTGATCTTCAATGATCGAATTCAGGGGAGTAACGACCAACACAACATTGCTTGTCGTCTTCGTTGGAAGGATATCGGGCAGAAACTGGAAGAGGAGGGACTTCCCATAACCAGTTGGCAAAACTGCGATTACATCTGAGCCATCGATCAGACTTTCAAAACACAGCACCTGCTTTGGCTTTAGACAAAAACATTGATCATGATTCGATAGTGCGATTGACAACTTTTGGAAAACTGACAGAAGCTTTGGCTGTCTGCTGCTATCTGTCCCCGCCATGGTACAGCGGGTAGAGCAGCAGTGTAGCTGTGGCCTAAATCTTGCATACATTATAATTCCAATAATTTATGACACCTACTGAGAGAGGGTGTTTTGATGGTCATGTGACCAGCCGATGCCAGGGCCTTTTCGTCTCCGTCCCAATATGACAAAAGGCCCTGGGGACGAGGTTGCAACTTGTAGGCCCTTGTACGGACGCAGTCTATGCTGAGTCAGTACGAATTTCCCTTCAGTCGAATAGACACATCGCTAAAATTGTTTGCAAGTGCATGCTAGTGGATGCTTATGCATGCTAAAATTATTTGTAAGACTGCAATTACTTGATGTCTCTGAGCCACATCGACTTGCCGGTAATTCCTTTAACTTCCTTTCGGAAACTAATGACTTGGGTTTTGTTAAATGGATATCAATGGTCCGTGAACAGCAAGCCAAATATGATATTTTACCAAGTGACAACGTCTCTGCTATCAAGTCAAAGGTTAGATGTTTCCTTGAAAGCCAAACCTTGTCTTTCTCAATAATCATTTATTGTACGACAAAAACTTTGTACTTGTGCTCAGATAAAATCAGTTTTCAGATTGGAAACATATTTAGGGTGTAATTACCCTGGGTACCAGAGCCAAAAAATGATAAAAAGAATAAAATAAGGAAGGAAAGAAAGTTCCTTCTCCTTTCTTCCTTCTCTCTTTTCCTCTTACCAATTTCCTTTCATCTAAATTTCGAGGCTCTGGTACCCAGGGTAGGGTGTAATGAACAACTTTAAAAAAGAGACAATGTTTCTCAAAGTTACGAACCGTGAAATGGAAGCAGGAAGGCTTGGCAAAAAAAGAGTACCCAGGTCTGATAGGCACTGTAACTACTGCCTTTCGTTTGAAAATACAAGTTCTTGGGGATGAAGTTCACTTCGTCCTGATGTGCTGGCAGTTTCTATAGGACAGCAAATGTCTCGAAACCTCACTTGAAACAAATACAGCCAATGTTTTTCAAAATATAAACCAACTCAGTGCTTGGAATAAATTTTTATCTGGTGATTGAGTCAAGAGGATAAGTACTGTTTGAATTTAGTTGGTCTGATACCTTTAATGAACTAGAAGTAACTATAAGTTATCAACTGCTCGCACTCTTTCATATTTGTGAACTCAGATAAAGCCACACTAAATTCGTAAATGAATGTTCTGCTGTCCCCTTGAAGTGGAATTGTTCGTTCCATTATTCCGTATTCCATGTTTTATGAAGGTAAAGGAGGGTATGGAACGCAGGTTCAACAGATTATTGCTTATTGTGTTGACTTAATCCTGTTGAAAATGTGATTGCATGTAAACACTGAATGACGTCGATATCATTGTTGTGCAGCATTTGTGAATGTTTCGTATCGATACCACACGCCGCTCAGGGTCAGGGCTCATACCAAGCCAAGCTTCGTTTCGTTGGGTGAAGTTGAATCTTGTCCGTCTTACAGTTATTTACGCCGTGTTTGGTATCTTAGTCTTTTTATGGCCAAACGAAGTAGCGAAATGTGTCGATGGAAGATCTGAAAGTAGTGTGAAGGTGCACAAACTTATTGCCTGTGTCTCATGAAACGTAAGGGAAGTTCAATTTAGTCGCCCCTTCTCTGGGATAGGCCCGATCGCCATCACAGTATCTTGGCAGGCCTTGGCAGACAAAAGAATATCATGACTATTGATCATTGTTCACGAAGACAAACACGTTCACAATCAAACTGTAGTGACAAAGGAAATGTGGCCAGCGAATCTTTCAATTTAAACTAACCAGCGGTAATAGATAATCAGAAGTAACAAAGCAATACAATAAACATATGCGTGGACATCACAGAAGGTTGGCTGGATCACTACAGTAATCTCGCTCCTTCGTCGCTCGCAAAAATGAAAGAAACAAGCAGGCGACATATCACCCATCCAAACCAGAGCTTTCTATTTTAAATACTCAGGTGATGGGGTGATACACTCACTCACTCACCACCTGGACTACAGGAGACGTCATCCGTCCCAGGTGAACTTTTCCAGGACACAATCAACGTTGCCCCCCTGCACCAGATGAAAGCAAAACTCAGCATCATCCCACAGGAAGCCCATATGGCTGTTCTCCTTTCGTTTACATTCACAGCCAACAGGGGTGGATCCAGCCCGAAGTTGAGGTTCTTATTGGGAAAACTCTTTAGCTCTTCTAGTAAATAACGTCATGATTTGTATGTTTGCCACAAATTCTGATCGAAACAGTTGAAAAAGAATGTCTTAGGGTCACGATGAGGGGCGCTCTTCTCGCCAAAACGAGGGCACCAAGCTGAGTTTCCTTCGTGAAAGGGACCAATCGCCCCCACTTGCCCCCCTTAAATCCGCCACTGATAGGTGACAGGAAGAAATATCTAAATTTTCCAATAGTTTTTGCATGGAAATTTAGGGGAAACGGACAGTTTTCTCAGAGAGATTGAAGGGAAACGGACATTTCCATTTCCCACTTAGGAAACTGTTAGGAAAGTGTCCGTTTCCCGAAAATTTCCAACACAAATAACATAGGGAAATTTCACCATTTTTTGGATGTTTGTAAAACAGAAAATTTTGAAAGGACGCACAAAGAAACATCTCGCTCTTCGCCTTACTTTTCACTCCCTTCTTTCCTTGCGCTCCCTTTCATACTTTTTATTTTCCAAACAGCAGGCGCTGGCTGCGAATGAAAACGAAAGGAGAACAACGCGCAATGATATGTGAAAGAAAGGAAAATATTTCTTGAGCAAAATATTTTTCTAATAATCTGTAATATGGGCTTCCTGTGATCCCAGGGGGGGCACTCTATAAAATTTAAGATAGGAATGCTCATTTGGACAGATCTTTTATCTACCCAAAAAAATGACAGGCCCAAAATTTTAAAACCCAAAAAAATGACAGAAATATTTTCGAGCCCCCATAACTATCCTTTTTGTACAACAAGGTAAACTGAGAAAATTGCATCTTACAATTTTGCACAAGATAGTAAAACTGATGTTGAATTTGGGCCAATTTGGAGACCATCACAGCAACTTTGTCTAAATCATCATGTTAGTAACCAACTATCCTTTCCAAAAACTATATTAATGACTATATCAATGAATTGACACATAGAGTAGGTAAAACTTCTGATTCAGCATAATTGGGAAGAAAGAATTATTTAACAACCCACAGCACTTTCATTAATTGATTGAGATTATAATTTTCTAAATACAAAGTTTAGTAACCCAAAGAAATGACGCAAATTTTAAATGAACCCAAAAAGATGACGGTTATTTTTTCAACCCCAAAAAATGACGCCAACTTAGCGAAACCCAAAAAAATTACATTTTCGTCAATTTCAAACCCAACAAATGACACGAGCATCCCTATCAAAATTTTCACAAGTGCCCCCCCCCTGGGCCTGTGATCCTCCTGAAAGGTTGATAATCAACAGCACACGTCTCGAATCCAAATAGATGTCGAAATGGCTGAAGTTAGCTTCAACCGGCTTCAAGATGGTACTCAGGCTGATTTCACCTTGATGGCTGACAAATACAAAATACTGTGCACACCAGAGCTGTTGACGAAACGCGTCATAGAAATGTTGTTAGCACAGAGAGGGGTTTTTGGCGGGGCGAAAGTAGATTTATATGAGCATGGATTGCAGACAGCTACGAGAGCTTATCAAAATAATGAAAGCGAAGAAGCCGTAGTTTGCTGCCTCCTTCATGACATAGGAGAGCTGCTGTCACCATCAAATCACGGAGAAATACCAGCAGCCATATTGAAACCATTTATTTCAGAGAAATGGTATTGGATTTTGGCAAATCATGAAGTTTTCCAAGGATATTATTATTATCATTTTGTTGGTGGTGATCGCAATAAGCGGGAGATCTACCAAGGAAACCCATACTATCAAGACATGATCGATTTCTGCGAAAAATATGATGCACCATCCTTCGATTCAAGCTTTAAATCCCTTGACTTGGATTTTTTCCGACCAATGGTTTTGAGGATTGTCTCGAGAGTTCCATATCACAATGACCCAGGAAACCCCAAAGCTGTTGCAGTGACTGGAAAATCGGCTTGAATATAGTACGGCTCTATTTGACAGTACATTTTGATATGGTTTCGGATAGAAACTGTATCGCAAACGTAATTGTGTGTGACTCGTATGAACTAAAAAGGTGTCATATTCTTCTTTTTCAGGGCCGTAAGAAGCGGCTGCTGATGGGGGGGGGGGGGGTGCTCTCATTTTCAAAACAACACTACATCTAAGAGAACAATGCATCTAAGTAATGCTTGTGTGTTGGGAAATTGTTTTCAAAATTATTTTCCAACGAGCATGATCAGTGTCACGTGACTGTGAATAATCCCTCTCTGTAATAAGCCCACTCTTTAAGAAATAAGATGCGCCCCGGGGGCTTTTAATAGAGCTTTTACAGGACGTAAATCCAAACAGAAGTCTGCGTAACCCCCGTCTTGCTGCTTTGTAAGATGAATTGTACTTACTGCGTTTATTCCAAAAACACATCTGTCAGTGGAGAAGGTGGTGTGGTCAGGATCAATAGCCATCCTAGCTCTATTCTTTGTATGGAACTTTTCAACCTATAGGTATGGATTTTCACGATTTTCGTGTTTAGAACGAATAAATATGCCTTTTTTCGCAAAATTGGTATTAAGGTCGCGTATGCTGTTTGGAAAATTTGTATACACCCATAAGAAACTAAGAATTTGGGCCACTCTTAAAATTAGCAGATTTTCAGTACTCAGAGTTTCTTACGAGTTTCTTAAAAGTTCCATAACAAAATTCATGTTGACCACCCGTTCCATAGAGGACATTTCAAAACAATGCTTTTTTAGCCTTTACATTGTTTAGACGTTATTCATGTACCCACCGAGCAGTTTGACACATGAAACACGTGATTCAAAGTATGATATGTTACGGATTTCCTATCGAGTTTGGTTTGCGTCTAAATGCTAATGTTTAATTTTCATGGTCTTTATCACTTTGCGCTGTTTTCTCTTTCCCTTTCTGCTTTTCATCATTCCTTTCTGTTTATTCCATTCTCTTTGTCTAATTAACAACATTTTCCTATTCCCTATGTCAATTCTCTTTTCTTTTGCCAAATTCTTAATCTCCTCTATATCTTTTCATCATTCCCTTTCTGTATAATCCATTCTCTTTGTCTAATTACTGCATTTCTAATACCCTTTGTAAATTCTCTTACCCCTGCCAAATTCTGATGTTCAATTCTTATTCGATTACTTCGATTTGGTCATTGCCTATCCAGTGCCTTCATCATCGCAACGTTGAATGATGCACTGCGGCATAGTATGATGCATTGCGAATTTTCACGCAACATTTACAGGCACACTGTCGTGGCGCTGATTGGGTGAATAAGACAATAAAAAAGAATAGAATTTGGCAACCTTCAGCAATTTTGCTGTACACAGAAATTCATGAAGACGATAACGAGCTGACAGCCTTTATTCTCGAAACAAAAAAAGACCCAAGGGCATAAGGGCTTGGTAATTGTTCAGAGGCCATGTCGTTTGTTGGTGATTTCAACACCACGATTAGCCAATCAAGGCCACGACAGTGTGCCTTTGAAGACCCATTGCTAACCGTAATCCTTCGTGGCTCTAAAGTCGACTTTTGTATTATCTGAAAGTTGTTACTGGCCTAAGTTCCTTTTGTCTTGCCTTTCATTTAACGCACAAAGGATCATGGTTAGCAATGAGTCTTTAAGCCGAATCAACACTGTTGGAAAGAAGGGCCTAAGTTTTGCCTATGGAAAATGACCTCCATCCAGTTTATTCGTGAAAGGCTTGCAAGGGCCAGGACTGATCCAGGCAAAGCCTTCGTAGGCTTTACATGATACTTTTAGGGAGCTTTCAAAAGCTGATTGCTGAGACTGTTGACCCTGACTCTCTTGAAAACTCTTCAGGCCACCTTGCCGCTAAAGAAAAGACTCTTGATTCCCTGTGATGAAAACAAGAGGACGATCGCTGGGACCTTATTTAGGTTTGGAAATAAAAGTCATGAAAGGACCTTTCGAAAGACTGCTCCATTTGCAATAAAGTAAAAACCCACGTATAAGAACCTAGTGATTAAGAGGCTGAAATTCTGAAATTAGACCCCCAATACATAAGAACCCATTCAGCCTGAAATTGGAAATAGGTTCTTATTCGTAGAGATCATCAAATTAGATCAACACTCCATTTTGTTTTGTCATTGAGCCTATGCGGACTGATACTGTCATATGTGC
Source organism: Aurelia sp. 3 sensu Dawson et al. (2005) (assembly GCA_964020215.1). Taxonomy (NCBI): domain Eukaryota; kingdom Metazoa; phylum Cnidaria; class Scyphozoa; order Semaeostomeae; family Ulmaridae; genus Aurelia; species Aurelia sp. 3 sensu Dawson et al. (2005). Next base: position 21,094,194 of record OZ026572.1, on the reverse strand, counting down.
AGATTGCAATGAACTCTAAAGATGCGTTGAAAGCTTTTCATTGTACTCTAATTTCTGATTCTTCCACGAAGTGCTGTTGTGAATTTGGCCTCATGAACTCAGGCGCCTATAAACTGACAGTAAATAATGGGCTTGAAGTTTCAATCTGAACAAAAGAAATACCTGAAAGCCCTGAATGAAATAAGAACCAATTTAAGAACCTGAACAGCCTAATTTCCCACTAAATACTCCATATATAAGAACCTATTGAGACTGACTTGAAAAATTGTAGGTTCTTATACGCGGGTTTTAACTGTAGAACTATGATCAAGCTGTCTCAGCGTCAGCGTTTAAAAGCACCTGAAAATATTCTGATACAGACTAAGAAGGCTTTGCCAGGATCACTCCTCTGGCCGAGCCCTTGCAAGCCTTTCACTTTGAACTACTTAATGGCCTTTCACGAATCAACTAGTGGTGACTTGGCGCAGTTTTTTTTTCACTCAACCTAGAATCGAAAACTTAGGCCATTCCTTCCACGTGTGCTGTGCTGATTCGGCTTAAATTTTGCATCAAAATTCACAATGCGTCATACGATGCCGCAGTGCATCATACAATGTTGCTATACATCATATCATGCCGCAATGCATCGTGTAATGAGAAAAGAGAAAGGCCATAAACGCAAACAGAAAGGGAACTGCCAAAGAGAAAGACCAAATTGAATGACCAAATCGAATAAGAATTTTACATACATCTGAACTTGGCAATGGAGGAGAATCCCGGAGGGGGGGGGGGGTAACATAACTTGTCCATGGTACGGGGTTGTGCCATTTTTTTAGGGTATCTGTTTCATGATAGATTCCGGATTTATGGGTATGGTTTTCAACAATTTTTTGCATTTTCCGGATTTATGGATATATAAGAATTCATTTATTGGTGAGCTGTTTTTTTGGCATTTCCGGATTTATGGGTAAGATTTTCACAAAGTTATCCAGATTTATGGGTACACTTTTTGAGAAATTTCTCCGGATTTGTGGGTGGTACTTTTACGATTTGAATGGCACAACCCCGTGTATTGGAAACTCTAGTAACTCCCCGGGAGGAGAATTGATAAGAGGAATTAGAAAATATAGTAATTAGACAAAAAGAAGTGAATATATAGAAAAGGAAGGATGAGTACATATAAAGAGAATAAGAATTTGACGAAGGGAACGACGAATCCTAGGAATCTTTGGCAAATATTGGAAGAATCCCAGGAATCTTCGAGAAACTTTGTGAGATTGCGGGAATCTTGGAATCTCGTACGCCATTTCGAGTAGTGATTTGCCCCTCGGGGAACGAGACTTGACATAGGGAATAAGAAAATGTTGTTGATTAGATAACGGGAATGGAAAAACAGAAAGGGAATGATGAAAACACAGAAAAGGAATGAGAAAACAGGGCAAAAAAGTGACAAAAGACCATTTAAATTAACCAATAGAACTTAGACTGTGTTCACACGATGCCGGCACATTTGGAAAACGATGAAAAATGTGACGGTAGCAAAATTTGAGCTAGCGTTCACACGATGCCGGAACAATTTGAAAACGGTGGAAGGGTGGAAGCTTAACGGTAAAAAACTCTTTGCAAGACTTTGATGTCAAAGAAATGTACCTACACCCTAAGAATCGATCATTCTCGTTCCAAAAGTGTCTAAAAATGTTCTTTTTCATCATTTTCAGGTGTTTACACGATGCCGTTTCCAAAATGTGTCGGTTAGAGTACCGTTTTCAAAATCTACCATTTTCAAGATCTGCAGGCAAAAATGTGCCGTTTTCATGTGAACGGGACGCCTATCGTGAACGCAGTTTTAGATGCAAACGACACTCAGTGGTGCCCACTATTGTGACGCAATTTAGATATTGTGTATGGCAAGCCCTGGCCAATATGATTTGTTTCGAACTTTTAGTTGCCATATGGAAACTATGGGCGTTCATGGTCAAACTAAGGAAAATCAATAGCAATTCTGAATTGGAAATGTTAAGGTGGGAAATCATGAAAAATTAATAAGTCGATTTTTTATTGAAAATTGATTATTTGATGGATAAATAAATGGAAAAATACGATAAATATTTTTTTTGAAATTTTTTTCAAAATATGAACCATAAAGGAATAAGTTATATTTTCCCAGTACTGGAGTTTCTTACTTTTTGGCGATCTGAGAGTTGAGTTTCTTATAAGTAGTTTCTTATATAAAATATGTGTAAGGAGCGGGTCATGGTTTGAAGCTTGGATGGCACGTCCCAGACCAAAATCTGGTGAAATGCACCCCTCCCCCAGGAATGAAAGTCCCTTAAAATCATTATGGCAATGTAGACTAACTACCTCAGTCCCAGCTTCCGCTTCGTTCATTGAATTGGATGCCGCCGCTGCGCTTCATCTAGGCCTGATAACCAAGGTAATTGAAAATCCAGCCAAAATCGCCGCAAAACTGGCGCGACAAATCAGATCGCAGGACCTTCAACTTGTGATCTGATTCGTCGAGAGAGGATCAGCGTTGCGACCTATGCTATGATTCTTTTTTCTGAGCCCATAATGAATGCATGAAAGAATGCCATCAAGAGACGGGAGCACTTGGGAGTCATTTGAACAACAACACAGATCAAGAAAGAACAGCTACACAGATCAAAAGACATGCTTGATAATTTGCGGACCATGAACACCCGATCTATGTGTATTCCGCGGAACCGGAAATATCATTACGAGGCAGGCCTTAACTGGTCTCAACTGGCCGATTTTTCGAATAGCTTGATAATGAGTCGTAGTTATAGCGATTATCAGTTTATCAAAGAGCGCAACTACGACATGTAATAAGTCTAATGGCAATGTGGTAACTACCGCTGTTTTGTTTGCCCACAAGTGATCAACTTTGCAATCTTTTATGTGGCTTTTCTGGTCTTTGGTCTCAGTGTTCAAAGGGATCACGTGGAATTAAACCAAGCAAGCTCAAGTTCTGTATAAATTCACAAGAATAACATGCGGATTCATGGGAATGGCAAAAGGAGCGCGATTTGGGAGCTGTATTTAAACTTAGAGGCAGGAAAATGGCCATTTAATCACGGTACCCTAGGGGGTGGTAAAGGGGGGGGGGGGGTCAGAATCACGAATCACGGTAGAAAATTTGTGGATTTCACGTTTCACGTTAAAAAATAGAGCATTTTCACGTTTCCCGGCAAAAGATGTCATTGTCAGACATAAGGAACAATTCTCTAGGCAGAGGCGTTACGAAAAAGAAAAAACTGGTTTAAGTCCAAAGAAAAAAGATACTTTTGATCCTCGGGGAAAATGATACTGATCCCATCAGGTTGTAATTGACCAAAAAGATTTAACACAGAATTTGCAGAAAAAAGTTCGATGGATTAATTTTGCTTTGTCAATGAAAAAGACCTAAAATTATTCGAGCCTATTTTAATTTTTGGACTGAGGCCAGCGTAAAAGGAATCGAGAAGGTTAAATTAGTCTTGTGCCTCGTCTATTTTTATCGGTCCAATGAGATGTTGTTTTGTTTTGAAGTGGAGGTCCTATCAGATGGCGTATGGTCTATTCGTCTTTAACGCTTTTATCTTTGCAGTGTTGATTTCTTTTAATACTCAATATAGTATGCATCGGCTATGCATTTTTCCACTCTTTTCATTTTTCAGAGCATTATGGGTAAATAATGGTCTGAAAATAGAATGCTCTGAAAAATGACAATAGAATGATGTCCTGTTCCCCAAACTGCATTTGTGAGGAACGTAAATTTATCGTTAATAATTTTTTTTGATTATATTAAGGTTGCAGGAAGTCACGGAAACATACATTCCGAGATAACCCCCGTCCAAGTGGGATGAACAGTTTTTTATAAAACGATCTTTTGATATTACACGTGAGATGTGAACTAGTAAGTGATCGGAGATAGTTGGTTGATAACATTGAGTGTAAAAGGATTCTGAATAAGTGCTTCCACTGCAAAACGTTTCATCATTTTTACAAGGTCTAGGTCTGACATTTTGGTAGCAGAGGGTAGTTGTATTTTGACTCCCTCTGCAGGCCTAGACCCGACTTTTGTTATGTACTGATTCTGAAGTTCGTCGTTACATCATTGGAAGAGTTTTAATCTAAAAACAGAGTTGAGCTCATACAGAAATGGAAGGAATAGAGGAGCTACAGGTGTCAATAGAGACGAAACTCTACGAAATAAACTACGACAAACTGAGAGACGTGGCAGAATATATGTTGATTGAAAACACAGATGGAAAGTCGAAGTTGTTTATCATTCGGAAAATTCGTGAAGAACTTGAGGAGAACATCGCAGCGTCGGAGTCAGAAGGCCAAGGCGATTTATTGGCTGTATCACGCTATCTTAAGCAAATTTTAGCTTACATAAGCGGAGAATTGTCAATCATGGAGACAACGAGAGATGAGAATGGAGGAGAAATGGCAGCAAGAGCACTTGCGGAAGCAAAAGAAGACTACGAAAAATTGCAGAATGAATTCTTGGTAATGATGTCGTTGCAGGAAAAGAAGATTATTGAAGCCAAGGAACGCATTCAGAAGTTATGCAGTCAAGTACCCCAAGACCCCACACCCCACACCCAATCCAATGTGCTCCATCACCCAGCACATTCCCCAACCTTATCCAATAACCCGTCACCCAACCCTCGTATCCCCCTATCCCGACCCCCTGTGCTAAGTTTACCAGCACACCCCATTAACCCCAACCCCCCTTTTGTTCCTGGACAGATGCCAAGCCAGCCGTTTCACCATGCAGTGCAGACCCCACAACCAGGTGAGAGTGTATTTGCTGATGACAGAAATCTCTCTGTTCGCAACATGCTGAGATTTAAAGATTTTAAAGTGCAAGGAACTATTTCGAATGAGAAAAGTCGAATTTCTTACACTAATCTTAATAAGCAAATAGAAAGTGCAATTGCCAAGGGCTATTCTGAAGCAGAAATAGTCGATGCTGTTATCAATGCCGTGTCACCGAGTTTACATTTGAGGTCGTATTTGGAGGGAATAAAAAGCTTAAGTTTGAGCGATCTGCGACAGATTCTCCGCAGCCATTACTGCGAGAAATCAGCCACAGAAGCTTATCAAGAGCTTACAAATGTAGTGCAGGAAAGCAGCGAGACGCCTCAAAATTTTCTCATGCGTGCCCTAAAATTGCGACAACACGTTTTGTTGGCCAGCCAGGAAAAAGATTCAAAAATTAGATATGATGAAAATCTAATTAGAAGTGTTTTCATAAATGCCGTGGAGACAGGTCTTGCCGATGATGCCATTCGCAGCAGAATGCGACCGTTTCTTCAGTCACCGAACGTTTCTGATGAGACTTTGATTAGAGAAATCAACACAGCTATGACAGCAGAAAATGAAAGGCTTTCAAAACTCAGCGCAAGAAAGCGTGTCACAAAACCCAATCAACTAGCAGTCGCTGCAACGGAAGTCTCCACAGGTAAACCGGCTACGCAAGAAACGAAGAAAGGCAAACAAGATGTCTTGATTGCCTCGCTTCAGGAAGTTAGAGCCGATGTAGCAAGGCTAAAACAAGCAATGACCACCACCAGAGCTGAAAACGAGAGCGGGTCGAAAAGGCCAACACGACCCCCGTCCGCCTGTGATGCCTGCGTATCGAATGATACACGTGACAAGTGCATCCATTGTTTTGTTTGTGGTTCTGATGAGCATTTCGCAAGAGGTTGTAAAAAGAGGAAGCAACGGGGAAACCGGGGGCAGCTACATCCGAGGGACGCTGTGTAGCTGACAAACCACAGTCCCAAAGAAACCATTGTAATTATTGTGGGAAACATGATAGTCATGGAACCGAATATTTATTCTGTGGTAAATGTAAAGTTGTTCGATACTGTGGTAAAAGTTGTCAAAAAGCACACTGGTTTGAACACAAAAATGTTTGTGAAGCCTTGTATTTGTTAGCTGAAAAACAGGGAGAGGAACTAAACACCAGTTTTGTCTGTCATCTTTCACCAAAAGCACAAATAAATATTTCGCGTCTTGTTGGTAACAAATGTATGGTAGACTGTAAACTAAACGGAATTCAGACGAAAGTACTATGGGATACAGGATCTCAGATATCCATTCTGTCAAGTTCATTTGTTAAGAAAAACTTTCCTGACAATCAAGTTCACGACCTCAGCGAATTACTAGAAGTCAAAACAAGATTGGAACTACGTGCGGTAAACAATACACCCGTGCCTTATTCTGGTTTCATTGAAATCGAATTTGAACTTTTGAACTCAAATAAAGAGACCTCTTTGACTGTGCCCTTTTTAGTAACGGAATCTAATATAACAAACCCAATTATCGGTTATAATGTCATCGAACAAATTGTCAAGCAAGAAACTTATTTGAATAACAATCACGAAGAAAATAATTCAAAAGTTGCTGAAAGTCTTCAGAGTTCTTTTCAAAATTCTGACGTCAAAACCATTGAGGCTTTGGTTAATCTTATTGTCGAAGAGAAGGAAACTGATTTTGCTATAATAAAGTCACCAAATCGACATATTGTAATACCCCCAAAGCAGAGTTTTAAACTAACCTGCCGGGGTAACCAAGAAACAATAAGTTCTAGAACTCATGCGCTGTTTGTTCCCGATGAAAGAAATGAATGGCCGTCTGGTTTAGAAATAAAGGAAAGTTTGTTGACAATTCCGAGGGGTAAATCATTTCGAGCAAATATTGCAGTTTATAATACAACGGAACATCCCGTCACATTAAAGAACAAAACAGTTTTAGGACGCATTGAGCTAATTCAATCAGTAGTGCCTCTTGAAGTAAATTTGAAACCGGAACCTCCATCTGAAGATGTCAAGTCTAGTGATTTCAAAACGAGGCTAAGTCAAAATGGTCAAAATTTCGCGGAAAAACTCGAAGATGACAGTGAATTTGATGAATTTCTGAAACAATTCGATTTAAGTATGCTGAACCCTGAACAGCAACAACAGGCTAGAAACCTGCTAATCAAAGAATACGAATCTTTTGCCACTGGAGACGATGATATAGGATGTGCTAAGGGTTTTCAGTTATCTTTTAATCTTTCGGACAGTACACCAGTCCAGAAAACTTATAACTCGATACCCAAGCCTCTTTATCCAGAAGTTAAAAGTCACATTGAAGATTTACTCAACAAAGGCTTTGTAAAGAAGTCAACATCGAATTATTCCAGCCCCGTCGTCTGCGTAAGAAAAAAAGACGGTACACTAAGGTTATGTGTAGACTATCGAGAACTAAACAAAAGAACTGTGCCCGATCGCCACCCCCTCCCTCGCGTAAAAGAGACCCTTGAGAGCTTAGGGGGCAATAGATGGTTTTCCCTTCTTGACCAAGGGAAGGCCTATCATCAAGGATTTATTAGAGAAGCAGACCAGCACCTGACAGCCTTCATAACCCCCTGGGGGCTCTATGAGTGGGAGAGGGTCCCCTTTGGGCTTTCCAATGCTCCGGGGGGCTTTCAACGTTTTATGGAACAATGTTTACATGGCCTAAGGGATAACATTTGCATCCCATATTTGGACGATGTCCTGGTCTTTAGCCAAAACTTTGAATCACATATCGAGCACTTGAAAATTGTACTGCAACGCCTTCGTGAACATGGAATCAAGCTAAAACCGAAGAAATGTGACTTATTTAAGAATCAAGTTACATATTTAGGCCATGTTGTGTCATCTGAAGGGTATAAAGTTGATGAATCTAACATCAAAGCAATTACAAGTTTGAAAGAGTTTCACCCAAAAACTGTTGGTGATATACGTAAAATTCTTGGACTGCTGAATTATTATCGGAAATATATAGAAAACTTTTCACAGTTAGCGTCACCTTTGTTCAGTCTGCTACAGAAGCAACCAGATAATATAGATTCACAAGGGACTAAGCAACGAAATAACAACTTTAACCGGAAACGTCAAAACAAGAATCAACCTTCGTCATCACAACCTATAGAATGGCTTCCAGAACACCAGCAAGTTGTTGATAAGATGGTTTCGTTGCTAACAAATCCGCCCATCTTGGCCTACCCAGAGTATAACTCACCGTACGTCCTTCACACGGATGCAAGTCAATTAGGCATCGGCGCAGTGTTGTATCAACGACAAAATGGCATGTTGCGTGTAATATCCTATGCCTCGAGAACTTTGTCACCTTCCGAGAAACGTTACTATCTTCATTCTGGCAAACTTGAATTTTTAGCTTTAAAATGGGCCATTTGCGATGAATTCAGAGATTTGTTATATTATGCACCATCGTTCACCGTATATACAGACAACAATCCATTGACTTATATCATGGATTCTGCAAAGTTAAATGCAACTGGACACAGATGGGTTGCAGATTTATCAAATTTCACGTTTAACATTAAGTACAGGCCAGGAAAGCATAACGCTGACGCAGATTTCTTATCACGCATGCCCTTGGATTTTGAAAAGTATATCGAAACATGCACAAAAGAAGCTACACAAGATGAATTTCGTGCAACTGTAGATGCCGTCTCGGGTCAGTTTAACAATGAAACCATATGGGTATCGGCAATTTCTACGAATGACAAGAACTTCACATTACAAAACAGTGAATTATTACAGCCGGTAAATGACATTCGTTTAGACCAAGCTGATATTCGAGAAGGACAAAGACAAGATTTGGCCATTTCGAAGCTTATCAAATACAAACAAATTGGTCAGAAACCAAACCGAGAGATCTGTTCACGTGAAGACCCAACGACCAAAGCATTGTTACGAGAGTGGAACAAACTTTATATCAATTCAACGGGACTTCTTTGTCGTAAAACAAGTGAATATGAGCAAATCGTTCTTCCATCGAAATATCGTCGATTGGTTTATCGTGAATTGCACGATGAAATGGGACATTTAGGAAGCGAACGTGTCTTTCATCTAGCAACGCAAAGATTTTATTGGCCTTATATGAGATCTGACATCGAGCATTACACGACCAAGGTGTGTAATTGCCTTAAACAACGAAAACCTCATGTTCCATCAGTAGCACCGCTGTCAAGCATTGTAACTACACAACCGTTCGAGTTGGTTTCCATCGACTTCGTCCATCTTGAAAAAAGCGTCGGAGGATTCGAATACATATTGGTTATCATGGACCATTTTACCCGATACGCACAGGCATATGCCACGAAAGATAAGTCCGCTAAAACAGTCGCGAATAAACTTTACGATGACTTTATTCTTCGTTTTGGTTTCCCGTTGAAAATTCACCACGACCAAGGTGGCGAGTTCGAAAATAAATTGATGGAGAGTTTGGAAAGCATATGTGGTGTTCGACATTCAAGAACCACGCCTTATCACCCTCAGGGGAATGGCCAAGTAGAAAGATTCAATCAGACCTTGCTTTATATGCTACGTACACTGCCTGAAGAAAGAAAATCGAGATGGAAAGACTCCTTAAATAAAGTCGTTCATGCTTACAACTGTTCAAAACACGCTTCAACTGGATTTTCTCCATTTTATTTACTCTTTGGACGTTCGCCGAGATTGCCTATTGATATCATTTTTAATACTAAACCAGCTCCAACTAATGGCGACATATCGTATCCGGAATATACTCGAAAATGGAAACAGGCAATGCACGAGGCATATGACATTGCAGCTAAACGATCTAGAAGCTCCCAACAGCAAAATAAAGAAAGATATGATCAACATGCAAAATCGACGTGTTTGCAACAAGATGACCGAGTTTTAGTTCGCAATTTAAATGAGAGAGGAGGACCTGGAAAATTAAGAGCATTTTGGGAGAAAGATGTCTATCGCGTAGTTGAACGTGTCAACGATGATAGCCCTGTTTACAGAGTCGTGTTAGAACGTAATCCATCTGCTTCTCCTCGAACCTTGCACCGAAACTTGCTGTTACCGTGCAGTGAGTTGCCCGTTGATACAAGCATGCCAGAACAGCGAAATAAAGGCCGTAAAAAAAATAATGAGAAAAAAGAAAATCGGTGTTTTCCTAAATCAAGCGAACGAAATACCGCTGCAAGTACTAAGATGGATGAAACTGAAGAATCGGATAGTGAAGATGAACTAATTTTTTTCGTTGAACCTAAAAGACACAGTTGGAAACCTGCAAGACCTCCAACACCGTTTCGTGTTGTCGAAGAAACTATCAATCCTAACGATAATATACCCGGAGAACTTGTCGGTGAGCGTCCTACATCAGAAGCAGCAGATATTTCGGATGTGACAAATAACGACAGACTTGATAATGAGAATCATCACGAAACTGAAGTAGCTGAAAAGTCACCACCACGTAGTCCATCGGAGAGAATAACAACACCGCCGAACGAGAATGTTACACTAGCGACGACACCGTCACCGGAAGTTTTTCAAAGACCTCGTCGCCAAATTCGACCGCCGACCTATCTCCAGTATCATTCTCTCGGAAACCCGATATCGTATCCGATCATTAACACACTGCAAGTGCCGCCTCAAGTACCGTTATATCAACAGTCGTATCAACACTACCCGTATCAACAACCTCGTTTGAACATACCAGTGTGGAACTTTAATCCGGTTCGCTGTCGTTGAACAATGATGTACTTCTTCGTTCTATAAAATCGTACAATTTTTGCAAGAAATGACAATCGCTGCTTAAATACATATTCGTTGTTGTTTTGGCCGATGTTTGAACATATTCGATGCTGCGCATTCGTTGAGAAATGACTCCAAATTGAAAAAATACGTTAAATACAATCACCCCTCACCAGAGTTCGTTACTCTATTATCAAGATTTGAAATACTTTCAGACTCGCATATATGGATATATATTGAAGAAAAAACACTGTTACAAGTCGAATCGCTACTGTGTTGTTAGACTTTTCCAGTCGTCGATTCAAGAAGATTCAAATGAACGCTGTCAATCGGATCCGCGGTATCACCGATAGACAGAGATGTACTTTATGATGAAGTCAGAACCATTACTTTGAGAAAGAAACACTTTCAGAAAGAAGAATACAGTTTATTATAACTGCTTAATTACGTTAACACAAGTTATAATGAAGCTTTTTTTTAAAGGAGGGGAGAGTGTGAGGAACGTAAATTTATCGTTAATAATTTTTTTTGATTATATTAAGGTTGCAGGAAGTCACGGAAACATACATTCCGAGATAACCCCCGTCCAAGTGGGATGAACAGTTTTTTATAAAACGATCTTTTGATATTACACGTGAGATGTGAACTAGTAAGTGATCGGAGATAGTTGGTTGATAACATTGAGTGTAAAAGGATTCTGAATAAGTGCTTCCACTGCAAAACGTTTCATCATTTTTACAAGGTCTAGGTCTGACACATTTGAAGTTCTTTCCTGAAATATCGCATAGTGTAATACCATGCAAGGTTCCCTGGCAGGCAGAACCTTCCCAAAATTGCACTATGTTTCTCGATTCGTTAACTAGGGATTTTTCACATCCATAACAAGGCCTTGATCTACTGTTGGTAAAGGCCGTAAAGAGAAAGCTTAATTCTGTAGCTGCCATAGTTGGGGCCATTGCAGATTCTTCGTCTGTAGCTGAATGTCGTTAACTTCATCAATATCCAGGTCGTCCGCACTAGAATCTGTATCATATTCAGATTCCTGCTGAAAATATTTTGGAGCATCACTTAGCTCTCTTCCCTCATATGCTTCATCTTCTTCGATGCGGGGCCACTGAAATTTTTCAATAGGAATTTCATTCTGTTCGTACATGTTCAAAGGAAGTGTGCCAGCCTTGAATTTCGTTGTTTCTTGCCTCACGGTCCTCTGTCGGACACATTTTCGATTATCTCTGGCCCATGATCGCATAAACTCTTGGTCTGACTTCGACATTGATGGATGACTTTGTTGCCTCATCTTAGGAAGCTCAGATAAATGCATTTGGGTAGCTGGTACGGGGTAATAAGAATCTCTGTTCGTGTAATAGAAGGCTGACCATATGGTCATTCTCTTCTCAGATTCTAACGCAGTGGCTCCCACCCAAGTCTCGTGCATGTTGCAATTGTAGACAATTAGATAATTGAAATGCTATACGGCATGAAAGTTTTCAACTTTTATGGTTATGTAAATGAGAGGATGGACGTACTTGCACTCCGTTGCTTAATGATTCTACTCTCTGAGACCCTGTGCACACCATCACGTAGTAGTTGGAGCGATTTCAATGTTTTGTTAGAAATAGTTCCTTCTCTTCCATTCTTATCCTTTTCAATGCCAGTTAGATTCTTCACTAACATTGATGTGTGCTGAAGAAGGGTGAAGACGTTCTTCACAATATGACCTGCTTCAGAAATGGGTAATCTTTGCTCTGCTTGTGCTTATGATGAATTGAGAATGCTTGGTTAAGCTCACCTAAACATTCCAAAATGCGCATCCCACCTAGAAACGATCTGATCTAAAACACCACACAAGTGGAACACAAATGAACACAAATCAACACAAGTGGAACACAAATGAACATAAATGAACACAAGTGGAACACAAATGAACACAAATGAACACAAGTGGAACACAAATGAACACAAATGAACACAAGTGGAACACAAATGAACACAAGTGGAACACAAATGAACACAAGTGGAACACAAGTGAACACAAGTAGAACACAAATGAAGACACGTAGAACACAACTGAACACAAATAGAACACTGATGTTGGTGTAAAAAACCAGGAAAATTTCTTCAAATTTCAAGAATTCATACCTAAATTGCTACGCTTCTCCAAAAAGAATTCTCAGAGAAATGTTTTCTCAGCAGAAAAGGCAGGGAAGTACGAGGGACATTATGCTCATTCAATAAAGCGTGCGACATTTTCAGTACAAAAGGACTTTACGATTTTTCATGGATCTTGCTTGATAACAAACGGAGTTTACCAAAAAGGCGTACGAGATTATTTGGGAGCGAGAGAGGGGAATGAATGAATGCCTTTCCTTGTATTCTTTTGCTGCAAGGTCGAAATACCAAACTGAACTGGTTACTAGGGAAGTGAACGATTAACAACGTTGTGTAGCTTCTTTCTACCGGGGGAATGCAAAGATTTTTCATTCTACAATACATTGTTTACGCATAATTTGGTCTTTCAACGAAACAAAATATATTTGGATGTCTAACTTGGCTATTCAAGTGCGAAGAATGTGATTAAGATCTTTTCAATCATTTCAAATGAAAGAAATCTTAGTAAGGATGGTTCCCCGGTCCAGTTTTACTCAATTTAGGCAAACTTGAGATAGCGCCACTTGAGATAGTTGCACAGTGCTTCTGATGGATAACGGAAAGAGACGTGAATTTAGACTCAATTTACGATTAACACAAATACTCCCTCACTCCCAAATAATCCCGTAAGCCTTTGTGATAAGCTCCTTTTGTTATCAAGAAAATTTCATGAAATTTCGTAGAAGTCCTTTTGTACTGAAAAAGTAGCACGCAGTATTGAGTAAGATGCCCCTCGTACTTCCCTGCCTTTTCTGCTGAGAAAATTTTCCTCTTACAATTCTTTTTGGAGAACGTAGCAATTTTGGTATGAATTCTTGAAATTTGAAGAAATTTTCCCGTTTTTTACACCAACATTTGTGTTCTACTTGGTTTCAATTGTGTTCATTTGTGTTCATTTGTGTACCACTTGTGTTCATTTGTGTTCCACTTGTGTTCATTTGTGTCCCACTTGTGCTCCACTTGTGTGGTGTTTTAGATTAGATCCTTTCTAGCCTAGAGATTACATTTTCGAGACGAATATCGCATGTATAGATGGTTGTATCATCCGCATAGTTACAAATGTCTGTTTCTTGAATTGATAACAGAAGATCATTGATATAGATATTGAAAAATAGAGGTCCAAGTACAGATCCTTGAGGAACGCCAAACCTTAGATGTTTATAGCTGCTGAAAGAGCCATTGATTTTTACTCGTTGTTGCCGATTTTCCAAATAGCTGTAAACAAGCCATAAAGCTTCACGGCTGAAACAGTAAGCATGCAACGAGTCTGTTAAATCGCGTGCCCTGCGTGCCCTGCGTGCCCTTCAATCTCCTCGTGCCCTCGTGCCCAAAATTTCGGCGTGCCCTCGTGCCTTCGATATTGGCGTCCCCTCGTGCCCGCGTGCCCTAATTTTCGGCGTGCCCTCGTGCCTTCCATGTTGGCGTGCCCTCGTGCCCTCGTGCCCGCGTGCCCGCGTGCCCAAATTTTCGGCGTGCCCTCATGCCTTCCATGTTGGCGTGCCCTCGTGCCCTCGTGCCCGCGTGCCCAAATTTTCGGCGTGCCCTCGTGCCTTCCATGTTGGCGTGCCCTCGTGCCCTCGTGCCCGCGTGCCCAAATTTTCGGCGTGCCCTCGTGCCTTCAATGTTGGCGTGCCCTCGTGCCCTCGTGCCTGCGTGCCCAAATTTTCGGCGTGCCCTCGTGCCTGTGTTGCTTTAAAACGATGGATAACAGCTGACATGAACTTGACGACTTTTCATTTATTTTGACGACTGCACCACGTACCCTGCATTTTAAGTGTTCGCAATTTTCAATTTTTTTCTGTGATGATCAGGGTAAGACGGGGTAAAGTGAACTACGGGGGTACTTTCAAAGCTTGACCTTCATTTACAAATGCAGTTACAGATCCAAGCATTCTGTTTGATTTGATGAAACAATGATATCTATCGATACAGGAATGATAGATGGTCATAACCAAGAGCTTGATAACTGCGTAAGATTTTTTTTGTAGTTTTGGTTTTACCTCAGGGAGAAGTTTCGGGGTAAAGTGAACTACCTCGAAAAAAGTGTTTCTCTCCGTGGTGATATGGTATCTATATGCAATATAACATTTTCTTAAGTGTATTCCCATGATTATCCATCGATTTGTATTCAGTATGTGACTCAAATTTGTACCCAAAAATAGTTTTTGGTAACTATATTGATTCTGCAAAGATTCTTCTCAACATAGGCCACCATTTCACTTTTAATTTTATTCGATTTTTTGGTTTTGACATGCAAAGGACTGCTTAGAGTCGCAAAGTGAATAACGATTCCAGGTTCCCCTGGTATTTGATTGGTTTTATTGAAAAGTTTGCTCAGCAGTTCACTGTGCCCCGTGTCGGGGTAAAATGAACTAAGCGAAGTGGTCTCCAGAGAAACCTCTTTTGTAAGACAGTGGAAAAAGATTTCAAAAACATTTTTGCTGGACAAACTTACCCAAGGACATAATTTCAAAACAAAGTTGAAAAGTTTGCCCTCAGCTGCAGTCTCTTCTGCGTATCCTTAAAAAACTTCCAAAATAGTCCACTTTACCACGTGTTATCCTAAATTATCTCCTTTATTTGGTGCAGCCTAGCCGTTAATGTCCCTATCATTAATTAGATACCGTCACGTGTGCTTGTTGTTAAGTTCCGTAGATGTTTGTCTCTACAAAACTTTATCCATGTTTTAAATTTTTCACTTCAAATTCTCTGCTCAGGTTTCTCGGATGAAATTTAGAAAAAAAGGATCACTAGGTTTCAAACTTTCAAGAAACATTTCAAGGGTCACATCCCGAAAATTTAGGCACGAGGGCACGCCGAGAATATGGGCACGCGGGCACGAGGGCACGCCAACATCGATGGCACGAGGGCACGCCAGAAATTTGGGCACGAGGGCCCGAGGGCACGAGGGCACGCCAACATAGAAGGCACGAGGGCACGCCGAAAATTTGGGCACGCGGGCACGAGGGCACGCCAACATCGATGACACGAGGGCACGCCGAAAATTTGGGCACGAGGGCACGAGGGCACTAGGGCACGCCAACATCGAAGGCACGAGGGCACGTAGGGCACGTAGGGCACGCCATTTAACAGACTCGCATGCAACTTAGCAATCAGTAAGTCATGTCGAATGCAGTCAAAGGCCTTTGAAAGCTCCATAAAGACAGCCCCTATTTTCCCACCATTGTCCAGGCAAGCTTTCCATTTTTCTATTGCGCGCATTAATGCATGTTGGGCATTGTAGCCCTTGCGAAACCCAGAAAGCAGCCATGATAAATACGGAGACATGTTTGCAAAAATCTGGGTATCCATGAGCCTTTCAAATACCTTTGATACTGCAGGGAGAGCACTAATTGGTCTGTAATTACCCTTGAAAGTTTGACTTCTTTTTTAAAAAGTGAGGACACATCTGCTAACTTCAATTCATCCGGAAAGGAATATTGTTCAATTGAGTTATTAAATATGATTTGCAAAGGTGTAGAGACAAGATCGCACTCATTTTTCAACAGTTTTGAAGGAATACTCTTGAAAGTGGTTGACTTGGAGGTGTTTAGTCTATCAAGTTCATTTTTCATATTTTCAACTGACACCTTTTCAAATGAGAAAGAACCAATGTTTCCATTCAAGGATCGAATTTTTTGGATACCTGGGTGCCTTGAAAACCTCAATAATATTTGATCGATAGGGTCGTTAGTATCTTCAGAAGGAAGAATAATATCTTCATTTTCGACAATTCCAAGAGAATCGGTGATAGTGACAAAAAAGTTATTAAAAGTTTCAGCTAGTTCTGACTCGTTCGACTCAATTTTCCCTTCTTGCTATAAAATTCATGCTTTTAACTTAGTTTCTTAGTACTTCTCAGACATAGTACTAGAGTTTCTTAAAATTTTGGCCATCTTAGTACTAGTTTCTTATAAACCAGTTTCTTATAAAAAAAAGTTCTGGATGATCAGCTTTAATCTTTTTCCTTGAAAATATTAGTTCCACAGCTTGTTTTTGCGGATCAGGATTAAATGACATCCTCCAGTCATGAGCCCACTGTCTTATCAACTCCAAGTCGTGGTTCATGTCATTAGCAGCTGAATTAAAATTTTGGACGACTGTAAACAATGACGTACCATCAGCAAAAAGCTTGACATTACACCTCAAGTCTTTAGTAAGATCATTTATGTATACGAGGAAAAATAAGGGTCCTAGAATAGAGCCCTGAGGTACTCCTGCCGAAATATCTCCCCAAGAAGAGCTCTGCCCATTCAAAACAGTTCGCTGTTTTCTATCCTTAACCCTATTTCACATGGGGTATTTTTTCGATATTTTGGCATGGGGGGGGGGCGTTTTTGGCCCCCCCTCTTTTTCTCTGAAACTACAAAAGATATAACAATGAAACTTCCTCCATTGTTCTTTGCAGAGCGTCAGAATGCCTTCGGACGCTCGGACAATGTCCGCAGGAAATTTTGAATTTCGACAAACTCACAGGAAATTCATTATCTGTAACTTACACATTTTTACCTTTGTGGTGATTACCCTGGAAAGTTTTGAAGCTTGCGTACTGATAGCAGTGGCGTAATTGACTAAAGTTACCTTTAGTTCAGAAACTACGGGCCCCCGACCTCTAAAGGCCCCGATGAGACCCCCAGCAACAAAAATTGCTTTGTCGTTTTACTGTAAAGCTGGTGCTGTTGCTATGATAAAATGACCATGGGGCCCCGTGCCTGCATGATTTCTCACTCTAAATTAATGGAAAGCGTCACTTTTATTGCAGATTTACGCACTTTTCCGTCAACAGAGGCTTTGACCAGCGGAATTGCCAAAGGGTTGGGAAATTTCTCTGTTTTGTCAAAATAGACTGGGTGAGCCAGAAAAATGTTCCCACTTTTGAACATTCAGAGCATCAAGAAAATTCATAGCATCATGAAAATTCATAGCTAGGGATTTGAATGATTCAAAATTCAGTTAAATGCTGCAGTTTTTGTGAATTTTCTCGCCTTCTTACCAGGACTAGAAATAAGAGAAAAATCAATTTTGCAAAAATTTTATGGTTGCAAAATGGCTAAAATAGGGCCTAAAACATTTATCAAATCATAAGGATTCTCCTCACACAGAGCAACAAGAAATGGGCGTGTCACCTTTCTCGAGAGCTTTAAGACATTTATTTTCAAGCAAATACTGAAGATTTTCTCAATCCTATGGCAATAATTTTTGTTTCAATCTTCTTAAACATAAAAACTTGGTACGAATTATAACTAGAAACTTTATATAGAGAGGTTGGACGACAAAAAATACTAAGATTTAACACACTGAGGCCTTTCGGACTCGTGTCCTAATCAGAGTGTGATTTGAAATCACACTCTGATGAGGACACGAGTCCGAAAGGCCTCAGTGTGTTAAATCTTAGTATTTTTTGTCGTCCAACCTCTCTATATAAAGTTTCTTAAACATACATGTATATAAAGGTAAAAACCTACAAACAGCAAAGTTTAAGAAGAGTAACAAAACAAAACAAGAATACATTAAACTCATTATTTACTGTTAAAGGTAACTAAATTTATAAAGAGGGTGCAACAATGAGCTTTCCCCCCCGAACTTTGACAGGTTGAAAAAATATGAAGTGATTTCTTTCATGATTTACCACAGGAAGCTCAGGCAGTTAGTTAACTGAACAATGATAAGTTTATGATCGTATGTGTGTTATTTGTTGCACTTCTCCACTGCTGTACTTCTGCACTGCACTGCATAATTGTTCGAATGCGAGAGTTCGATACAAAATTTCTTGCTGGTATTCTTATATAGGTTTATACCAGCAAGAAATTTTGTATCGAACTCTCGCATTCGAACAATTATGCAGTACAGTGCAGAAGTACAGCAGTGGAGAAGTGCAACAAATAACACACAAAGGTAGTATACAATTAACAATTTTACGATCATAAACTTATCATTGTTCAGTTAACTAACTGCCTGGGCTTCCTGTGGATTTACCAAGGATAGCTGTCATCCTTGGGAAATGGCATTTTCTTTGTTGTTCTGTGCGATGAGTCCTTCATGATTTGATCGATGTTTTAGGCCCCTTTATTTCAGTCATTGTGCAAACATGAAATTCTTATAAACTTGAATTTACCTATACTTCTAGTGCTGCTAAGGCAGCAAGAAAAGTCAGAAAGATACTTCGATCTTTCGGCTTTTAACTAGAATTTTATTGATTCAAATCGGTGAAGTAATCTTTGTTCTATGAATTTTCAAAAGTGGGAACTTTTTCTGGCTCACCCGGTATAATTGCAAAAGTTCGTCTAAAAATTTTCATCCAGGCTTTTGATCCAATGTCTGATTGTTTTTCATTTTGATCGATTCAGTTGTTGTGATGGAGAACTGACAGGAAATTTTATAGCAAAAAGTTTTCGTCCGCAGGAAATAAAAAATTTTCTGACGCTCTGGTTCTTTGGACAATAAGCTTTCCAAATATAACAATGGTAATTGATTATTCACGTGATTTGTTGCTAGGCAACCAAAAAACAAAGGAAAACTGGCCAATTTATAGCTGCTTCGCAAGAAAAATTCTATTTAAATGAATACTCAACGGATTTTCATGAGAGTAGTCTTAAATGATAGGAAATACATTGTACAATTAAAATATGTACTTTGAAGCAATTTGAAGTGTCTAATTATAGACCAATTAGCGCTTAATTAGCTCTTTGTTCCTTTCTACTTACTGTCACTGCAGTTTTCCGTAGTTTTCTTGCTATTTCTGACATAGATCGACTTAATATGCATGAAACAAACAAGATTAAGCTAAATTGCAACAAAAATCGTAATTAATACATTAATTTATTCGAAAAATGACGTCATAAATATAAATGACGTCATAGATATTAAATTTTGCTGATGTCAGCAAATTAGCAAAAATTATATATCAAATGAAAGCTCTCATCAAGAGCAATCGAATGATACATGTTGCAAGTAATTCGGACGAGAAACAAGAAACTTATGGATGTTCAAAGCCGTTTTTTTGTCAACTACTCTCCAAATATGGTGCTATTGTGGTCACGTGATCAAATCTAGAACAATGAGACATTTAAATTTTGTTTGCCAAATAAATTTGAGTAAAAGTCACAAAGTTTGGTCATCATATCTTGTGTCGTTTCGGCGCAGTGTAGAAAAGTTTGGTTGGGGGGGGCGAAAACGCCCCCCCCCCATGTGAAATAGGGTTAAGAAAATTATTGATAAGAGCGAGAAGATTTCCCGAGACGCCACATCGTTTTAGTTTATAGATCAAACCGTCATGCCACACCCTGTCAAATGCTTTCGAAATATCAAGATATACAGAACGAACATCGAGGGGAGGATTACAGTCAAATGCTTTGAATATCGTGTGCGTTATTGAGATTAACTGGTTGACTGTTGAATCACCTGGGCGAAAGCCTGATTGATTAGGGTTAAGTAACTCAGATGAAACAAGATGTGAATATAGAGAATCATAGATGAGTTTTTCTAGTATTTTCCCAAAGATTGGCAGACAAGTTAGAAAGAGACTGCTAAATTTTGACGATCGGAGACACGTGCTACGAAATTGTTTGCCAGAAAGTATGCCACATTCGGCCCAACAAGCTTGGACACGACAGCAAACCTACAGTCTGTTACTGTAGAGTACAGGTTTTTTTTTATAAGAAACTAGGATCGGGCCATAGTACTAAAAGTTTTTAATTTAACATGAAATTTTGTCCATTTTAGTACTAAAAGTTTCTTAATTGATTTCTTATTTTTTGAATGCATGAATTGTCAATGTGGTCGCTAACACTGCTGCAGATACGTTTCTTGATATTTAAAACATCATATAGGAATAAACAGTATTCTGTTATGTTGAAAACACAAATGGTTAGATAATGTTGCCCAATGATAAAGGTTCAACGATCTACTTGCTTATTATTATTATCATTTTATTTAAAGTTGGCAACTAACATAGCTAAATATAAAAAATGCTAATTCAAGCCAACTAAAGTAATTTACAATGTATAACAGCAAAATCCCAGGGGGGGGGGCACTTGTGAAAATTTTGATAGGGATGCTCATGTCATTTTTTTGGGTTTGAAATTTACGAAAATGTCATTTTTTGGGTTTCGCTAAGTTGGCGTCATTTTTGTGGGGTTGAAAAAATTGCCGTCATTTTTTTGGGTTCATTGAAAATTTGTGTCATTTTTTTGGGTACTGAACTTTGAATTTAGAAAATTATAATCTCAATCAATTAATGGAAGTGCTATAGGTTGTTGAATAATTCTTTCTTCCCAATTACACTGAATCAGAAGTTTTACCTACTCTATGTGTCTATGTGTCAATTCATTGATATAGTTTTTAGGAAGAATAGTTGGTTGTTAACATGACTTTTTCGTTCATAACACTTTCGTTCACGTGACCAAAAAGCACCCATATACAACAAATCATTGGCTGGTTTTGAATTTATTTGGCGGTTAGCATCATTTTGAAAGTTGGCCTTTCTCATCGAAAATAGACGTTTACGCTAAAGATGGCGGCGAGGAACTTTTTACCAAGATGCATTGCGTTCTAATCACGAATCCTTAACGATTCTATACGAATTCGATTAAAGAACGCGATGCATCTCGGTAAAAAGTTCCTTGCCGCCATCTTTAGCATAATCGTCTATTGGTCAGTCGTGAAGAAGCCTCATCATGGAAGGTCATCAAAACTGCTGGTGCCTACCTAGACTGATGCCTTTTCGTCCCTTGTTTCCCTGCGTTCCTCGGTCAAGAGGGACTAAATGGTTCCGTATTCACCAATCAAATCGCTAGAATTCAGTTTTTAACCAAATCAGGGGCCGCTATTCAGAATGTTGCTGTTGTTGCTCTTAAAGAACGGTTGAAGAAGCCTGGAGTTCTCGCAGCTTCGATGGATCTATTTTGCTTCTACAGAGGAAGATTACTGTCTGAAAGGTAGGCATTTTGCGTTTTGTAGGTCAACACAACATCATTCTTTGTACTAAAACTTCTCTTTTCAATGTTCGAGCTCTTTAAACCAGATTTTGAAGCGATTTTGTTGAGTGTACGAGAACTCCCACCTTTTTAGGCCATTTTGAAAAAGGGGGCCCATTATATAACCGTAATATTATGAGTCCCTATTGACCAATAGACTGATTGCATATTCGTAGTTTTCGCTATTGATAGACTGATGGACGCTCAAACTACGACTTATGGACTTTGATACTAAAATTTGGGATGAAGTTTTCCCCTATCGATTTCATAACTAGATTTGGAAACCATAGCAACAATGTACGAACACCAGGCAATGGCGGATGGGCCTAAGTTGCCGGCTCGAACCTCCAATGTTAAAACAGCTCAGAATTCAAGTTTACAGTGATATTATCCATGAACAAAAGCCACAAGTATCCATACGAATGTTTCCTCAATCCAAGAATCAACAAACCTTTCACTGTGAATCAGGAGTTCCTCAGTTTAAAGGCCAATTAGCTTCCATGAACTTCACCGCAGCTTTGAGAATTTCCAACTGTCGAGGGCCACTTGCCTCGCTTCCGAGACTACATTGCAGCCTCGTTCCAAAGGGCACACGTAAACGTGTGCATCTCCGTCTCAAAAATTTATATCAAAGTCCATAAGGCCCAGATTGAGCAAAAAAGGAGATGTTGTTGTTGTTGTTATTTTGCGATATCTGGGACTATGTCGTGATTGTCGTGAGGCTAATTGACCAAGTGATATCAGCAAGTCAAAGAACGCAGGGAAACAAGGGACGAAAAGGCATAAGTCTAGTGCCTACCCTGTCGAGAAGCCAACCTGCAGCAATACTCAACGATGAGAATGGGCAGGTTGTTGTCCATGTTTCTTTGGCATCTAAGGGAGGAAACATCACAGGCACTACATGCTACCTTCCCAAGCGTGATGAGGCGTATCGTTGCAGCCAAAGCCTTCAAACTGGTTGCAGAGAGAGAAACTGGCTACAGGCAAGTGAAACGTCAGTTGGAAGCAATCTTCGCTGGAAGGGAATTGCAAGGAAGGATCAAGAAGCTTGCACGGAAGATCAATAATTCTTGTTGGGTATACAAGAATTTCAACAAGATCTCACAGAATGTGCAGAGCTGCCCTCTTTTGGACATTCGTTGGCTTTCCTTGAAAGACCTGTACCTGGCGAAGAACATCCACTGGTGTTTGGCCCGACAAGAGCTCACAAGAGAAAGATTAAGAAGACCTGCAGATCTGGGATTTCATGTATACAGAGATGAGGACTTCGACAATCTTTTGGAGCTGGTGAGGAACAGCGCTGCTTATCAAGCTGTTCGTGAAGATGATGGGGAGGTAACGAGACTCATCATGAGACTGCAGCGGCAGCTTCTCGATTTCCGATGAGTGACATCCAAGTTCCTCCAAAAGACAAACGGTTTTTTTAAAAACCACCAACATTGCCTCGTTGCCAGACCGATGCGATGTTTCTCTCACAGCTTTTATTGTTTTCCTTTCTATGGTTCCTACCTAGACATTTTTTCCTTTGAAATAAACTAATCAATGAAAGTTTGTTGAAAACAAATCAAATATCTGCTTGAATACTGCAAGAAACGTTTCCTATTCGAACTCGAAACTTCGACTAAAACAGCAATTGAAATACGCTGCTGTAGAAAGGCTTCTTAATTCGAATTCGAACCTTCGATTGAAACTAAAATTAAAATATGTTCAACTTCTTCTGCTTTTGAAAGGTTTCCTAATTCGAATTTGCATCCTAACACAACATCACTGACTAATTCCAAGTGAATCTGCATTTTATAACCAACAGAAAATCTTCCGGAATATCCGTTGCTAAGGCGTTACTAAGGTAGATATTCAACAAATTTTGCCTACTGCTTCAAGAAATAAAGCGTATATTACCAGAAAATTTCGTCCTATGAAAAAATCCTTATTGGAAAAGTTTCTTTAATTGTTGACGATGGTATACGAGTGAAAAATAAAAGATCAATTTTTTTTACAAAAAGTCCGAAATTTCGACCGGTGGCCTACCTTAACTTGATGTACAAAAAGGATAGTGATGGGGGCTCTCGAATAATTCCGTCATTTTTTTGGGTTTGAAAATTTTGGGCCTGTCATTTTTTTTGGGTAGATTAAAAATCAGTCCAAATGAGCATCCCTATCTTAAATTTTATAGAGTGCCCCCCCCCCCTGGGAGCAAAATAAGTAAAAGTTACAGTCAATAAAATTACAAAAGTCAAAAAATCTATCTATACAAGCAATAAAATCTAAAAGATGTATCCATAAAAGCTTCAAGGCGTATAAAATCATAAAAAGCCGAGCTGAGGTATGTATTGTTTGCAGAGCCTACAGTCACAGTCTAAATTTTTCCAGAATTTTACTTTATTCTTGAATTGTTGAACAGAATCTGCATCTTTGACTTCCTGTGGAAGAGAGTGCCAATTTCGCTACACTCTATATCGGACTGTTTCGGTACCATATTTAGCAGTATGTATGATAGGAACTGTGAATGTATTTGCATTTCTCAAATTATAAGCAGCACTTCTTTGCGGAAAGATTTCCTTCATGAATATGGGATTTAGATTATTTATTGTTTTGAACATTTCAGTCATTAGCAGCTGCAGATTTCTCTCATGTATCGTAACAGACCTATCTTTCTCCAACAAAGTTGCGAAACTAGAAAAAAAATCTTTATAGGCTATTCTCAGGGCTCTCTCGTGCAGCCTGTTGATTTTGTTGTTCATCTTCCTGCTATGAAACATCCAAACCAACGGGCAGTATTGGAACTGGCTGGTTACAAATGCTCTCATCAAAACTCTCAATTTATCAGTACCTAGATATGCCGACATACGTGACAAAGCAAATAGTTTGTTGCCAGCCTTTTGACAAATGTTGCTTATGTGCTTTTCAAAGCTAAGATTAGCGTCAATTAAGATCCCTAACAACTTCTCCTCTTTTGAATTACTGACGGCAGAGCTGCCAATATCTATGCTCACCTCTTGATTTGTTCTTTCACCAAATATCATAAAATGGCATTTGCCTTCGTTCAGTTTCATGTAATTATTTCTGAACCACTCGATAATAACTTTGGAATCATTTTCTAACGATCTGATCTAAAACACCACACAAGTGGAACACAAATGAACACAAATGAACACAAGTGGAACACAAATGAACATAAATGAACACAAGTGGAACACAAATGAACACAAGTGAACACAAATGAACACAAATGAACACAAGTGGAACACAAATGAACACAAGTGGAACACAAATGAACACAAGTGGAACACAAGTGAACACAAGTAGAACACAAATGAACACACGTAGAACACAATTGAACACAAATAGAACACTGATGTTGGTGTAAAAAACCAGGAAAATTTCTTCAAATTTCAAGAATTCATAACAAAATTGCTACGCTTCTCCAAAAAGAATTCTCAGAGAAATGTTTTCTCAGCAGAAAAGGCAGGGAAGTACGAGGGGCATTTTGCTCATTCAATAAAGCGTGCGACATTTTCAGTACAAAAGGACTTTACGATTTTTCATGGATTTTGCTTGATAACAAACGGAGTTTACCAAAAAGGCGTACGAGATTATTTGGGAGCGAGAGAGGGGAATGAATGAATGCCTTTCCTTGTATTCTTTTGCTGCAAGGTCGAAATACCAAACTGAACTGGTTACTAGGGAAGTGAACGATTAATAACGTTGTGTAGCTTCTTTCTACCGGGGGAATGCAAAGATTTTCATTCTACAATACATTGTTTACGCATAATTTGGTCTTTCAACGAAACAAAATATATTTGGATGTCTAACTTGGCTATTCAAGTGCGAAGAATGGGCTTAAGATCTTTTCAATCATTTCAAATGAAAGAAATCTTAGTAAGGATGGTTCCCCTGTCCAGTTTTACTCAATTTGGGCAAACTTGAGATGGCGCCACTTGAGATTTGCACAGTGCTTCTGATGGACTAGGAAGTTAAGCGCTCGCTTCGCTCGCGCTTCAACATTCCTAGCTCCTGCGGAGAGCTTTCTTATAGACTTGCTCCAAGTCTGTTCCTTTCGTCCTTCACACCGTTCCATTTACGGTAGTTCATGGCTCAGCCATTCCACCATTCCGTGTGAAAAAGAGAGAGGAAAAGAGTGTACAATTTGCAGCCTTATGAATTATTAATGAGATAGATCTTTTTGTTTCAATGACGTAGGCGGACAGACATTGTCCTGTCCGCTGGCGGCATTCTTAAATGGCCCCAATCAGGGAGCGTCGCCCCAATGAACCATTCAGCATCGCAATAGGGCAAATGGTTTCTGGTGCAGAAAGTTGTAGCGGGAGAAATTTCATTATTTCTGATTCAATTGGTTAGATAACCATATTTGCTTATTGTCTTTATCTTTCAATAATTGTAAGGATCCTCCATTATTGTATAGAAGACATAGAAAACATACCCCTGGATTTGCGGTTGTCTGGAAAATCGGGAGTTGGGTAATGGGAGTGGGGAATGGGGAGCGAGCAATGAGGAAGAGGTAATAGGAGCTAGCATTAGCTTACTCTTGAAAGTTTTCAATTAAAAAGTATCATGCACTGAAATTTCGAGGAGAAATCTTGTCTCTATGTCAAAAAATTAGGGTAAAGGGGATGAAGGCCTGTATGGTTTTAGCTATTTTTTGTAAGAAACTATTTGTGTGGCTTCTTAACTTTGGGACTAACTCTATGCAGTAAAGTTGTTCCTTGTGATTCCTCATGCTCGAATACCAATGTTAGCAGCGCAGCCCTCAAAGAATGGTCATGAATCTAAAAAAATCAATTTCAGGAAGTTAAGAGCCATAACATGGCATTAATGTTGACCCAATCTTATGAAATATTACAGTAACATAAATCTAAATTCAGAGTGTTCACTTTGAAGCAGTATGTGTTTCATTGGAAAATGTCGACTTCTATTTCCTAATCTTCGCTACTTACTCCCCACACCCCACTCCACATTCCACATTCCACATACCCACCTTTCTTGATAGGTCATAGCGATTTTTTGCTGTCGAACAGCTTTGTATGCATTTCAGATATTGTTTTGTCTAAAAACTGGAGTACTTAAACTTTGAAGTGAAAAAAGTCAGAGACTGAGCTCCTATTACCCAGTCTCTGTTTCCCATTCCCTACTCCCTACTTTCCACTCCGTACTTTCCACTCCACACTCCCATTGCCCAATTTCCACTTTTCCAGACAACCCGCATTTTTGGCATTGATTTATGCCTTGGTGGAATATTGGCATGGCGGATCCAGGAGCAACCGAAAAGGGCAGAGTACATCGGATTGACGGAATAGACTTGGGTCAAGTCTAGCTTTGTTATGACATCTGATAATTCACCTTGAATGTATAGTAATCCTTATGAACATCAGCAATACCAGGCCTTCGCATATAATCATACTTTCATATCTTGAAAGAATTCTTATGAATGTTCTTCATTTGTTCTGAAGAAACTGTTCAATTTGACAAAAGATCTATTCTGGTTAGGAAGTGAGTCCACGTATTTCTTTGATTGGAAACTAAGAACTTGGGCCAGTACTGAAAGTTGCTTAACATTGTCAGATTTTGAGTACTCAGAGTTTCTTATGAGTTTCTTAAAGGTTACATAGCAATGTTCATGTTCACTCTCTGTGCCTTCCTGAACATTTCAAAACAATGTTTATTGAAGCTTTTCCAATGTGTAGACATCACTCAAGTAATAGAATAAAAATGTGTCAAGGAGTTCCTTTATGAAAACAAACAGTTTCTTAATTGATATTACCCAGTACTGAAGCTTCTTAATTTTTTGGCGATGTGAGAGTAAAAAAGATCCTTTTATATTACATTTGTATAAAAAGTGGTGAATCACCGCAATGTTCGGGATGGTCGTTTCAACTTCACAATAGCAAAAGAAGGTACCGAGTAGAGTGCCTTCTCATTCGGCGGGGGTGACAGGGACGTAGGAAGCATCTCAAACTGGGGGCACGACACTTCGAGGACACTTGAAGTAGGAAGCATTTCCTAAAAGTAAAAACGGCACTTCTTTGTTTAGGTATCAGTCATTATTAATGCCGGGTAGGGGGCTGGAAGATATTTTTATCGATAAATATAAGTTTTTCGTAGCCCCTTCAAATGTTCATTAAGATTTTCAAGGGCCCCTTATAATTTAGCTGTAATCTTTGGTGGCCCCTCTCTATATCAAATTTGATGACATATTCCCAAGCGACAAATCATGTTTTCTGATACTAAGTGAAGCAAAGATGACATACATAGAAATGCTTTCAAGAGAAAAAGGTGGCAGAGCACCTGGAGATTTTATGAAAAATATGATGCTTTGAGGAAAAATGCAAGGCATAACAAAGATCATAAAAGGATGACATTTGCATTTCAGATAGCTGGGATCAGATTTGCTAAGTTTTCGTGGCCCCTTATTGTACACTGAAGGCTTTCAGTGGCCCCCTTTCACTGCCGTAAATTGTTGTTAGCCCCTTATCCAGCGTTAATATTGACTGGTCCCTTATTGCAAAATTTAGGGGGTCACGTGCCCCCAGTTCCCCCTCGGTTCCAACGTCTATCTGTGAGACATTTTTCTGGGATCTGCGTGTTCAATCTTGGCTGTCAAGTTTCCTCACGAGGTGGAGGCGTTTGGGGAGGTTAGCCTCGATCCGATTGACCATCAACAAAAACCAATGACATGGAAGGAAAAGACTCGATTTTTAACTTTCAGGGTTCCCATTGCTGAAAGGATGACTGAAAGTCTATTTTTACACCAAGAGGCGATCTTTATCTTTAATTCTGTAATAAATGATAATGGTTTAGAATCTAATTAGGAAGAGGTAATTTCCGATCTGAATAGTACATTGCACTGTTTAAAAAATTTGATATCTCAGGCGGGGTCCAAGGGCGGTCTAAAACAATGGGTTAGGAAAGTCCTAGAAACGTTGACCTATTTTCCATCATTCTTTTGGCAGTCTGTAAACCACGGAATCACGAAACGACGGAACGAAATGACGAAAAGACGGAACGAAATGACGGAATCATAAAATAATACAATATCTCTATTTGGAACGCTCCTACTAACTCTAGAAACTGTGCCTATGACCGAAGTTTCCTTTTCTCTCAGTGGAAAACTAAAATTTTGGCAAAAATAGCGCCAGAGGAGCAATGCAAGTTGCGAGGAATTCCCCGGTGCTTCTCATATGCACTGTTCAAATCATAGATGTTTATGAATGCATCAACGTACACGTATTTAACATGGCTCCTGTCAAGAAATGATCAATATTCTACCGTCAAAAAGAAAGAATATTCAAAGGTTCTTTTCGTTAGCATCCTCAAGATGTGATCTCGGGCATTGTTTTCGACATTGTACCCGAGGGGCAGTTCACTCATTGGAAAAAGCGCACGAGATTTTTTTAGAACAAAGGGATTTATTTGGATTTTTGATGGATTTTTCTTGAAAAAAGGGATTTTTGCCAAAGGTGTACGAGATTGTTGGGAGTGAAAAGGCCCTCAATTATACCTAAGTATGAGGAATTCGATGCTTTTTGCGAAAATAGCAGGAATAAACCACAACTTACATTGAACGTAATACATGTATTTTTTATAAGAAACTAAGAATTTGCACGCATTTTCTTCATAAGAAACTAAGATTTCGGCCAGTACTGAAAGTTTCTTAAAATTATCAGAATTTGAGTGACATGACAGCCATGACAGTCTTTCTGATGTACTTGCTTCGTCTTTGCTCTTGAACATTTCAAAGGAAGCTTTCTTGAAGTCTTTCCAATCCTTAGATGTAAGTTAGGTGCCTTTCGAGTAAATTGATACAGGAAACAAGTAAAGTAAAGTCAAAATATGTTAAGAATTTCCATTAGCAATATAAATAGTTTCTTAAGATATATTTTGTTAGTACTGGAGTTTCTTGTTCTTTTGGCGATCTGACAGTAGAGCTTCTTATAAGACATTTCTCATAACAAAATACGTGTACTTGCTTTCAGACCTTCCTACAATGGATGAATAGGTGATCTGATCTGCCCTTTTGACAAAGAATACACGTACGAAACTTTTGGCAGCAAAATGGCCCTAAATCAAAGAATGGCCCTAGAACTGCCTACCAGTGCCGGACCTCAGTTTCATATAGCAAAACAAACATATGTGTACGTTCATGCATCCATAAACATCTATGATTTGAACAGTGCACAGCGACGGGAAGCACCAGGGAATCCCCGCAACTTGTCACTTGCATTGCTCTTTTGACACCATTTTACCAAAGTTTTAGTTTTCCACTGAGAAACAAGGAAACTGGGGTCATTTACACAGTGTCTAGAGTTAGTAGGAGCGTACTAAATAGAGATATTGTATCACTTTATGATTCCGTCATTTCGTTCCGTCGTTTCGTCATTTCGTTCCGCCGTTTCGTGGTTCCGTGGTTTACAGACTGCCTTTTTTTTCAAGCTTCAGACTGCCTTCATTAGCTCAAATATTTTGTAGGATAATGCTTCCAACATAACTACATTTTGTCAACAAAGACCTTTCATCTTCAGTCTAAACTCAAAAAGACATTGCAATTAATTCTTTTATTTGTACCATTTCATGGGGAATTTTCCTTTGAGCTCTCTACACAAAGGTTTTACCTCTAGCAGAGCGCATCTAATTAAGTTGTTTTTTTATGGAAAATACGAATTCAAACGGCGGAAAAAGAAAGCGAGATGAAAGTTTGCAAGTCAGAGATGCAGAATGTAAGTTTCCTTTGCTTGAGTATTTTTGCCGTTAACTTAAGAAACCATTTATTTTGACAAAGAAGCTCCTCATTTTATTTACTTGTGTCCTCATTATTCAAAAGGTACGTGAGTAAAGTTTAAACGATGGAAAAGCTTCAAAAAATATTCTTTTGAAATGTTTACAGGGGCACACGGGAAGTTAACGTGAAGACCGTTATGAAATCTCTAAGAAATGCCTAAGAAGCTCGGGGTACTCACTCAATATTTGATGACTAGGAAGTAAAAGCGCTCGCTTCGCTCGCGCTTTAACATTCCTAGCTCCTGCGGAGTGCTTTTATGGTTACTCTACTCTTTCAGTGACCACCATTCAAATTCAGCATGAATTCAGGGTTGGTAGATCACCGGATCTCCCGAAAGCCGAACCGAGATCGGAGAAAGCCAAACCTTTCAAAACAATAATCTATTGTTGTGCCACCTGTTGTTATATTGTTATTTTAAACATTGAACACTTGCATTCAATTGCTTTCACATACTATGTTGTGCAGCTCCGGATGAAAACCCTTTGTCTTTGATGTTGTCTTGCAAAGAAAAATAATACCCTGACTACCCCGACGCCATTCCATAATAGACATAGAACTAAACTAAAATTAAATATACGATTACAAAAAGCTACATACAACCAATTTACCGATAACTAATAATAAGAAACCTGTTTCGCAGTTGATGTCGAGTTATCAAATTCTAAAATTTTAGAAAACCATGACACTGAGCCAGTGCTAGTAAAGTTTGGATAATGGAGGTCAGCTGTGACGCCTGAAATCAACTGCGAAGCAGACGTAAAACATTCTAAAAGGAACAAGGAGGACTTTGTGACTTTTACGAAGGAAAATTTCTGAAAATTGCGTAAGGCAGGCCACTGGTCGAAATTCTTAAATCTTATCCTTTAAAGATATGTTCCTTAAACAAATGTTCAAAGGTAATCTCAACAGAAAATTGATTCATGAGATTTTTGACCAGTGACCTACCTTAATTAGTCAAATCGACCAGTTTTGTGAATGAAATTTAGGGTCAGTTCGAGTATATTTTTATTCATGTTATCCGAAAGGTCTTTGTCACCGTACAATAAAAGGTCTATCAGAACAACATTTGAAAGACTGTTGATTTGAACAAACGGTCTTACTAATTGCGAAACTTCAGCGAGAAGATCTCGTCGTTGGACTTCAAAGGAAGGACAGAGCAACAAAAAGTGTTCCGTATCCTCAATGCCATCATTAGTTGGACACATCGGGTTTACAGTATCCCTAAAATTGTGTTTGAATTTGTGAAAATTCAATTTACTAAGGCCGACTCTTATCTGCGAGAGATAAGATAAGCCGATTGGGTCATAAATCCCAAAGACAGATTTTTTAGGAGGACGAATTATTGATAGAAGCTTTGCCTTAAAGACTGCAACAGATGGCGCTAGCCTGATCTCAGGATCAAGTTTGTTCCACTCACAGATACAATTAGGATAAAAACTGGACTGGAATTTTTCTGTTCTTGCCCCAATTCGCCCAACCACATCCCGCTTACGAAGAGAGTATTGTGACTGATGAAGTGCTGGAACGGGATCCCTTGTATACAAGGGGGTGAGGTTGTTTATAATCTTATAGAACAAGGTAAGGCGCATACTCCACCTTCGGGAACTCAGTGACTCCCAGCCGAGCTCAGCATACAGCTTTTCCCGCGACGTTCCCCTCCAAGTTCCAGTTACAGCAAGTGCAGCAGAATACTGTACAGACTCTAATTTTTCCATTAAACTTGGCAGAAATATGTTTTGACTGAATTCGCATACTTTCGATGGGATATGGTAGATGACATCTCCATAGTCAAGGTGGGGTCGCACATAAAGCTTATAAAGTTCATTCAGGGTATGCCTGGGTAGATATTTGGAGAGATACTTTAGCAAACCAATACCTTTTCTCGTTTTTGAGATAGCTGCTTTAATATGAGCTGAGAAGGAGAGCTTCGATCCCAGATTCTGATCGTCACACAACATTTGCACACAAATCAGGTTAGAAATGTAGTCCAGTTTGAAGAGAATTGAATAAAAATTGACAAACTTATCAAAAGAAACCAAAATTAAGCCAAAAGCCAAACTTAATTTATGATTCCAAAATAAAGGAAAAGAGCCAAGCTTCCAAAATTTGGCTTAAAGAAGCCAAGTTACCAACCCTGCTTGAAATCAGAGCCGTTATGATCATTCATAACGCCAGAAAATGAGAAACTCGGACATGCCCCTTTCTATAACATCCCTGTACCCCCAAATAAGCCTCACGTAAACCTTAACAAAATCGTTATGTTTTCAACACATGAATCTAGTAGCAGATGTTTCAGAGTTCCCTCGCTTGTCTTACCTTCAGAGTGATCAATGAGACAATTTTGCCCTTCACCCCTGGCCTCTTTTTGAAATTCATTCAAATGTTAAAGTTTGTCCCTGCAATTTTTCTCTAAACTGAGATATCTTTTGATTGCTCTATGCTGAGTATGATTTGCTAACGAGCCATTGTCACCTAGAGTCCTTTGTGTACAAGCTGCATCTTCAGAAAGTCTGAAAACCAAATTTGGCCCAGCACAAAATATGAGTCTCCACTGTAGTAGTTGAACTGATTATGAAAATTTGACTTTAGATGACATTTCCATCACTTTATCTACTGCAAAAGTGGGTACATATTTCCGCCTACTTATGCCAAATTTGATTTTCAAATAATCTGACATTGCAACATGCCTGCAAAGGACCCTGGGTTGACAATGGCTCCTTAATTGCTGACTATTGATGCTCTAAATCTTCTATCGATAGATACATCAGTCTCTGAACCAGCGACGTACGCAGGAATTGGAAAGGGGGCGGGGGGTCGGATGGTTGTTTCTCTTAATACAATTTAGGTCAAACTTGAAGCCTATTGATAAATACATGCCATACATAGATTCGTTTCAAATATCAAAAAAAGTGGCTCCCAGGATGCTTCTTTGAATGGTCAGATTTCGAGTGGAAAACCTCTCCCTTCCACGCTCCAAAATCACTTGGAAATATTGCTAACCTTCCCGACCACTCTCTTCTCAAATTTGAAAGAAGTCCAAGCGTAGATAAAAGCTGAACAATATGCTTTGAGCATATTCTTTTTCTTTGCTTTTATCAGATAGTGACTCGTCTCTTCATTACAGTTTCGATACTTCCCAAGGATTTCGGACTTTTCAGTAAAATTTCCTAGACTTTTCGAATTTGGCAAGTGGTAGACTATTTCGATCATTCGAAAACGCGTGCATGATTTTTTTCAGAACAGACGGATTTATACGAATTTTGGTGGAACATTCGTGGAAACAAAAGGATTTTGCCAAAGATGTACCAGAATTTTTGGAGTGAAATGCCCCTCGGAATTTGGGGGCAGTGTTCTGCAATCCCCACAACTTCTGCCACTGTTGTAGGAGCCTACCAATCTTTAAAATTGCTCTAGGGCCTTCGCAGCAATACAGGAAAGTGCGAAGGCAGTAGTAATACTTGTTTCCTGCATAGTATGATACAGGAAATAAGTGAAAATAAGTAAAACTGTGCCAAGGCTCTCCTTAAATGAAATGAATAGCTTCTAAGTTATATTTCCTTGCACTGGAGATTCTTAATTTTTGATGATCTAAGAATGGAGTTTCTTATAAGCAGTTTTTATATGAAAGAAACATTCGTGTACAACTGTACATTTATAAATAGATGGGTGCATTTATATGTAAGGAATTAAAAATAAAGTGTTCTGTGAGAAAATACAATGGTATGCTAGAATTCAGCTTTTCAATTGAAATATAGAATGTCTTGTTGGCTCCCATGCGTTACCTTTAGCCTCAAATGGAGGATTCAGTGGCATGGAATACGTCCTTGTAATTGGACCGTAACGACCGCACTACCCCGGATCTTATGACACTGGACCCTACGACCCAAGACCACACGATCATACGAACATTCAAGCACACCACCCCGATCCAAAGTTTGATACATCTAACTTACAACATTTTTTCACAACCGATGGTTTAGTGACCACGCAAGACATCACTACGTGTCACAGTTTTCATTGTCTCGTAGAATTCCGTGTATTCGTATTGAGCTAAGAACGAAGCAAGAAATTCGAAAGCCAGTTGTTGTAAGCAAAACCGGTCCCACTGAATGGAAATAAAATCGATGAATATCTATGTTGTATATCCACAAATATGCACTTCTTTGCTGGATTAGGGTTACTCCAGTCTTTCTAGCCTTTCTAATTTTTTTAGAGCAATAACAAAGAAGTTGGAAAGTTATATCTTAAATACAAACTTTTCTTCATTCTATCCAGATCCCCAGTAACTCATGAGCACCTCTGTTGACATTGAAGACAATGGAAGTATTGATACATCATAACATCGTCTTGTTAACCAAATGCATAAAACTTGGGCCTGGGGTCATATTGTCGTATGATCTGGGGTTGTAAGTCCCGGGTCGCACAGTCCCCGGGTCCGGTCAAAAGAACGTCTCATGATTGCGAGTTGGCAAGCTAACGGCTGCACGCATGATACAAGTAAAAAGACCTTAGAAATGATCTTACAGGAGAAAATCTGTCCATTGTTTGATCTTTTTGTGCTGAATTCTCTTTCAGAGTTCGTAAACAACGTGGTACAAAAGATGATACTGCTAGAAAGAAATTAGTTATGCAGTCATTTACTAACTAACTCGTTGAAAAATAGACCTAGGACCGATAACCAATAATTTCAGACCTGGTAACATAACATGGTTTAAAGCAGATTTGGCTTGCCTTTCATCATTATTTACGGATATCTACATAAATTTGAAATCGTCGAAAAGCGATGAATCATGGGAGTAGCAAAGGCAGTTACTGGATTGCATTATTTTCATCCAACAACAGAACCCAAGAAATAGCTATTTCGTCACCAAATGGCACTTGTTTTGCCAAATTCGGACTCTGCACACCTCAGTTATGTTACTTAGCTTGGCCCCAGCGGTGAGTGAATTGTTGAACTGTTATTGAGGTTATTTCCAAGTCACCCCTTTTGTAATAACCGAAGACTTTCCCTTGCTGCGATAAATTTATGTTTGGAATTCTGGAAAATATTGCATAACATACTTAAATCATACTCTGTTTTGGTAACATAGCTTGGTTAAAGAACAATCAAGCTTTATACTTTGCTTACTTATACTTTTTATCCCTGTTGCGTCACCACTATTCTTTTGCATTCTAATTCTATCTGTCGAATCTACTCTTCCTTTACTACTCTCGTTCTACTAATCTTACTTCACTTGATAACGGGCTCAGCTCGAAACGTCGTGTTGAAACAACTCTGCTCAAGGTACGATTCATTTTAATGTTATAGGTTAATGTCAAATACTATATCGTACAACACGCTTTAAATAAGATTGTTTTGTGCAATCAAGCTTTATACTTGCAATCAAACATCCTTTATACAGGTAAACAGGATTTTTGGTTGTGGCCTTGAGCCAGTCATCGCGTTAACATTTGGAAATGATGACTCTGTGTTTCTATTCTAGGGTCACAGGTCTGATGTTTGACTCTGTGTTTCTAGGGTCACAGGTCTGATGTTTACGGTATGCCATTTTGGCCGAAGTTGAGAAACTACAGCTATGCGAATGGCCTTTAAAATCGTCAAAAATCAGTTTCAAGCGTAATCACTTTGTAACTTGAGCTAAATCTTCCCTAAGAATTGAGTAAAGAATTTATATGTTGTAATCAGTAAATATGTAAGCAGAAGACTTAAAAAACTACAAGAGCAAACTCTGAATTTGTAACACTGCGACAAAGCCAAGAGGAGAGCCTCTGCAAAATGGGGCAATAACTTCGCTATATCCAACCTGAGCATCAAAATACTTTACCACAAGCCAGATAGATACTGCAGCTAACATAATATCAGCCATTTGCAAGCTTTTACTCCCTCCGTGTTTGGAAAAAGCAACTGCAAAACTTGTTTTTAGCTAAGATTGAACGCTACCAACACATTTCTATGGCTGCCATCAGCATCCACAAAGAAAGGTCGAAGGTTAAGGCCTATTGTTGAATTGAATTGCTAAAATTTGGGTACAAAACCCCTCCTCACATTACCCCAAGATGTTGTACGAAGAAAAGTATTGAATCACAGGAAAGCCTTTACCGTCAGCTATTTTTCATCGTTTTTCTGAAATTTTTGGAAGTAAGCAGTAGACGTGAGGAACTGCGTGCGGGAAAGTGTCACAAACAGGAATGTGCGTAACAAAACTCTTCATCGCTTATATATATAGATTTTGAAAGCGAGTTTCAGTACTGGCCCAAATAGTTAGTTGTTACTGAAGGATACGTGTAATTTTGCCACATTTATCAAGTTTGAACCTTCCATATGTTCATAGTTTTGCAATATTGTTCAATAATTTTCAGTTTCTTGTACCAGTATACTTTACAATAATGTTATCCCGTTTCTCATCCCTGACGTGCAGGGAATGTTTTGGCCGGTGTGAAGGAATAGTCTCGCGATCGAAAAAGGGGACGTATTTGGGTGGTAAGGGTATTTCTAAAAATGTGTAATGGACGTTTTGCATGAAAGAACCGATTGTGACACTGTGTACGGCCCGCCAGAAGGTGTACCATGGCATTGGGCGGTGGTGCCAAAAGAATTTTTCGGCTTTCTCAACATAGATAGTTGCCTTCATGCGAGTCATTATCAGGTTCATATATGCAGTCAACGTCAAAAGATTAGGGAGAGGATGTTACCTGAGGGGCATTTTGCTCCTGAAAATCTTGTACACCTTTGTTTTGTAGAAAAACCCATCCATGATGAGAAAAGTCCTTGTGTTCTGAAACATGTTGTAAGCTTCTTCAAAGGAATGAAGTGCCTCTCGATTTTGCCAGGACATGTTTGTGTTCATTTCTTTTAGTTTTCATTTGCTAGAAATACATTCAGGAAAGTTTTCCTGCTTTCTTGCCTTTTCACTCATTTTGCACCACTTTTGTACGAGGGAAATTGTGTGATAAAAAGTATTTACATTTTTTTTTTTTTTTTTATATATATTCATCTAAAATTTACAATATACTAACGAACAATTTACATTACAAGACGATAGTGCAAGGAGCATGAAAAAACATTGCAACCCTGCACTATTACACTTAACATCACACTACGTTGTTGCTCTACTCACTAATTGAATATTTACACTTAACATAAATACTACTTAACATGGATACTAATACCAATACGAATGCTAAAGATACTAAGACAAATACAGGAAAATAATTTAAGAGGAACTACACGAAGGAAAAAAAAGGAACCGCTACAGTGACCACTCCACACAACGAAACCGTCAGAGAACCCGTGATGAATCTAGATCATCGTTAAACAATGGGTCTGAAGAACTGAGAATTAGCCTGCAAGGGCTTATGTCCCTAGAAAGTGGGTGTTTAAATCGAGTTTCCACTGAACAGCGGATCCGCTATGCGGAGAGGACACTGTATATATGTTGAAGAAAAGATGGCATTGGTTCAATCAAAGCGTTCTGTTGCGTATATATACTTAATTGTAGCCTCAAGGACCATGGTATTTGACTTAAGTGGCAACCTTTCATCACCATAAAGAAGGATTTTGAGAAGTGCTTTATTGGAAAGGTTTGATAAGCCTTGAGGTTCTAGTATAGGGTTAATGGTATCGAGAAGATCATGTCTTTGCACATCGTAGCTATGGCAGAGCAGCAAAAAGTGTTCCGTATCCTCAATTCCATCGTTGATGGAGCACATTGGATTTACTGTGTCTTTAAAGTTGTGCTTAAATTTGTGAAGATTTAGCTTACTTAGACCTACACGAAGTTGTGTTAGAATTGCTAAGCCTTTCGGGTCGTGAATACTGTAGACTGGTTGGGGTAGGGGACGAATAAGTGAAAAAAGCTTCTTTTTAAACATACCCAGAGTTGGCAATTGTCTTATCTCCGAGTCAAGCTTATTCCATTCCGAAAGACAGTTTGGGTAGAAGCTTGCACCAAAGCTCATCGTTCTTGCACGTATTTGCCCGATTATAGCTGGTCTACGAAGGCGATAGTTAGATTGTGGAAGCGGTGGAATAGGCTGCCTTGTATACTCCGGTGTTAGGTTGTTAACAATCTTGAAAAATAGAGCAAGACGCCTGCTCCAACGTCTGAGATTAAGTGATTCCCATCCAAGCTCGTTATACAGTTTCTCCCTGGATGTACCTTTCCAAGCACCAGTTACTGCTAATGCAGCAGAGTATTGAACGGATTCGAGTTTTTCCATCATATGATTCAGTTTCAAACTTTCACTGTAGTCGCAGTTAGTGGCAGGTATGTGATAGATAACGTCACTGTAGTCCAGATGCGGCCTTACGTATAGCTTATAAAGCTCGTTAAGGGTCTGTCGAGGTAAATACTTCGAAAGATATTTAATCATTCCTATTCCTCGTCTCGATTTGGAGATAGCTGACTTGATATGACTATTGAAAGTTAACTTCGAATCAAGAACTAGACCTAGATGTTTGTGCTCATCAACTTTTAAAACTGGCGTATCATTGAATAGGATAGGTGGATGGTCAATCGGTTTCTTTTTCCTTGAAAATGTTATTTCAACCGCTTGTTTGGCTGGGTCTGGATTGAAAGACATTTTCCATTTGTTTGCCCATTGGCTAATGAGATTCAAATCATGGTTCAAATCACTCGCGGCAGACACAGGGTCACGAACAACGGTGAAAAGCGATGTATCATCTGCAAAAAGTTTTACGTTACATATCAGATTATCTGTTAGGTCGTTAATATAAACTAGAAAGAAAAGAGGCCCTAATATAGAGCCTTGGGGAACACCAGCAGAGACTTTTCCCCAATCAGATGTTTTGCCATTCAACACCGTACGTTGTTTTCTGTCTGCAAGTATTTACATTACCCTGGGTAACAGAGCCTCAAAATTTAAATGAAAGGAAATTTGTATTATTTTTGGCTCTTGTACCCAGGGTATATTTACATCTACTTCCGGGGTCTTGAAGTTGGGATCTGGGATCTTGGAGTCAGGGGTCCTGGTGTCTTGCGGTCCAGCAAATAGAGCATGCCATCCGTTGGGCTTTAATGAGCTCTTAGTAGTGCACTAATACACCTTTTGTCTGATTTCCAATTGGGTCGTTTGAGGTTTTGCGCTTCTTTTGACTGTTCGTCTCGACCATGATTGCTTTCTTTGAACTTCTTTGAAATTTCAACAAAGCGAATCCACTCCCGTGCAGTCTGAAGACCGAGCCTCGGCGCTTATATATATAGATAACGGAAAGAGACGTGAATTTAGACTCAATTTACGATTAACACAAATACTCCCTCACTCCCAAATAATCCCGTAAGCCTTTGTGATAAGGTCCTTTTGTTATCAAGAAAATTCCATGAAATTTCGTAGAAGTCCTTTTGTACTGAAAAAGTAGCACGCATTATTGAGTAAGATGCCTCTCGTACTTCCCTGCCTTTTCTGCTGAGGAAATTTTCCTCTTACAATTCTTTTTGGAGAACGTAGCAATTTTGGTATGAATTCTTGAAATTTGAAGAAATTTTCCCGTTTTTTACACCAACATTTGTGTTCTACTTGGTTTCAATTGTGTTCATTTGTGTTCATTTGTGTTCCACTTGTGTTCACCTGTGTTCCACTTGTGTTCATTTGTGTCCCACTTGTGCTCATTTGTGTTCATTTGTGTTCCACTTGTGTTCATTAGTGTTCACTTGTGTTCCACTTGTGTTCATTTGTGTTCACTTGTGTTTCACTTGTGTGGTGTTTTAGATTAGATCCTTTCTAGCCTAGAGATTACATTTTC
This sequence comes from Aurelia sp. 3 sensu Dawson et al. (2005), assembly GCA_964020215.1. Lineage (NCBI taxonomy): Eukaryota > Metazoa > Cnidaria > Scyphozoa > Semaeostomeae > Ulmaridae > Aurelia > Aurelia sp. 3 sensu Dawson et al. (2005). The sequence goes on along the minus strand of OZ026572.1, from coordinate 21,053,958 downwards.
GAGACGAATATCGCATGTATAGATGGTTGTATCATCCGCATAGTTACAAATGTCTGTTTCTTGAATTGATAACAGAAGATCATTGATATAGATATTGAAAAATAGAGGTCCAAGTACAGATCCTTGAGGAACGCCAAACCTTAGATGTTTATAGCTGCTGAAAGAGCCATTGATTTTTACTCGTTGTTGCCGATTTTCCAAATAGCTGTAAACAAACCATAAAGCTTCACGGCTGAAACCGTAAGCATGCAACTTAGCAATCAGTAAGTCATGTCGAATGCAGTCAAAGGCCTTTGAAAGCTCCATAAAGACAGCCCCTATTTTCCCACCATTGTCCAGGCAAGCTTTCCATTTTTCTATTGCGCGCATCAATGCATGTTGGGCATTGTAGCCCTTGCGAAACCCAGAAAGCAGCCATGATAAATACGGAGACATGTTTGCAAAAATCTGGGTATCCATGAGCCTTTCAAATACCTTTGATACTGCAGGGAGAGCACTAATTGGTCTGTAATTACCCTTGAAAGTTTGACTTCTTTTTTAAAAAGTGAGGACACATCTGCTAACTTCAATTCATCCAGAAAGGAATATTGTTCAATTCAATTGAGTTATTAAATATGATTTGCAAAGGTGTAGAGACAAGATCGCACTCATTTTTCAACAGTTTTGAAGGAATACTCTTGAAAGTGGTTGACTTGGAGGTGTTTAGTCTATCAAGTTCATTTTTCATATTTTCAATTGACACCTTTTCAAATGAGAAAGAACCAATGTTTCCATTCAAGGATCGAATTTTTTGGATACCTGGGTGCCTTGAAAACCTCAATAATATTTGATCGATAGGGTCGTTAGTATCTTCAGAAGGAAGAATAATATCTTCATTTTCGACAATTCCAAGAGAATCGGTGATAGTGACAAAAAAGTTATTAAAAGTTTCAGCTAGTTCTGACTCGTTCGACTCAATTTTCCCTTCTTGCTATAAAATTCATGCTTTTAACTTAGTTTCTTAGTACTTCTCAGACATAGTACTAGAGTTTCTTAAAATTTTGGCCATCTTAGTACTAGTTTCTTATAAACCAGTTTCTTATAAAAAAAACGTGTAGTTGATTTCAACTCAACCAACAGCGACATCAAGTCAGAGAACCTACCCTCTAATTGTTCTTAGTGTATCCCAGTTCAGCCGTAAGGTGCAACAGCTTATCCGTTCTGTTAGGAACAGTGTAAAATTAGTTATATTACAAGGCCAGTGGAGAAAAAAGTTCTTGCAACAAGTCTGCTCGGACCGTATGAAATCATTGCAAATAAACGCGACTGCCCAGTCACTCTTTCCTTAAAAAAGCATCTGTCCTGTATTCGCGAGCAACATATATTGCATATTACTGAAGTACCACCGATGAATTAGCCAAATACCATACCAAAGCAATTAATGTCTTTAAGAGTCTTTTTCAATGAAAAATTGACCACTTTAATGAACAGCCTCGTTTTGGAAATTATTCAAAATTCGTTCATATGAAATTTTAGACGCCAAATTCGGATTTAGCACCCAAACTTTAGTCTAACCCTATGTTTTCATGTTGCTAGCGGTTGTAGTGTTAATTTTATGGCGATGTAAAGTTTGAAAATCTATAAGGGATTTGACCGTGAAAATGACTCGGGGTGTAAAGTTTCACCCCGAACGACTTTTCACGGTCAAATCCCTTATAAATCTCTGAACTTTACATCGTCATAAAATCAACATCACAATAGTTAGCAGTTTAAAAACACGTAATTAGACTAAAATTTGGGTGCTAAATCCGAATCTGGGCTCGAAATTTTCATATTAACAATAGGAAGAGATTTTGACAAATTTCCAAAACGAGGCTGCTTATGACTGATGAATCCTTCTTGCAAGAAACTGACATGGAAAATTTGCGTCATTTTATACACATCTTTGCAAGCATTTCCCAACTTGCATGATTCAAAATTTTGTCCTCAAAACGAGCCATTTTCTTTTTCAAACTTCATCTTGAGCTCATAAAAAGTTAATGCTTTATAAAAAGTGTTTGACCAAATTGTGTATGAACTCAGAAAAAGTAGTTGCCCGGACGTTTTGCACCGGCCACGTTTTAAAATAAACTTCGCACTGTCCCTTAGGACAGTGCATAATGTAAATCTAAATGACTTCGATTTTGATGTAGGAATTAAATGAATTACATATTTGCAACTTATTTAGGACAATTTACTTGGCATTCAGATTAGAGATCATCCCTTATCGGCAAGTTGGAAATTTGTTTTCAAATTTCAATAAATGACGTCATTTTGTATTACTCTGTGAGGTTTGTAGACGTACTTTTTGTTCTTCTACCGGATGTCCCAAAACACTCCCCAGTAACGACCCCACTGAACATTGCCCCCACCAAGGTCGAAGGAGGACCCGCCATGAATATCCGATTCCCCGTTAAGCTTTGATTTTAAACACTTTTCCCGCCTTCTTTTGTTGCTTCCCGTTGAAATTTCTGTTTCCCGTCAAAATCATACAAGTGCTATCATAGTAAAATTTCATTTCCCCGTCATGATGTTTCTAATCCCCGCTGAAAATGTAGTCTATGTTTTCGTAATCTCCCCGCTGTATACTCAATTTCCGGCGGGGTCGTTACTGGGGGGTGGAAAAAATACTTCTGTTTGAAAATGCACCAACATTTGATTACATATATCAATGGTATGTACGTGTGGCTATAATAACACGATTGCACGAAGATTTAAATATAAAGACGTTTCGGGCATGACCCTTCATCAGTAATAACGAAGTAGAGAGAGATCCGGTCGTCAGAAAAGAAAAAGAACGATAGATAGGACATGTAATAAGTAGAATGTAAATAGAATGCAGCAAAGAATGCGACGCAAGTATGCGATGCAAGAGAAGGATTCGAAAAGAGATGCTACTATACAAAGATGTTAGGATATAAACGAAAATCTGTTTTTTAAGTCCGTGTGGCAAAAGAGTCCCCAATTTGAAGATTATTCTTTTCTCTAAAGTCTTTCTCTTTGTTGAATCTTTGTCGGCAAACAATGCTCCCAAAACTGTGCCATATCATCGGTGGAATGTCCATCTGAATGTCCACCTGTCCATTTGATTACATAGCCGATTTTCAAATCATTTTTTTGCAAATGGATCAAGGTATATTTCGATAGACCTATTGGTTCCAGAGCAATTAATAAGTTTCTAGAGGGGAGAATTCTGAAAACCGGCTTTTCCGTGCTCATCAGAGCGTGTTGCAGAGTCACCTTAAAATTACTCATACATCATATTTTTTTCATATTTTCTCCGATCCTGCGAAAAGAGTAGATTCTTCCGGATGTGATCATTTGGAAACCGAGTAACATGTGCTGAGTATTCAACTGTATTACACCATAAAAGTCGGATACGCAACCTGCTTTGGTAATTCTTCTCAGATCTGCATTAGCGTATACTGGATGAGTCAAAAAGAAGTTTATGCGTTTCAACGGCTATAGTAAGGGACAGTGCAAAGTTTATTTTATAACATGGCCGGTGCAAAACGTAACGGGGCAACTACTTTTTTGAGCTTTTACACAACTGGGTCAACACATTTTATTAACCAAATATCAACGGGCTTGAACGGGGCAACGGGGCAGTAACTTTTTATGAGCTCAAGATAGGATGATATAAAATGGCTCACCTTGAGGATAAAATTGTGAATCATGCAAGTTGAGAAATACATGCAAAGATGTGTATAAATGAAGCCAAATTTCCTTGTCAGTTTCTTGCAAGAAGGATTCATCGGCCATTGGCAAAGACTTTTATAGAGATGAACTGCCCTTCTTATGGTCTTTGGCTCATTCATGAGTGGTACTATAGTACTATACAACATCTGTTGTTCATGAATACGGAGCAGATGCATTTTTGAAGGGAAAGGTGACTGGGCAATTGTATTTTTTGCAATGATTTCATACGGGGCGAGCAGATTTTTTTGCAGCAATTTTTCTTCTCCACCGGCCATGTAATATAACAAATTTTGCGCTGTCCCTAAAAAAGTATGTGACCGATATTCAAATCTAACGATTTAATCTATAAGTCAAAGGCTAACTTAGGTGACAAAATTTTGTTAAATTCACACATCTTTAAGACCTGACAAGTAGAAAAATGCCTGTAAGGGGTTTGTTTGTCTGAGAATCACGACTTCCACGATCCATTTTGGTCCATGATTTATGTGGTATTGAAGTTTACATTGTCAGTGTCGTAGCAGCATTTTAATTTCAATAGCAAGTAAATCATGGACCACAATGGAATGTGGAATCATCGTTCCCAAACATGCCCTTTACCAGCAATTTCCTAATTTCTGGGTCTAAATGATGACTGATTTTATCAAACAAAATTTCCTCATCTAAGACTGCGTTCACACGATGCCGGCAGATTTTGAAAACGATGAAAAAAGTGACGGTAGCAAAATTTGAGCTAGCGTTCACATGATGCCGGCACAATTTGAAAACGGTAGGAAATTCGACGATAAAAACTCGTTGCAGGATTTGATGCCAAAGAATAGTACCTACACCCTAAGAATAGACTTGACTCGATCCAAAAGTGTCGAAAAATGTTCTGTTTTCATCTTTGTTGAGTGTTTGAACGATGCTGTTTCAAATTTATGCCGGTTACGGTTCCGTTTTCAAAATCTACCGTTTTCAAAATCTGCCGGCAAAAAATGTGCCGTTTTCGTGTGAACAGGAGGCCTATCCGTCACATTTTTCACCGTTTTCAAAATCTGCCGGCATCGTGTGAACGCAGTCTAAGTTAGCCTTTGATTGATAGATTAATATTTCATTTTAGAATATCGGCAACATACCTTCCATCTTACAGCCCGCCAAACGCGTAAACTTTTTTTGACTCACCCGTTATGAATTTCTCAACTTCTGGATTCAACTCGGGGGTAAATTTTTATCATGAGTATAGCGGCAGACCCCCGTCTATCCACAAGTCACGTAACCCCTCCCCGGGGAGTAGTTTCAGTTTTTATAGTTTCATTTGAAATGGTGCGTTTGTTCGACATGTTTTTTATTAATTTTTCATATGACCCAAAGCTATCTGATCTCATTTCATTAATGACTGATGTATGTGATCACAGGTTGACGCTTATGTAATGATACAACAAACAGGTGCTTGTTAACATAGCTTAAACAATTTGATGAATTCTATATATTGTTCTCATTGTGTTCCTAAACAATGCCCATTGATTTATGTCATGTTCGTCTGCAAATTATAAACATTTCCCGCACGTTGCAAAATTTGACAGTTCACAAGAAAAGCAGCCGTTCGAGGGCTAAGAATACTCGAGGAGATTCGAAAATTCAGTAGAATATTGTAAATCCTGGGGAAGGGGAAGGGAGGATGGGAGAGCAAACAACATCATAGCTTCCAAATCCTTAAATCGGCGTAAAAGGTGGGTGCAAAATTTCTTGAAATTCTATGATCTATTTCTTCAAATTGAATGTCTTAAAAAGACACTTCAGTTAAGGACAGTGCACAGTTTATTTTATAACATGGCCGGTACGAACCGCAACGGGGCGACCACTTTTTTCAGCTGGTACAGAACTGGGTAGGCACTTTTATAAAGCAAACATGGATATCTTTATTAGCTCAAGATGAAATTCGCAATATACAATGGCTCATTTTGACGACAAATTTGTGAATCATGCAGTTGAGAAATACTTGCAAAGATGGGTATAAAGTGATGCAAAATTTCCCTGTCACTTGCTTGCAAGAACGATTCATCAGCGATATCTCTTCGTCTTCAAAGACAGATTTTTTTACAAAGACTCATAAGGACAAGAAGTGATTATCATGGTCTTTGACTGCATCATCGATGGTACTATACAACATCTGTCGTTCATGAATACGGGGCAGAGACACTTTTAAGGATAAGGTGACGGGGAAATTGGTTTTTTTTTGCAATAATCTGATAGGGAGCGAGCATATTTTTGCGCAAGAATTTTTCTTCTCCACCGGCTATGTAATAAAACAAATTTTTCACTGTCCCTTACTCGCTATAATTCTACCGCTGAACAAATGGATTACTAGTAAATAGATAAACTGGTCACTGAATTTTGGACCCTCTTACTTCTTGTAGATGAAGAGGGGCAATCCACACAGTATTCAGTAATCGACCTCCTTGAGCAACTGATAAAATTTTAGTCTGTATCACCTTTTATGAGAAATTTTTGTGGAGAAAAACTGCCCTGGGTGGAGGGGGGGGGATACATGACTTGCAGATGGACGGGGGTCTGCCGCCCGCCTTTCAGAACGGTACCCTCTTCTAATCACCGAGACTTGCTGTCATACCCACTTTTATGATGAATTTTGGCGGAAAACGACCCATTTTTGGCTATTTTTCGCCAATTTCTGGATAACCCACCCATGTTTATGGAAAATCTGCGGAAAAAGGGACCCCTGTTTAGAGAATTTTGGGCCCAAAAACCCACTCATATGGGTGGTACATATCCATACCCTCAACATGTTATGTACTCCCCCGTCCGGGAAAAACTGATGACATGAGTCTAAAAGATAACTTATGATAGATGAAAAGCTTTGCTCCTAGTTGTGTTCCTAGTTGTGATAGCCCGTATTCCAGAACACCACCAAGGAGGAGAGTGATGGTCTGGAACACAGGCAAAGTTGTGAAAGCTTATTGGAAAATGATTATTCGGTAAGCATTCATCATAGGAACCTGCAGTTGTTTATATGGTAAAGATTTACAAAGCAAAATCTAATTTAAACCTAGCTTCACGGAGCAAAGTTTTGAGGAAAAAGAAATGCGTCACAATCTAAGGTGTTCTGATAAACAACCGGGTGAGCCAGAAAAAAGTTCCCACTTTTAAAAATTCATAGCACCAACAGTACTTCACAGATTTAAATGATTCAAATTCTTGTTAAGAGCCGAAAGATTGAAGTATTTTTGTGACTTTTTTCGCTGTCTCACTAGCACTAGAAACATAGGTCGATTCAACTTTACAAAAATTTCATGATTGCAAAATGACTGAAAAATGGCCTAAAACATTGATCAAATTACAAAGGATTCCTCCCACAGATCAATAAAGAAAATGGAATTCTTCATGGGTGAGATGTATCCACTGCCCATGTGTTGCTCTGTGGCTGAAAATCCATCGTATTTGTTTGAGAATTGATGTCTTATAACTCTCGAGGGAGGTGAAACGCCCACTGAGCATTGTTCTGTGTAAGGAGAATCCTTACAATTTGATCAACGTTTTAGGCCTTTTTTCAGTCATTCTGCAACCATGAAATTTTCATAATGTTAGATTTATCGATACTTCTAGTGCTGGTAAGACAGTGAGAAAAATCACAAAAATACTTCAATCTCTCATTTATTAACAGGAATCTGAATCATTCAAATCCGTTAAGTACTCTTGGCGCTGCGAATGTTTTATAGTGGGAACTTTTTTCTTCACCCGGTACAACTACCGAAGATGAAAGCAACTTATTTTGGAATAGATACGGTCAGATTGATTGGATAAAGGTATGGGAGATACGACCATCAGACCTGAAAAATTCAAACTTCCCTCAGTTATTCATAAGACTTATTAAAGCCCATAAATGTCAAACCAGCAACTTCAGGTTATGTAAAATATTTTATCTTAGTTTAGGTTTCTGTTAGTAAATTGCATATTCCTTGCAACATTGTATGTATTTTTCATAAATAGTTGGCCTTAATTAGCAATCATAGCTATAATTTCTAAGCTAATTTTAAATAAAAGAATTAATAATAAATGAATTAATCATCAAAGAATGACTATCAATTGAAGTCGTGGCTTTCTTCAGAGACCACTACCCCCCTTCTACTTCCACACAATCTGTCACTTTATCTTGGTCACGATTTTTGACAACTTGATGTCCGCTGGTTTTGGCATAAATGAAGAGCAATAAAAGGGCGTTTCGATTTCGGAGGGTATGTTGATAACAAACAAATTTCTTTTCAAGTCCCCAATGGAGAATAAGCAAATTTGTACTTTCACCAAAACATACAGAAAGAGGACGATGACAGATGTCTTCTACAAAGACCCTGCATCATCTCTGCAGATCTGTTAGCTTGGTTTTGCAATCCACATTTTGGAAAACACCTAAACTGTACTTCACTTTTTTCAACGTTTTCCGTTATAACAGCACTCTGTTATGGAAATAAGGTCAGTTTGATCTTTTTAATGCTACTCCTGCCACTGAAGTTCGGGACGTTTTTCTTTACTTTTCAGCCATGTATGTGGCATTGTATCTATCTCTATATTGTGAAGCTTGTAAATATATTACTTGTGGCAAGTCGTGGCAAGTGATACATGCATGCATGCATAAATATTTGCTATTTTGGTAGTCTTTTCTAATGGGGACAATACATTTGAGAAAAAAAGTTTTCCACGAGTCTTTCAAACGCCTATGAAATTGATGGTTGACAAATCGAGCGACGTAAGTAACAGTGTTACATAGTAAAGGTACACTGGTAAAGGTAGAGGTACCCATGCAACATCAAGGGTATGCCCTCTAGAGCTCTTTCTTGCCAACGGTATGATTTGTAACAAGTTTAATCTTGGCAAGGCCACTTTTTGAGATTTTATTCCAGGATGGCAACACTTTGTTACGGTGCAGAGAATCCCAGGTTTTGGAAAGTCTACGGACGTCTGGACTTAGTCTAAGAAAGGACGTCACTTTTGCAAGAAGATTTTAGTATTTTGTTCATTAACATTGCTGTTCATTATATATCAACTTTAAATGAGGATGAATGATTTGAATGAAATGATTTTCAAGCCAACGGTCCCATTTTGAAAATATTTCTGGCCAAGTCCTACTATAACTCTGGCATAGCTAACCCCATTCCTCCAAGATACGCTCATCAACTTCTAATATTTCAAAATTCCTGTACATAAAGGGTAAAAGGGCAAAGCAAACAGATATGAAAGCCTCCTACCTCTGGCGAAGAAACTGCTCGCATAGTCTCTCCTGTTTCTGCCACAAGACTGACAACATCTTTTCCAAGCATTTGAATCCGGTCTTCGAACATGACGTCATTTGCTTTGCAATCAAAGTTAGGATGAAGTTCTAAATCTTTATACAGAACTTTCAGAATCTTCTTTTGTTCGATTTTCTCAGTCAAATACAATGAGACTGTTTCCGCATCTGTGATTATGCCCACGTTGACAGCAATTTTATAGCACAGCGTACTTAATTTCAGATCTTGCATAATGTCTTGTATCAATTCTTTCAAGAATTCATCTTCGCTCGATGAGCGCAGATCGATTTTATATCGTAAATCATGCGATGGAGTACTGCGTAGATAAACACTCGAGTTGATAAGTTTTGCTAATATATTCTTACCTATAGGTGCTGACTGCGTCTTTCGCAAAGACGGTTTCGTATAAATTATCTGCTGAGTTGCTCCTAAGTCATATTCTTCGTCTAAAGTTTGTGAAAACATTGTTTGCTTCTTGTATTGAGTAAGTGCTTTCTTTTTACGCATATCTCGAAGTCGAAAGGCAGCTCTCTTGCCATTTTGCGTTGGAGTAAAAGGTTCAGAATTTCTTCGTTGTCCTGTAGCATCGATTGCATTTTTGATGTATGTCGCATTGTCCTCGATTATCTCTTCTTCTCGAATCTCAGGTTGCACATCCACAGAGAATCGAGTTGCCGTATCAACATGCTCATTGACAGGGTTTGCTTTACATCTACGTTTAAACCAAGAATCAATCATTGCTGGAGTTGCATTCTCAGCAAAGAAATCCTCCGTGAACGCTTTATTCTGAAGCAAAAATTCTCGCACATCATCTAAAGACAAGCGATCAGCCATTATGTTTGTTTTGAAGTATTTCAAGGAATGATGCACAAAATACTACGCAAGCTGCAATACCATTACCAAAGTAGTCCATTCAGTTGTTGATCGCTACGTTGGTGATGTTGTAGCTGGACAGCGCATTGATGCTGGTCAGTTTCGAGAAACTGATCCAATGAATGAAACTGTAAGATTTACGCAAACTTTAATTCTATGACCAAAGTCAACGATACTTTAGCATTAAGATGAAATCTCATCATTCAACTCATCTCTCATTGCATCCTCTCAACCTGTTAAGCGACATTGCTTGCCACTATGGTAAACTTTCTCAAATCTTCTACAAGCGGCTACAGTCTCTAAAAACAATGATCCACTCAACATCAGAGATTCATTATTCAGGACGCCATTGCAGCATTGCTCTGGGTCATTGCATCGAAGTTCTGCAGAAGAGAGACAGGGCAAATCTTTAAAAATTAATCAACTTTATCGCCTTGTCTACAGATTTCCTTGCAAACAGAGCAAGACCAGTTATAGCAGGTACATACATGACATATATAAACTTTGTAATTCAAAACTTACGGAATATTCCGTTGTGGGACAATCGAAAAAGGGTATTGAAACTAATCTGCGATGTTTCATTTTCAAGATGTTATTAAAAGTCAAAAGGCTTTCAAGTATCCAACCAAGAAGTCAAGTTCAACGTTGAACACTTTGATTAAAGCACCCTGAGCGTCTAAACATGCATGTGAATGAAGAATCATAGAAATCGCCCTTCAAAACAAAAGGACTCAAGAATTGACGTGTTCAATAAGAATTCAAAAAGCATGCAGCTGGTCATATATATGTTAAATGCAGGTACTAATTGGTGTTTGAAACACAAAAGTGGCCAGGAGCAGATGTCAACATTAATTGAAAAGCATACCAATATGAAACCAAACAACAATAAAGTAAACAAAAACAATGAAAATGATAACAATAGAATTTATAATATGGTTAAGTACAGAAAAAGGAGAGTGATACTCATCTCAAAGAAGGTATAGGCCATTTAAATAGGAACGCAATTTGACAATTGATGCAAGCAAAGCAAGAACTGATAGAGTTAACAATATGATACGATGAAATAAAACAAATGATAACCACTACGGCAAATACTCATCTCAAAGCAAATAAACGCCCGTAGCATATAGGAATTACTTGTTATTAATCGAATGCGCTGGCAGTACTGGAATTTTTATTGCCCACATTCCTCAGTAGCCCGAACTCGCGAGGGTTGTGTGGAGAGATCAAATACAGATTGCAGACCATCTTTTCTCGAAGTTTTTATATGTGACGTAACAGCGGGCTGTAGGAAAGGGATGAATGGAAATTTTTACGGATCTCTGACGTGATGCAACTGACGTTATACCTGACTATCTCCACGAGCGGTATGAATTTATTCAAAAGAGCTCTGTCGAGAAAAAGTTCCTAAACTAGCAATAACACTAGTTAGTGAATGCCGCGTTTTGGGAAGTGAAAAGAAAGTGCACCAACATGGAATGGAATGAAAATAGATGGTAGGCATTTTATTTCTGGTTATTTTGATATTACAAGCAGGGCCGAAGAGAGGGGGGTTAGGGGGGGTCAGAAACCTGGGGCCCATAGCCATAAGGGGCCCATAAATAATAACTGAGTCTTTTCGAAACAAGGTTCAGATGAGGGTCTGTGCTAATAGGGGGCCCTTCCATCAATAATTTCTCCATTGTCATAATACTTCAAAAATCAAGAAGAGACTGAAAACAATAGTTACAATGTTTTCTTATAAGCGGTAGAAGTTAAATACATCTTGTAAACCATTGAATTTTACCAGATGAGCTAGGAAAAATTCCCGAACATTCATAAGACCAAGGATGTTAAACGGATTTGAACGATTCAGATTCTTGTTAAAAGGTGAAAGGCGAACAAACTTTGTTGATTTTTCCAACGTTCTTGTGGTCAGGGTATTATGCTCCCCGGGGTATCGTCTTTGTAGTGTAGTAAAGTATGTTGTAAGTAGTGTCTTAGGTAATTCATCTTTGTAAAATTTCTAAATTGAGTATAAAAAAAGCCTTGTGAGCACTGAAAATAAAGGAAATTTGACTTCACTGACTTTTTGGTTGCAAAGTGCTAGGGAGGAGCCTAAAACATGACTAGCTTGTTATATGATTTTACGATTGTATTTAGAAGCGGAAATAGTGACCAGAGCTATTCTAGCAACCTTACTTTTAAAAATTTTCTCGGGGGAGCATACCCACGGACCCCCCTAGGTGGGTCATCATCATCATCATCATTAATTTATTTAAAGTAGGCTAAAAAGGTGAAAAACAAATAGCTAAATTACAGCTAATTAAGGCCTACTGTTCATAATTTTTACAATATCTAAAAAAGCTAAATTAGGAAAAAAATTTTTACAATGTATATATATATAGATATGTTACAAGATAAAAACGACTATCCTGTTAGGAACCCAACTTGCGGAATATATCTTTTGCAAAGTCTGCAGTTGCATTCACCAACTTTCCAACATTTAATTCGTCTTTTTGAAAATAGGACGGGTATTTGATTGTTTTATTTCTTGCGGCAATAGTTGCCACAATCTGTTCCCAAGATAGGCTATGGTCTCAATCCCAAAGGACGTGGTTCGCACCTTTGGAAGTTGAGCATCATTGCCATGTCTTAGATCATAGTTCATAATTCGTTCCTGAAAAATGTCCTTTATGAAAGGTGGATTTAGATGGGATTTTGTTTTGAAGATTTCCGTTATTAGCAACTGCAGGTTCCGTATATGGATGGGCACCGAATTGCTCTGCTCCAGGAGATAACCAAAATCATTTCCATGATCTTTATACGCAATGCGCAATGCCCTTTCATGAACATGATTTATTCTATGATTTATGGTTCTATCATAAAGCATCCACACAAGTGGGCAGTAGCTGAAGTGAGATAAAACAAACGCTCTCATTAAAAGCTGCAATTTTTCAGTGTCCATGTAGCAGGAGACACGGGCAAGAGCATGTAGTTTTTGGCCGGCTTTTCTACACAAGGTCTTGACATGTTCTTTGAAAGAAAGTGATTGATCGAAAGTGATACCAAGAAGATTTTCTTCTGTACTTTCCTTCACGCAAGCCCCACCTATTTTGATTGTAATTTCGTTACCTCCCCTCGCACCAAAAACCATTAAATGGCATTTGTCTTCATTTAGTTTCATAAAATTATTTGGGAACTACTCAGTTATTTTAAGGGCATCATGTTCTAAATGCGCAATGACAGTTTCGATCTTAGGACCACACGCATAGATAGTCGTATCGTCCGCATAGTTGCAGACTTTGGTTTCCTCCAGGAACATGAAAAGGTCATTCAGATATATATTGAACAAGAGGGGTCCTAAGACTGAACCTTGCGGTACACCCAAGAGGGTTTCCGTCCATGTGCTGAATGAACCATTGACCTTCACTCTCTGCTTCCTGTTGGTGAGATAGCTATGGATGAACAGCAAGGCAGATCTACTGAAACCATATGCATTCAATTTTGCAATCAATAATTCGTGATTTAGACAATCGAAGGCTTTCGAAAGGTCCGTCAGGACGGCCCCAGCGACCCCTCCAGTTGTCTATTGACTTCTTGCAGGTTTCCACAAAATGTAGAAGTGCATGCTGTGTACCATAGCCCTCTCGAAACCCGCAAAGGAGTAGGGACAAGAAGCTTTGGACAAACGGTAACATTTGATCTTGCATCATCCTCTCGTATATTTTAGATACTAACGGTAAAACTGTGATGGGTCTATAGTTCTTTTTCGTAAAGGCATCCTCTTTTTTGAACAGCGAACTAATATCTCCGGCCTTCAGTTCTTTAGGAAAAATACCTTTGGATAAACCATAGTTGTACAGATTTTGAATGACTGCACAGAAAACATCAGAATTTTCCTTAAGAATTCTTGCGGGTATGGAATTGATCGGAGAAGCCTTTTTCGAATTAAGTTTTTTGATTTGGACAGCAACATCTTCAGTGGTGACCTCTCTAAACTCAAATTCAATGGAAGAAGTAGTGTTTTCCTTGATTTTGCATATGCTTGGATGTGACTGAAATTTCATTACGGCATTGTCGATTGGATCTACTATATCATTTGTCGGTACTAATAATGATTCATTGGCAGAGATCCCTAAGCTTTCTGTAATATTTGCAAAATATTTGTTGAAAATTTCTGCAATTGCAGAGTCTTTGCTTACCATTTTCCGTCCTCAAGCAAAGCGATAGATGAATTTACCTGCACCTTGTCTGAAAATAGTGGCTTTACTGTCTTCCAGAACTTATGATTATCTGTAAGGTCCCCGAGGTCGATGTTCCCATAGTAATCAAATTTTGCCTTCCGCAGCAATTTCACGCATTTGTTCCTCTGCTTTTAATATGCTTTGCGGTTTTCCTCAGTTCTATGATCGTTGTATCTATTACGAAGCTTGGTTCTATGCATATTTTCTTTACGCAAAGCTTTTGTCATGAAAGGCCCATCGTTTGCACGAATATATTTTCGCTTAATAGGTGCATGTTCATTCAGCACGGCCATAACTACCGCCTCAAAAGCACCATAGTCCCCATTCTCACTTAATTCGTGTGAGATCATATAAAAGAGATGATTTCTGAAGTCTATGGTGCCAAATCTGCTGTAGTCTCTATAGGTGATAATCTTAGGCCCCCTCTTAACATATCCACCTTTCAAGACAGTAGCAATCATAAGATGAAAGTCCGACAATCCCGTTTCTATTGTAACAGTACTCTGGAAATTCCTGTTCCTATTTGTTAAAATTAAGTCAATACACCGGGGATTGTCGGACTTGAAGCAAATTGGGCTTCTAACAAGATTAGCTAAGTTGTAATTGTCGACGAAATCACCGATAACGTCATTATCTATTTCGCAGTTAAAATCACCAATTAGAATGAGATTTTCGTAAGCCCGACAATAATGATCAAGAGTTTTGCCAACTTCTTTGAAGAAGTACTGTTTTGGTTGGGTTGGGGGACGATATATGGTAGCAAGAAGCCACTTTCGTTTCTTAAGATTTATCTCTATGACCCCACATTCAATATCAGCAGGGACTTTATATTGCTTGAGCTCCTTGACTGGAGCCCGTTCTCTGGCACAAGCCACCCCCATTTTGATTACGATCATACCTATATGGCTTCATAAATCCCTCAATGAAGAATTGGCTGGTTGGAAAAGTATTGTCGATTTAGTCTCTGCAATTATCAAGATGTCCTTCGGCGTACCTTTCAGAACTCATTTGACAAAGGGCCCATGCTGCATTCTGACCCGGGGCCCACAAATTCTCTCCGCGGCCCTGATTACAAGGTGCATTCCCCCCTCCCCCTACCAGTCTCACGACCGCTCATTCTTATTGTCCGTTGCGTCCTGTTGGCATTACATCACATAATCAATAGCGCCTCTCCACCCACATCTTAAGACAATAACGAAATCAGAGACCATAGTCTTTTGAAAGACAAATACGTGTTCAATTGTATTCCATGGAATAAGAGACAGCTTGAGTAGGCTTTGTTGATGCTGCTTCAGTTTCAGTTTCAGTTTTCATTTAACAAATATACCTAAGTACATTTCAATACAATAACTAACATTACCTAAATTAAAATAAATAAGACAATAATACATACTACACAACAACAAGAACATGGACAACCACTAAATAAATTAACGTAATAGGAAAACATTACTTAACATTATGTACATAGATATATTAGTCTAAGGAGGAGCTCTCTAGTAGATAAACTAATCGAGAGAGAGCCCCCCCATCTAAAAACTAAAAAAGAAAAACAAAATTTTTTCACTAAAAAAAACGGAAGAAAATAAAACCAGAATAGCTCCAAAGAATGATTTACTCTTTATTGAGTTAGGAATTAGAGGTCATAGCCATTAATGAGGAATTCTTTCAATTTTGACTTGAAGATATTAAAAGAAACTGACATTTTGATAAAAGTTGGAATACCATTCCAGAGTTTGGCACCAAGATATTTTATTGATCTAAGACCATACAGAAATGTATTTCTTATGGACTGAAAGATGTCACCCCCAGCTGCCTGACGAGTTTCATGGCTATGAACAGTGTTACTGAACTGGAAATAGTTCTGAAAATGAGAAGGTGAGAGACCATTTAGAGATTTGTAAACAAACTTGAGAATTTCATGATTAATCATATCATTTAGTTTCAGAATTTTCAGGGAATGGAAGATTGGTGTCGAGGAAGAGAGGAGAGGCTGAAAAGAGATAGACCTTAGTACTTTCTTCTGCAATAAGAAAAGAGGTGCAAGATATGTATCATAGGAGAGTCCCCAAGTTGATGAACCATAACTTAGAAAAGAAGAGAATATGGAATAGTAGAGATTTTTCAGAATGTCAAGTGGAAGGTAGTGTCTGATCTTAAAGAAGATCCCAGTTGTCCTTGAAAGTTTCTTAGTTAGTTCAGCAATATGAAATTTCCAAGAGAGATGCTCATCCATCAGGACACCTAAAAATTTAACATACCTAGCTCTAGCAACTGGTTTTTTGCCAAATCTAATTTGGATATCATTAGGCAATTTCCTCCTAGATGAGTGAAATACAACAAAATTCGTTTTCTCAATGTTTAGAGCTAGCTTATTTATCTCCAGCCATGACTTTACTTTCAGCAGCTCTTTGTTTATTTTATCCTTAAGCTTTATTATGTTTTCAGATTCATAGTAGATATTTGTATCATCAGCAAACAAGAAGAATGAGAGAACTTTGGATACATTAGGAAGGTCATTGATATAAATTAGAAAACGCAATGGGCCAAGTACAGAATCTTGGGGGACACCACATGTAATGCCCCCTAGTTGAGAAGAATGATTGTTGACCGAAACATACTGCTGTCTACCTGTCAGGTAGGATTGAAACCAAAGGAGTGAGGTGCCTTTGATCCCATAGTGACTCAGTTTTTGTAGTAAGATGGTATGGTTAACAGTATCAAAGGCTTTTTGCAGGTCAATGAAGATTCCACAGCCCACTCTGTTTGAGTCAAGTGTATACGTTATTCTTTCACTTAAACTTATCAGTGCATGATCAGTAGAGTGTCCATTACGAAATCCAAATTGCATTTGAAACAGAATTTCATGAAGTTCTAAGAAATTGTACAAGCGTTGGTGCATAAGCTTTTCAAAGATCTTACTGAAAATTGATAGTAATGATATGGGTCTATAATTTGAGTTCTTTGAAGCATCACCTTTCTTAAATATAGGGATAACCTTAGCAATCTTTAACTTTTCAGGAAAGGTACCATTTTGAAATGAGTCATTGATGATCTGAGAGAGTTGTACAGAGATGTGAGGGTCAAGAATTTTCAATAATTTAACTGGAATGCTATTAGGCCCTGTAGACTTGTTTTTCTTGAGTGACTGGATTATAGAAGATACCTCATCTGGGACAGTGGGAGATATAAAAAAGCTGTTATTGTTGGGGGCATTTAGATACTTAAGAGCAGAATTTGGATTTCTTGGGATTTGATGCGTCTGATGTGTTCATGATTCTGTGACGAGACGGCAATAAGCCACATTCCGACATCTCCACATACATCTCCTCAGAACCACAGATACCGTAAGGCTTTGGCTCTTTCAGAATATATTCCGCTGCGCGGCAACAAATGATATGCGGTATACAGATCTTTAAGGGACTTTGAAATAGCCTTGAATATCAGACTTATGGTAGTAAACCCAGGAACGAAGCAATAGACCCTTTAATCTGTGGAAAGAAAATTGCTAACTCCCATAAAAGAACTGACGAGTGTGCGAAAAGACGCGTTTTTTGTTATTCAATGTTGCTCCTTCTTGAAGCTATTAACTTATTTTCTCTCCTTTCGGGGTTCAAGCTTTCGCTATGGTTTCAGGTTGATACGTTGTCTTTCTTGCAAAATTTAAAAGTTTTCTTTCTACAGATCATTGTGTCTACTGCGTTCGTGGGTTTATCAAAGAAGTTGCTCGTGTTCAGAATGTTGCAACTGTATAAAGATAAATAACGGGATAAAGTAAAACATAAGCACTTTGATGAGTCATTTCTGCGCTTGCTTGAAACCAAGTAAGGAAAAATAATAGGTAAGCAGTGCGAAACAAATTTAACGAAAACTAGCAACAAGAAAATTGAATCTAATTTCCTATTCGATCGCACTATGATTCATGACCCTATTACGTTGTTGCTTTCGTCCTTGGTGTGGACATGCTCCAAGTCTCGCTCTTGATCAATAAACAAACGGGAGAGCTGAAGAAGAAGAAAGTAAAGGGGAAGGAGAGTAAGCCTCGCTCCCCTTCCCTTTCCAACCCCTTCTCTTTCTCCTCCCGTTTGTTTCATTAGCAATAACAGTAGTCAGGGAGTGCTGCGTAAAGCTCATTGTGTCTTCAGTTTTCGTTTTATCATTATTCAAAGTTGGTTAGTTATATTAAATAACATATGAATTCCATTTACCAATTCAAACCAGCTAAAACTAAAAATCATTACGTAATATAGAACAAGATACAAGTTCCTATCAACAACATAATCTACAGCTGCACAGTTTGCCCGTTTCCATGTTTTTATTCTCTTTTCAAAAGCTGCCACCCATTCACATATACTTACATAGTCAGTTCCAAAGGATGCTGCCTCTGAAAGTATCAGAGTGTATGCCAAAGGCTTCAGTTTTCATTGGAGGCAATTTAACCACGTTTTCAATCCTCAGATTGTATTCAATTTGCTTAGTACTGAAAAAATTCCCGAGGTATGATGGATTCAGCGAATTTAGAGTTTTAAATACCTCCAAAATTAGCGTATTTGCATCATAAAAAGGCTCTATTCGGACACTATTGCTGTGCTGTCTGAAGTAGCAATGAAACAATAATTATTCAATACTCACCCAAGCCAAGCAAGAATTTTTGTATTGTATTCCAGTTACAACGTCGTGTATGGTTAGGCCCGAGCTTCAAATTCTGAATCCAATGTTGTTGCAGTTCAATTTGGATTCAGAATTTGAAGCTCGGGCCTAATCAAACCAAAACATGTTGTAACGAAAACGGAATACAAACATTCTTGCTTGGCTTGGGTGAGTATTTAATCATTGTTGTTTCAATGCTACTACAGACAGCACAGCAATAGTGTCCGAACTAACTAGAAATAATCAAAACTGCATGGAAATAAGTTTGCAACACAATGCCGGTTTCTTGCCGGTTGAAACGAAAAGCATGCATCATCACTGGACAAATGCTTTCAGTAGATAACTGACTGAATATTACCATACCTAACGAAGCAAATCTATCAAAATTGATGATAATGAGAATTACCGGACCACGCTTGTATGCCCATGTTGCTGACTGTTAACAGCTTGAGATGATTCCATATTACCTAATGATATGCATGTTATCAAGACAACGAACCTCGAGACGCACTGTGTTGACTGTCGAGGCTAAGGAAATGATTAGAATATCCTTTCGAAGTTTGAATAAAACGGGATCTGTTTTAGTTTCGGATCGAACGGCAGCTGTTTCCAAACATCATAGAATGATTGAGGTTAACCATAGGAAACCTCACAAAATTGCCAGGTTTAGTTATAATATACTCAACATCCTTTCAATTTCCAAAATTTTGAAAAATATCTTAACTTTGGTTGACTGTTCAATTTCGATAGATAAGCTAATCTTACAAAGGACTGCTTATAAGAAACTCCTTTCCAGATACAGATAATTAAACTCTACTGGAAAGCATAGGTTTCAAATCTTTAAAAAGCTGGGTGTAAAATTATATGACCTATTTCTTTGAAATGAACGGCTTCAAAGAAACTTGAACTACTTTACAGTAAGTCTGCCGTTGGACTTTTCTGAAATCTTCAATATTTTCAGAATTACAGTGTTTTGCTTCTTTTTAAGGAATTCAAGAAAATTTTCGAAAAAAACTTAAAGCTACCGTAATTTCTAAACCTGTTGACGAAAGGTCAAATAATTTTAAAGAAACCCATAGTCTTACGGATGCCTAAAATGCGGTATCAAGCAAAACTCTTTCACTCTTCTGGTTTGTGATTTAGAACTTTGATGACGTCACATCATAAAACGGCAATTCAGATTGCATCTCTGAATGGAATAAACTTGATCCAGAAACTTGATCGCTGGAGTTTTGGTTGCATTACGACCATTTGCTGAAATCGACAGCCTTTCTAACAACGTTCTTGTACAACTTTTGCTATATGGTGATAAAAACCTTTCAAGTGATGTTAATAGAAGTATACTCGAACTGACCTTAGATTTTATCCACAAAACGGGTCGATTTGTTTTAGTTAGATAAAACCTTGTTTCACGCCACACAGCCACAAAATACTTTCCTCTTAAGTCCTTTCATTTTTTTCCATTCTCATCTGTTTGTTTTTGTCAGTGAACATCATCAATATGTAGCTCTTTGTATTGTATATTTAGACGTAGTTTTACTTCTTTGTTCTATGTCAAGGTAGAATCCCAATGACTTTTCCAAATCCAACATATCCAACATCAATAAACATTCAACAATCCAGAACAGTTGGAATTTGATCAAAAGCTATAGGGTTTCTACTTTAATGACCCTTGGGATAGTCATGGGTTCTTGCTTCCCGGGTTATCGTTCTTGTTATGTAGTTTAGTAGTTTGTAGTCCAATAGTCTTAAGTACCTCGTTTTGTAAATTTTTATATTGAATAAAAAGAAAATCATGAAGTGAGCTGAAATAAGAAATAGGCTGTAACTTCGACAAATATTCAAAATTTCTGTAAAGTTCAACGGTAGAATCACAGAAAAGTGGCTAAAGTTTCTTTAAAGTCATTTAGTTTAAAGAAATAGTTCCTTGAATTAAGCAATCAGAGGTGAATTCGAAGTTAAGAAACTTGTTCACTTTTCAGTTGATTTGCAAACTGTCTAATTAAAACTATATCATAGACCCTAATAATAATAAAAAACTATGCTTTCAATATTTGCTCATAATTTGGACCTTTTGGATACGAAATATGACGAGGTATGAAATTAAAGCAACTTGATAGCAATCAAGAAACTCTCCACGAAAATTTGTGCCATAAGTGGAAGAAAGGCTATTTAAACCGTAAGAATGCTCTTATGATGAATGTATTTGAAGGGGGCAAAATAACATTTTTAAGAACTTGATTAAATAACCGAGATTAGAAAATCTTTGACGTTGTAGATCTTCACTGCAATGTTGTGTAAAGGTCTTATCGATTCATACTGCGCTCACACGATGCCGGCACATTTTGAAAACAATGAAAAATTCGACGGCTAGGCTTCCGGTTCACACGAAAAAGGCACATTTTTTGCCGGCAAATTTTGAACACGGCAGATTTTGAAAACGGATTTCTAAACGACACGTTTATGAAATGGCGTCGTGTAAAGACTTGAAAATGATGAAAACAGAACATATTTGGACGATCTTGGAACGAGACAGATCGATTTTTTTAGGGTGTAGGTACACTTCTTTAGCACCAAAGTCTTGCAAAGAGGTTTTGCCGTCTAGGTTCCTACCGTTTGCAAATTGTTTCGGTATCGTGTGAACGCTAGCTCAAACTTTGCAGCCGTCACATTTTTCACCGTTTTCAAAACGTGCCGGCATCGTGTGAACGTAGTCTCAGTGCCTCAGTCAGTAAGTGGGTCATTAATTAATTAATTAATAAATTAATTAGTTAATTGATTAATTAATTAATTAATTAATTAATTAATTCATTCATTCATTCATTCATTCATTCATTCATTCAATACTTTATGTTAAGAAGGCTGGCAGGATTTCAAGTTATTTCTAAGTGCATGGCTTCACTGCAAATTCATGATACTCAGAAAGAATAAGCAAGCAATTATTTTTCTTTTTTCAAGCCAAATTAGACTTGAAATACCATAAATATTTCCTTGAAACAAATTTCTTAAGAATTCATTACTAACCAAGTATTTGCGCATTCTCAAAAGAAGGAAATTTGTCCTTAAAAACTGTTACTTCCATAAAATTCAAAACAAATAGCCGTGAACAACAAAAATATCATTTGACAACCACGATAAAGTCCGCAATGCTTTATTTCAGGCTGTAGCAGAAGAATTTTACGATCCTTCGCATCAATTTCTTGTTTCAAGGGATACTGATCGTTCTCCAATCAAGTTTCACTTGGACCATGAGCGTTAGGACACCCAGAGTGTAGCTGTTAAAATTTATATTAGTATTGAGCCACCTTAACTTATTGTTTTTTTTGTGCCTTGCACTTGTTTTTACTTCGTATACAACCACCTTTCAATGTTTCGTAATTTTGAAATTTTCAGTAGTGAGCCACCTTAAGTGAAGATCCACCTTAACTCTTGAAGCTCTTACCTGAAAAACTTTTTTAGGTAAGGTAAGGTAAGTTTTTCAGGTAAGAGCTTCAAGAGTTAAGGTGGATCTTCACTTAAGTTGGGTCACTACTGAAAATTTCAAATTTACGAAACATTGAAAGGTGGTTGTATACGAAGTAAAAACAAGTTCAAGACAAACAAAAAAACAATAACTTAAGGTGGCTCGCTACTAATATAAATTTTAACAGCTACACACTGGGTGTCCTAACGCTCATGCTTGAACTAAGCGTCTGAATCAGCTCATTCTGAGAAATCTTACTAATCAAGTTAAATATTCTAATTAAGAGTACTTCCAAATAATCTTTTGCTTACCATATGTGGTCAATTTGTTTCAAGCAAACAGTTACTAATCAAGTAAAAACATCCTAATCATGACTCTTGCCAAG
The DNA here is from genome assembly GCA_964020215.1 of Aurelia sp. 3 sensu Dawson et al. (2005). NCBI lineage: Eukaryota > Metazoa > Cnidaria > Scyphozoa > Semaeostomeae > Ulmaridae > Aurelia > Aurelia sp. 3 sensu Dawson et al. (2005). The sequence continues at coordinate 21,031,365 of OZ026572.1, read as the reverse complement.
AATTTTTTACTTGAAGGCAGGAACACCACGCCTTCGAATATTTTCACTTGTTCTTCGCAGCAAGCATCTGTCGTTCAAGGAAAATCCAACGCAAAGCCTGCCATCGTGGCTTTTTCTCGATACAATTAAATTTTTACTTACCACATAGACATTAGACAAGCGCTTGTTTCAAGAGATTTTGTCCTTGAAACTAGTATTTCATTCCTCAGTTTGAGAATCAGAAATTTGCTTTGTTTTTGTTGAACCCATCTCCCAATAGCTTACCCTACTTGTAGAAATGCACTGACATTGCTCGATTTTGACGTTATTTACAATTCCTGCTGATGTTTACAATGTTTGCAGCAAGCTCTCCCAGCATCTTGTGAACGTAGAAAAACGAAATTTGATAGATGATGCAAATTTCGTAAGCATTACGGATCCAGTAGGTGCTAGAAGATGTGCTAGGTGAATTAAAGGAGTTTAGAGAAATTTGTGAACCTGCAAGTTTCCAACTATTACTTAGATTTCCTCCAATCGATGGTTGTGTAGCCTCTCAAATTACCTGTATCAAAAAATCCGTAATGCAAAGTTCTCATTTCTTTTTACTACAAGACAGGCTTCAGCGATCAGTCTGATTTGCGATCTGTACGCTAGTTTCATCACGTTGAAAACCTGCTCCTGCTTCCTCTAGTTTGAGTGAGAATGGTTTGAAGAAGTGTTTTAAATGCTCTGTCCTACTTGATACTTGACGTCACTCACTATTCATGCCATTGTCTACGATGTTTAAAGAAAAATCTGCCGACAACATCTGAGCTTCGAATTGCGTAGTAAGATAAATGAAAAAAATGTCAGGAGTGTGCGCAATCCAATAGGCGCTGGCAGATGTGCAGGTTACGTAAAAGATACTAGGTGAATCAAAGCACTGTTCAAATATGATTTGAAATCTACATGACTGAGATTGGCCACTCCATTGCGAAATCACGAGGGAATTTTTCAAGAAAGCCCCTGCAGGGAAGCTTCGAAATGGGCAAAAAAATCATGACCCCCGCCTTACAAGACTGCTTTGTACGTGCTTTAGAAAGTGAAATCCCTTTGGGAAGATGAAAGTACCATCCCTGGGAGCAAGGTAGCACCATTGACCATGCCGGTGATTTTCAAATGGATTTGAGCATGTGTTTCACTAAATAATGATACATTTGAAAAACTGCATCGAAAGAAAGATTGACACAAAAAAAACGACTTCCAGCTCTTCAAATTACACATTGTCTTGATTGTCTTGATATATGGGGATCAGTGCACCTGAACGACTCGTGCTCGTGACCACATTTTATTTCTTTGAAACCCTGACCAGACATCTAATGTCAGACAATCCAGCACATTATCCATTAGTTCTTAAATCGTAGTGTAGTTGTTTGTTAGTTTAATGTTGCGTGTCTTCTTATTGGCCACTGGGTAGTCATTATCTTTTCGCTCCCAATGGTATCGTCCCTGTAGTGTAGTACCGTAATTAGAATTCGTATGGTAGAAAGTAATATTGTTATTGTAATGATATAAAATCAATAGAAAAAAATGGGGATCAGTGGCGGTTCAAATGGGGGTCGTTTTCAGTAACTCACCGGGTACCCGGGTAGCAATGCGTTAACCTACAGCTATCTATTCACGCATTAGAGTTCTTCAAATCTATGGTTCTTGCGTAGCATCCACAAACCTTACATACACAAATTTAGTTTCCAGGAGTCGGCCGTATCGTTCTTTACTTAAGTGCGATTATATGGAAACGCTTCTTCAAAGATTTTTAAAGCAGGCCTAAAATCCTAGAAGATGCACTGGGTGAGTCAAAATAGCTTAGATGTTTGTGAGCCTGCAATTCTCTAAAAACGCCTTATCATATATTTTTTTTGTAACGACGTTCTGGAGAGCTATATATGCATGATGCATGATATATACTAGCAACAAAGAAACAATAAAATGGATGCTAACTGCGCGGATGATAAAGGGCCGCACACAAATCGATTCTTTCACGCAAATACTCCAACCCCCTCCCCTCAAAACGCCAAACTGAAAGACGATGTAATTTTCTGATCACGAGAAAATTTTTTACCCTTCTTTTGCTGCGTATCAAATGGGCCTAAGTGATTTTGAACTCGTCAGCGACGTGCTTTCCATGACCAGACGAAAAAAAAAACGGACAAGATACTTTCACTGCTGTCGAAATTCTTTCGCACTAACAAAGTATACAGCAAGTGAAAGCTGTAGAATAACGTTCCCTGCAGAAAATTCTCGGAAGAAATTTCGATAAAACGAACTTTTGAAAACGTCCAGTCCTTTTACCCCCTTCCCACAAACGTCCATGGGACGTTTTGCGTGAAAGAATCGATTTGTGTGCGGCCACTGAACGAACGAGCAATAGACACAAAAGATATATCTTTTAGCACAATAAGGCCTTTCAAGTTGATACTATTATCAAAGTGTGAGTGACAATCTGAATCGAGATTTTTTCTTATATAATACGGAGATTAAGACTGCGTTCATATGATGCCGGCACATTTTGAAAGCGGTGGAAAATGTGACGGATAGGCTTCCCTTTCACATGAAAACGGCACATTTTTGCTGGCAGATTTTGAAAACGGAACTCCAACCAACATTTTGGAAATGGCATCGTGTGAGCACTCGAAAATGAATAAAACCAGAACAATTTTGGACGCTTTTGGAACAAAAGCCGTCGATTCTTAGGGTGTAGGTACAGTTCTTTGGCACGAAAGTCCTGCAGTGAGTTTTTCATCGTCAAATTTCGTATCGTTTTCAAGTTGTTCCGGCATCGAGTGAACGCTGGCTCAAATTTTGCTACCGTGACCTTTTTCACTGTTTTCAAAATATGCTGGCATCGTATGAACTGTGGTGAGACCGAGATCCGAACCCGGAACCTTCTGCAGTCGCAGCAGATAGTCTACCAGTTGACATATCTCACCGTGCCAATACTTGTAAGCACAGATCATAGATATCCATGCTGGTGTGGTGACGTAATCTCTGTTTTTGTCTGGCCTACGTGACAAAGTGATCCCAAAAATTGGCTGGCACGCTTCCTTCGACTTGTCTGAAAATTAAAATCATGGTATATGATGTGTATGAATATATGCATATAATTAATGATGTATGTGACTAGTTGATTAATGAATATATATATACCGGGTGTCTCAAAAAAAGTACCCCCTTTTGACTGGAAATAGGAACGAAGCGATAAGATATCATTACTCTCCGAGTAGTTAGCTAAATTTATCAATCTTCAACTTAGATTCACATACCTTGCATTTAAGAATCGTCCACCAAACACCAAAGATACAAGCTTGCAAAGACAACAATTACAGTGCACCCAAAACCAGAGGTTTCGTAAAAGGGCCTAGAGTAGTTTCGGGTATCATGGAACACTTAAGGGAAAAACTTAAATCGTCACCTCAATTCAAGACAAATTTGGCCACACTTGGTATTAGCAATTAGGCCTAAGCATGCTCTAACGTTTCATCAATACATTCTATTTCTCAAACGTTTGTTGTCGATGAGCGAGCCAAAAACTTGAGCCCCGGTCGAGTCGGGCATTGTGGTATGCTGTCGGGTGTTATGGAACAAGGTTTTTCTTTTGTTTGTATACGGGCCTCTATTTCAAACGTCGCAAGAAAATGGCGACCAGAAATCACGTTCATCGGATGTCCTTCGTTATCAGCGATACAGACAGTACACCAAAAAGTGGAGCAGCCTAACTTTAACAAAAATATGGCGACAGATGATTGAAGAGTTGTAGCTTGTGCAATTGGTGAGCTTTTATCCCACTTCCAGGCCGCTAGGCTTCATTTTCTGAAAAATTTTCCACAACACCCGATGTCCCATAATACCCGAAACCACTCTAGCCATGATTTGCATTATGGATCTTTTCCAAAGCACCTGTAAATTTAACTTTCAGTTTTTCGCGTTTGAAAAGAATAAAAAAGACTCGTGGAAACCGCCCTGATTAAACAAATATAACAAAAATGTGGTAAGAATGATAAAGTCGTGCAACATCTCCCAAATGAGCATGCATGTGTTCCTTTTCTTCTTCTTTGACACTTGGAGTGGAATGCAATGCACGGATTGATTCCTCAAAGGAATAACTATTTATAGAACAATTGAAGCATTTCAAGGTATAATTCTTTTCAATGGAGAAAGCTAAAGGTCAAAGTCGAAATTCCTGTGCAACATACCTGTGATAGCAAATCATGGCTAGGCCCTTTTACAAAACCTCTGGTTTCGGGTGCACTGTAAATTTTAACTTTGCAAACTTGTATCTCCAGTGTTTGGTGGCCAATTTTTAAATGCAAGGTATGTGGATCTAAGTTGAAGATTGATAAATTTAGCTGTCTTCTCGGAGAGTACCGATGTCTTATCGTTTCGTTCCTATTTCCAGTCAATAGGGGGTACTTTTTTTGAGACACCCGGTTTATATAAGGAATGTGAAAACCCAAATCGCACTTTTCAGTCTGAACTACTCATTCTCCGCAAGGACTGATTTATTTGGTGTCCGAAAACCAACGAAAATGAACTTGAAAGGTGAAAGGTCCCTGCCCCTGGCCTCCCTTCAATGGAATGGTCTTAACCCTATTTTGGTTGGGGGGGGCAAATTTGCCCCCCTAATAGATTTTTTTAAACAACTCTGCGAGGAAGAATTTCATAGCCATGAAACTTCTTGACTTTTTGCAACTACTTATTGTGCAACTTCTCAAAAAGTTTCATTGAAATATTTTGAAAAATGAGGGGGCGGGAGACAATTTTCTTGGACTGACCCAGGAAAAATCGCAAATTCTCAAATCTCAATTATCGCGAAAAAAGGAGCAGAAGTGGAATATTTTGCAAATTTCTTTTTTAATGTTGTGTTATTTGATGCATTCTATTATAAATACCATGTTTGGATGGAAAATATGCTCCAAATTTAATTTTATCTCGATTTTCCTGATTTTGGCCAATTTTGCCGCTTTTCTTGACCACACAAAGGAAAATGCTGACGTAAGCGAAAATGGTGGCTATTTTTAAGTAAATTTTTATGTTTACAGAAAGTACATGCCTGAGGCTTTTAGCACACCAAATTTGGTCGCTCTATCTATTACCAGTAAAGAGTTAGGTAGGGGGGGCTTTTTTGCCCCCCAACCAAAATAGTACTATCAAATAGCCCAACCACTATAGGGTTAAGTTTTTGGCACACCGCACATTCCTGTGTGTTGTTGATGACATGTTACAAATCCAATATTCTTTGATTGTTTAAAATCTTTGCTTGGTTAAGAAATTGATTCAGAGTCTCAAATCTACGAGCGATGTTTATAACAACAACTGCTTGATGGCCATAACGAAAGCAACTGTTTTAGTGTAAGGCCCAGATCCCTATAGTTGTACAAGGACATTAAGGTATTACCCCCGTAAACTCGATAGTTTTTGGGCTGGTTCTGTGAAATCGCTGAGTAGGAGACTAGAATACTGATGCTCAAAAAAACGAACTACTTTGCCCTTAGAACTGATTAATAGTCACGGTCAGATTTCGTATCAAGCAAAAGCAAGCAAAAGTTTAGAGACAGACTTTCAGAAGATTAGATGGACGTTTATAACTTTGCTACTACCTATGAAGATCAAATGATAACATATGAGAAGACACTCATATAGAAAGTTTGTATTTTCTTACCGCCTACGATGTCGGGGACGACATTAGGGAGTTTACGAAACTACGACGGCAACGGCGACTGCAACGCAAAGTTGCTTTTGTTTCAGAACTTTAAATTCAAAAGATTCCTTGTTTTTCGTTAGAATTTGCTTCCCACGAGAGACTCTCAAGTTGTCCTCTTCAATTTCACAACTTGGAAACCACATTTCTGGCGTTCTATGCTGCAGATCTAGGCTTGCGAAGTAAAACTCAGTCGCTTTGAATGTTTGTCTTCAAAGTAAGAATATCGTTTTCAAGTATCTCTGAGTTATAGGAGGCCTCATTCAAGCCTTTTGGATGATATATTAAAAGCAGTGTACGGACACAAGACTTGCTTTGCGGAATTCCAGATGACGTTCTGGCTGGCGTTGCCGTCCTGGTTTCGTAAACTCTCTATTTATCTGGTGTGGACGTGTAGGACCCAGAGGCCCAGACCCCTATAGTTGTACAAGGGCATTAAGGGATTACACCTGTAAAGACGTTAGTTTTTTAGTTGGTTTGTGAAATCGTGGAGTAGAAGAGAGAACTGCTGTGTGAGAGAAGTTACATGAAGATTTCATCGAAGACTGTGTGTATAGGAAGATTTTTTCCTCGTTCACTTCACTCTTTGAAGCTGGTACCCAGTGTACTCTTACAGAGCAGGAACCACGAGAATCGTAGACTTGCTCCAAGTCTATTCCGTGGTATATCAGTACTGAGGAAAATAACTACTTCTGCGGGGGCGTAAACTACTACGAGGACGCTGCGAAGGAAAAACGAAGGAGAAGGAAACGAATAGAATTCGTTCCTTCTCCTTCGTTTTTCCTTCGCAGCGTCCTCGAAGTAGTTTACGCCCCCGCAGAGGTAATTATTTTCCTCAGTACTGATATACCACGGAATAGACTTGGAGCAAGTCTACGAGAATCGAGAATCAAGTCAAGAAATAGAGAGTAACCCAGTCTTTCATTAGCATGTTTTACGTTTAATCAAGGAGGCTTTCGTCCCGGGGGGGGGGGGGTACTTCACTATAAATTCATACGGGGGTGTGCGCCGCAAGGATTTCTGTTACGACCCAATCCCAGAAATTTGGTCCGATATTGATACCCAATCCCAGAATATATGTCAGATATTGACACCCAATCGAAGACGTAACAAAAGCAATTCGACGTCAAAAGGATAAGGGATAGAGGGCTGGGAACGATTATTTTGGTTCCAAGTGGCCATTGGAACGAGGTTCTGATCTGAGGACGTTTTTCAACACAAAAATACTTGAAATCAGTTCACTTGAAACTGACAACGTGTTGCTTGAAAATTTATCCAGTTGTACTTTCATTCAACACCCATTACAGAATTTTGAGTAATCCCCAATCCCAGAAAATTCCGAGTGAAAGTATACCCCAATCACAGAAATTTTCCAGTAAAAGGATACCCCAATCCCAGAATTTTCAGGCCAAAAACTACCCAAAACTGGCGCACATCCCCGTCTTACCCAAAGTGAAGTACCCCCCCCCCCCCCGGGCTTTCCGTAAAGTTGTTCAGTATTTATAATACTAGCTTTCAATATAAACAAATACTTTCTTTGATAGATTATACTTGAAACGTACCTTTCTAATGGTTTTCTAAACCTTTTCAAAAGTGACCGATTACCACCACCAACATTATATGTATTGCTTGAAACCGATGAGTTGTTCTCAAGTGTAACTCTATGAACATGTTTCCTTAGCTCAGGAACCGTTCCCAAAACAAATCGCAGACAAACCAGCAACATGAATTTACAAAACTTGATGAAATTCAGGCTGAAGGAAAGTCGTGAAGGGAGGGGACGGGGAGGGGGGTGGAACTCCTAATCTAAAGGGAGTTTGGTGCCTAAACATGAAACTAAAAAACCAGATGAACTTTTCGGCTGAAAGAAAGTCGTCGTGAGAGGAGGGGGGGGGGGGGTTCTACTGAGATTTTGGCATACATGTGCTTGCCCGGGATGTGTACTATTTTTGTCCGGGTTATGGGTCACGTTTTTTTAGTTTTTCTACATTGCTTATGGGTCTCTGAACGTGGATCTGCCATGGCTAGGGTTTAGCTATTGTTGTTGCCAATGTACCCTGGGTACCAGACTCTCTACTGCCAATATGGATCAAAATAATATCAAAGCCAACGGCTCTTCAATGACAACTTTCAATAAAAAGTCTATGTTTTGTATTGGTTTACGGGTAGGCCTAACGGAGATAAAAGAAAGCTGCTTACCAACACTTTATGTTTTGCACTGGTAGCAGGTAGTAGGAAATTGTGAAATATCTGAATAGATGCTTTTAACAAAAAAGGCGGCCAGAATCTTGTTGACATAATAAAGAGTGCTGTTTATGATAGTTGAGAGCTTTTCAAAAGACTGTGAGAGACTCTTACGGAGTGGAAAACGATTTTTTTGAACGAATTTCTGCTGCACAACAACAACGTTACTGAGGGAATGCTTGTAGCATCTTTTGGAAGCAAGGCAGAGTTTAGACTTGCCCCAAGTCTATTTCGTCATTGAAAAAAATTGGGCAAGAGAAAATTAGGAAAGGGGAAAGTTCACACTTCCGTAGCCTGTTTGTTATGTTTTTAGAGAGTGCAGTCGCATTTTAAGCCAAAGGTGCTGTCCATAAAATTTTGCTCTCTCGCTCGCTGTCGCCACTGACAGTTTCCGTCCCCCCAGCATTTCTTCTCTGGCGCCATCTCTGAAAATTTCTGCCCAGAATGTTTGAGATTCGAGTCGTATGCTGATACAGACACAATTTTAAATTGATAGAAAAGTTCGTCGACGCTAATAAACTTGTTGCAATCCGCCAGGCATTGATGCCAAAGAAATGTATCTAAATCATATGAATCGTTCAAGCAAATTTTTGAAAGCGTCGATTTTTGTTCCGTTTTTATGGTTTTGAGTATTCACACGATGCCGTTTTCAAAATATGCCGGTCAGAGTTGCATTGTCAAAGCCTATCGTTTTCAATGGTAAGGCCAATTTTGCACGACACAGACATTACAAGGTGCTGTTTAGAGATTCTGGAAAGCTGATTCAAATTTGACGACCAATCTCCAGCCCTTTCTGCGTTTTTGAATCTGTTGCACAATTTCATCAACCTAGTGCTCATGTCGTACTACGTTACTACGCTCTTAGAAAACATTTCATTTGGCTTGCTGAAATTAGCATGTCGAGAGATATTCTAGTTTAAAACTGGGAAACTTCTTATGGGACACTGCGTATGGCGGCTTATGGCGAATAGAAGACAAATTAAATCCTACCTTTCAACGGTGCGTTTTTCCTTCATTCAGCCAATCAGACCAGAAGTTAGGATTTACCCAGCTCCGTGGATGTTAATCCAAACAGCACGATTTTGACTTCAACTTTCACGCAATGAAATACGACTTGTCCAGAAATGCTGATTATCCCTTTGAAAGCAGAACTTCTGTTTGATATCGGCTGAAACTCAAATAGCAAGCAGACATCTGCCACTGTGAATTTACTGTCGATTAAGATTAAGGGAATTAATGAAAAAAGTACTGGTAAAGCTCTGAAATGAAAAATTTGAGCATGTACCTGCACAGGCTGAGATATTACGATAATTGCATTGGGCAGACAATATAGCTCCCAGGGGGGAGCACTCTGAACTTGGACATACGGGAGGCAAGTCCGATATTTCCGGGTCTGAATATTTCAAAAAGTTACATTTTTGGGTCCAAAATAACTGAAATCATAGCCATGAATTTTTTTGGGCATAAAACATAGTCGAAATGATATTTCTGGGTTCTGTAGAGGCAATCCTGGCTTCAATTGGCATTGTTTCTTGGATTTTTATGTTCATTAACAGGTGTGTCAAAGCATAAAGTAGGTGATATTTTTGGGTAGCAATGACGCTAAACTGATATTTTTGGGCTGTCAGAAAATTTCTCGCTCGGACTGACCTCCCGGATACATATGTGCTGAGTGCGCCCCCTCCCCCTGGGATATAGCCTCACTCCACAAGCACCAAAAACTTAACGTTCAACTCATTGAATAGAATTGGTGCTATTGTTTTCGCTACAGTAGTTATATGGAGATAATATCGGTTTAAGCAAGAGCAAAACTACAACATGTAATTAGTCTACGAACGATGAAGAGCGAACAAAGCAATTTGGCAAAGACATTGGAGGAGTCTGGGAATTTAGTGGTTTCTAGGAACGTAGCTTAGTTTCTGACGTGTCATAACCTGCACTTTGATGTTAACACAAGGGAAAGTTACCAGTTTGAGAACATAACATAACCAGCATAGTAAAGCACAAAAATAGAATGAATAATGAAGCGAATTGATAAATATGTTCAAATAATGAGCTTTATAATTAGCGTCGTCCCTCCACAGGGAGTCCATCATTTAAAACTATTTGCAAGAATATGACCAGATTCAGGGCAGATTTTATGGCTTTTACAATGTACTAAAAAGGCGATACTGTCCCAGGAAGAGTGGGGGGGTGGGGTGCTTCCATCGAACGCTGACCATACCGCTGCCTTTGATTTCAAAAGCGACCCATATCTACTGTTATGGCACACCAATGTGTAAAAAATGATGACATTTTGGACCTTCAGCTACGGTAGAAAATATGAAACGAAGGAATTGAGGGAAACTTTGAGTCTGTTTCCAAACTGGTCATTATTTTGTTAAATCCAAGTCTGAGGTTAGACTGCTTATGCTGGTTGGAAAGTAGAGAGCTTTCTCACTTGCTAGAAGGTACTATCAAATCCAATAATCTACCCAAAGATCAACCTTCATCTATTGGATCCCTGAGGTAAGTTGAACTTTAGTTTGAATAGACACAAGACAATTATAATTAGAAGCAAGGAAGAGTACGATTCACCGTTGCAAAGTTAACCACAACGCAGAATGTCAAGATGGCCAGTGTTGGACCCACTCTCCTTCGCAGAGGCTGCACTACAGAAGGAACGGAGTGTTTCGGACCGCTTTTGGGTGAAAAAGTGGACTTGCTACAAGTCTCTCTCGCGGCAAAAACGGGAGGAGGAATGAAAGCGAGAGAGACTAGTAATACTTGGCAGCCTGGGTCGTTGGCTGGACAGGATTCTGTCCAATCGGCATTCTTTAACAAAAACCCAATATCCAATCATATGCTTAGAAAGGACAATGATATAACAGAGCGAGGCTCTGCGATGTTCTTTGACAATGGCCGACTCAAGCTTCGATGAAACGGTTGACAACAACCCCGTCATTTTGAAAATGGACGCAAGGGTCGGTAGCTCATGAACATTAATAAGCATGCCAAGTATTACAAGTCTCTCTCGCTTTTTTCCTTCTTCCGTATTTGCCGCGAGAGAGACTTGTTGCAAGTCCAGTGAAAAAGCCGTTCCTAATTTTGAAGTGATCCAGTGATAAACATATTCAGCTAACATATCTTATATCCACTTTAAGTCAAGTTACCGTACCCTCGGGAAATCATCTCTTGATCTGTTGACACGTTTGACTTGGTAGAAGTTCTTGAATTTTATAAAAATAAAGTTGTCTTAAGAAGACAACAGCTTAATTGATTCAGAAGACGATCACAATCCATTGTAATTCTTGCATATTTACGGCTTAAATGAAACACTTCTGAATCAAATAAGGAAACTTCCCAGGCAAATCTTTAGATTTATCCCTCTTCATTCGTAATAAAATTATCACTTTTCCCAAAAACTGCCGTTCGCGTGCACAAAGAGATAGTTTGCCCCCTACTTGTATTGGGGCACCTCTGTGGCTTTGTTTTCTAAACTACTGGTTAGGAGGATTTCTTTCGTATGAAGTCGCTAATTGCTTTGAATACCGGTGTCACTTGATGTTATTGTGTTGCAGGGGCGGACTGGCAGTAAAATTGGGGCCCGGACGATTTGACAGCAAAGGGGCCCGCAACTACGCGAGCGAAAAGTTTGGAGGGCACTCCCTTGGAAATTTTTTGTGGACACACCTCCTGGATTGGCCTCAAAATATACTTGACTCACTTCCAACGATGTGAATGGTTTTCTATACGAGTTGCATTCTGCTATCTACCTTTTCAAGTGATGTTTGACAGACTCACGAGAACAAAATGCATATTTGATGGAGCTGAAAATAAGTGCGAGCGCATTGAGCAAAGCTGGGGGTCCGGGAGCTTGCCCCCGGGAAAAATTCTCATAACCACACCCTTTAGATTGTTGGAAGACGCCCCATTTGGAGGAATGCATCATTTAAAGAAACAAAGAAGCATCACGAGTGATGGGGTCCTTCCGGAAAATTAAAGAAAATTGCTGCAATTTCAGGAGTAGATACATTATTTTTGCAATTCACGATATGAAAAGGAGTAGTTTGATAGATTCTGACAACCTCCTGGAATAGAAATAACTTTAAATTTTCATTTCTATGAGCTTGGCTTTCACAGCCTCTTTTACTTAAAAATGAACGAACTTCAGCAAAGTATTACGGGCTGAAGCGCCTCAGCCGACCGTTTGGTCAAAACTGCCTAGAATATGTCAACTCAGAAAAAGTTTTGGGAATCAACATTGATGAGAAGCTAAGTTGGAAGGAGCATACAGATAAAGTTGTGAAGTCAATGAGCTCAAAGATTTGTATGCTAAAAAGACTTAAGTATTTGCCATCAAACATGTTAGAAGAAATATATTATAAAACTGTGATCCCTGCCACCACTTATTGCATATTAGTATGGGGATCCTGCCCAGAAGCAACATTTAAAAGAGTGGAAAAACAACACATAAGGGCAGCTAAAGTCATTTACAGATTGAATAAATCAATAAAGATGAAGATGTACTAGCAGCAGTCAACTGGCAAGACCTTGGTTACATCTATAAAAGGAAAATTGCAACTGAAATGCACAAAGTAACATTTGACACCAAAAGTAGAATAGCTCATCAGTACTGTGTTGGAAGACAGTCTTTGAGAAAGGGGGCACAATTTGAAATAAAGAGAATGAGAACCGAACTTGGAAGACAGTCATTACAGTTCAGGGGTCCCATAATATGGAATTCATTAAAAAAAGAACTAAAAAAGCAAACAAATAGAGAAACTTTCAAACGCCAGTTCAGATCAGACATGAAAACATTAAATAAATTGTCTTTTGGAAAAGAAACAACATTTAACACAAATAGAGATGAAAATTATGTTTACTATTAGAAACACTGCGCAATAATGTACATTTAATTTTTTCGATTTAAGGCTAGAGACAATTTTAACATTTACGTCGATTTTTAACAAACTTTTGTAATAAGGCTAGTTTTTTTTCAATTTTAAGTTAAGCAGGTCCACATCAGCTTTTTGCGGCCAAATTTTGACCTGGGTAAATTAAATCATGTATGTATGTACGTATGTATGTATGTTTCCAGCAGGCCTGTTGGAAGAATGCAATTTTTTATAGAAATCTCAGCGCCACCGTGACTTTCAGGGCCACGCCCGCTTCACTCCCCGGGGGGGGGGGGTTCTTCCATAGTAAAGGTAGCTGGGGATGTGCCGCCCGCGAGGGTATACTTTTTCGGCCTTCTAGTCTAGCCAAGGGTGTACTTTTTGGCAATTTTAATTGAGTTAAGTCTAGGCAAGGGTATGCTTTTTGGGAATTTTGGTCAAAGAGATGTTAAAATTCGGTAATTTTGGTAAAAAACCCAACTTTTTTGGAATTTGGTCGAGAAAATGCGAAAATTTGGCAAGTTTTGCCTAGAAAATGCCAATTCAGAGCACTTCTGAAGGAAAAATTAGTCTAGCCAAGGGTGTCATTTTCACAAAAATTGGTCTAGCCAACGGTTACATTTTGAAACTGTGGGCGGCACCCCCCTAACCGAAATTTAGCCGAGAACCCCCCCGTGCTTCACTCAAGGTGAAGGTCTGATTCATTGCCGAGATATGCTTTCATTCATCCTTCCTCAAATTTCAAGATCAAACTACTTACGATAGGGAATCCTTTTGACGAAAGACCTCACTGGTAAAATTCTTGAAAGTAGAGCATCAAAATCGTCTACAAAAGGTCTTTTTGTCAAGTCAATTAATGTACATGCCATTGTATCATTGTTCTTATGTAATTTTCATTTCATGCCTTATAAGCATCATTAGATCACATTTCAGAATCCTTAAATGTTGAATACTTCTATCCAGAGGCGTACGCATTACTTAAAGTGGGAGGTGCCTGGGGCGTAGCCCCAGGAAAATTCTTAGTAACCACGCCCTTTAGACGCTCGGAAAATGAAGGAGACGCCCTTCTTAGCAATGCTTTGCATCGTAAACATGGTGGCAATTATCACATCAGGTCGCTTTGTCAATTTTGCAATGAGAGTTTAAACCCATCATAGCAAGTTACTCTAGGAAAGTCAAGAAGAATAATTATTTAATAACGTCCAGACTAGTATATCAAAACATGCATTGCAAACTTGCTTTACTGCAAAATGATTTGGAGCCGCTCCTTCGAGCTTGATAAATGTCTCTTTTCGCTCCTTTATAATTGTTAGCCGGCCGGTGGCATCTTTTATGCAAGAGGCTCTAGCAAATTTCAACAGTAGCAGCAAATTAGGATCCCTATAGCTAGTGGCATGGACAGGCAGAGATAACTTGGGATATTGAAATAATTAATTGGGTCTGGGGGCCAATGATGATGATGATGATGATGATGATGATGATGATGATGATGATGATGATGATGATGATGATGATGATGATGATGATGATGATGATGATGATGATGATGATGATGATTATGATGATGATAATGATCTTTACTAAATGGTCGGTTGGTCGGTTTTGATTCGCTCAATCAAACTGTTCCCTCTCACCGCAGGCCCAAAACATCTCCGTTGTGCCTGATCAACCTTCACCAACAACCTGTCCTTGTTTTTAGTACCTGTCTCCTTTAACACCCAATCGTTAGTTGTTCTCTCCGTCCAATTCACCCGCATAACACCTCTTATAGTCACCACATCTCAAAACCCTCTACTACACATAGCAAGAGAAGATTTCGCGCCCAGGGGGGTACTATACATATTTTGGGTACGGGGACGTGCCATTGGGAAGGGTATCGATTTTCACGATTTTGGTATAAGGAACGGTATCGATTTTCATGATTTTGGTATAAGGAACGGCATCAATTTTTGCAATTTTCGCAATTGGTATCGGGTCGGGTATACATTTTCGGAAAAATGGTATAAAGTCGGGTATATATTTTTGAAAAATTGGCATAAAGTCGGGTATACATTTTGGAAAAATTGGTATAAGGAACGGGTATGTTTTTGAAACTTCGATGGCACGTCCCCGTCCAAAATCTGGTCAAGTACCTCCCCCCCCCCGGGATTTCGCGTTGTGAGTTACCGCAGGTATCTGCAATCAAGCAATTATAAGTGTTTCAAAATATTCAACGAGGTATTATGAAAACATTCGGAAAACAGCAGCAAATATTCGCACACCTTTCAAAGCGGCAACTGGCCAACCAAAAGATTTTACATCCATACATCATAGTTGCCAAAAATCAAGGGTTCCTGTAAACCGTGGAACGACATAACGACTAATAACGACATAACGACTAATAACGAGCGATCAAATTACAGTATCGAGCTGTCTGTCCAAACGGGTGTATCAACCAGACCATCATGAGTACAGAATGGACTGATCAGTGGATCTAGAGGATAGAGGAGCTTGCGAATTTTCTGTTTCTTTGGAAAGCAAAGTAAGAAACAAGCAGGCTCATGAATTTTTCACCTGTATCCCTTGTTTCGTGTAAATTTGTAAGTAGAAAATGGAAAGAATGGTTCCCTGTTTCCAAATCCTTTTTCCTAAAGCTTTTTTAATTTGTAGTTTTCTTCTCCTGGGCCACTTTAAACAGTTTTAATCTGACCCTTTGGATCGTGTACTCTATAGACTTGCCCCAAGTCTATTTCGTCAATAAAAAAAATTGGGAAAAGAAAAATCGGGAAAGGGAAAGATGACAGAACTTTTTTCTTGGACACCTGGTATTAGTAATGTTATGTTGCCAAATACTCTATTGGTTATGGTAACTATTATCGAGCCATTAAACTGTTATGTTATTTTGCCAAGAACTCTCTCTCTTATGCTAAAACTATTATTAGGAAGCCCCTATACACGTACCTGCAAAAGTCGTTGTTGTTATGTCAGGAAAAAATTGTAAGGAGACAGGGAACCATTCTTTCCATTTTCTACTTACAAATTTACACGAAACAAGGGATACAGAGGACAAAATTGATGAGCTTGCTTGTTTGTTACTTCGCTTTCCAAAGAAACAGAAAATTCGTGAGCTCCGCTATCTCCTAGATCCAATGATGAGTCCATTCCATACTCATGGTGGTCCGGTTGATACACCCATTTGGACAGACAACTCGATACTGTAATTTGATAGCTCGTTATTGGTCGTTATGTCGTTATTAGTCGTTATGTCGTTCCACGGTTTACAGGAACCCCAAAAATCAAGGCTTTGTGATAGATGTTTTGGTTTCAGAAGAGTTCTCACCAGAAAAGCTGCCGAGAACTGACATCTGTATGGACCTTGTAATCAATGCTGCACAACGCATGCCTATGTCTCTCATTCAAAAACAATTAACCATGTTCAAACAATGTCTTTTTATGTCACAGTATATGCGGGGGAAGAAAAATAAAGCACTCGCTGCAAAGACTGGGGTAAGACGGGATAAAGTGAACTAAGGGGTAAAGTGAACTACCTAGGATTTTTTATTTTCTCACGTGGACATGAAGTAGGATGAAAAAGATCTTATTTATTCTCATTTCCTTCATATTTAAGCTTTCAGAAAATCATAAATTGCAGTGTAAGGTTGTGTTCTGAAGATGCAGAAAAATATTCTAATACAGACTGCTCAAAAACCTTCCTGAAATTTGACTGTCGAGGTTTGACCCTCATTTACAAATGCAGTTAAAGACCCAAGAATTCTGTATGACTTGATGAAACAAGGATATCTATCGATGCAGGAAAGATAGATGGTCATCACCATGAGCTTGCAGTATTGATAACTGCGTGAGATATT
This sequence comes from Aurelia sp. 3 sensu Dawson et al. (2005), assembly GCA_964020215.1. Classification (NCBI taxonomy): domain Eukaryota; kingdom Metazoa; phylum Cnidaria; class Scyphozoa; order Semaeostomeae; family Ulmaridae; genus Aurelia; species Aurelia sp. 3 sensu Dawson et al. (2005). The sequence goes on along the minus strand of OZ026572.1, from coordinate 21,014,680 downwards.
TTTATAGTTTTGGTTTTACCTCTGGGAAAGGTTTCAGAGTAAAGTGAACTACCTCGAAAAAGTGTTTCTCTCCGTTGTGATAGGGCATCTATATGATTTTCCTTTGCGTATTCCCAGGACATGATTGTTCATCGATTTGTGATCTCACAATGTGACTCGAATTTGTACCCTAAAAGTAGTTTTTGGTAAATATTTTGATTCTGCAAAGATTCTTCTTAACATAGGCCACCATTTCACTTTTTAATGAATAACGATTTCAGGTTCACCTGTTATTTGATTGGTTTTATTGAACAATTTAGTAAGTAGTTCACTTTACCCTGAACTAGGCGAAGTGGGAGGGGGGTGACAGGGGGAGTCTTTGGTACCGGTACCAACTCATAAGGTACCAGGTTCCACCCAAATTGAAGGTATTGGTACCACCAATTTTGGGGAAGGAGCTACCATGAATATGACGAATTCTGAAAGGAGGTCTACGTCAGTTCCTCGTGAGACCGATGGGCAAGACCAAACCACTCCTGAGCACGCCACCGTGGCATCTGTGTCACTGTCTGCACTGAAAAAGCTAAAAATTTGTTCTAGGCATTCCAAAATCATCCAAGGACGAAATTGTTATTGGTACCGACTCATATAAGCTTGGTACCGGTACCCCTACCTTTAGTACCAGGTTCCACCACATTTGCACAATGTTGTACCAGGTACCACCCCTCTGGTACCATGGTACTACTACCCTGTCACCCCCCTCAAGTGGTCTTCAGAGAAAGCTCTTTTGTAAGACAGTGGAAAAAGATTTGAAAAATAATTTTGCTGGATAAACTGACCCAAGGACATAATGTCAAAACAGTGTTAGAATGCTTGCCCTCAGCTGCAGTCTCTTTTGCGTATTCTTGAAAAACCTCCAAAATAGTTCACTTTACACCGTCTTATCCTAAACATAGCAGCCGCTCAATAGGCCTAGACAAAATTGGGGAAACCTGATTCACACTCGGTCGTTTGGGTAGTTTGGGTCGTTAGGGTCGTGCAAAGAGATGAAAAAAGACCCAAAAGACAAATCATTGGAGAAAACATCTTTTGATTTCTTGAAGATATTTCGTGCCATGCAAAGTTGTGCGATAGCGCACAACGTAACATGATACTAATTAGACTCCCAAGAGTACAGAAATATGCCAATATGACTTTGAAATGGATAAACCAAACCTTAGGGCCTGATTACATGGGCGAGTTGACCTGGCTGTCAACAAACCTGTGCTGGCTAATTTTTACACAGTACATAGAAGCTATCACTATCAGCGATTCTTGGATGCTGTTTTGCATACCAAGCCATACCATGAGAACCTTGTACAAGGTATACAACTGTATAATGCAGGAGGAATGCAGGCACTTGGGGTATATCGAAAAGCGATGAAAAGAACATAGACAGCTTCCACAGACAACAACGGACATATTATGAGAATACCTCAAGAATGCCCAGCAAGAAGAGCAAATTGCTAATGAAGTACTATTTCGAAAAAAGATCATGCAAAAAATTTCCGGGAAGAAAACGGACAACAATAGTAACAACAATTAACAGAGACATTCAAAGGGATAAAACCAAATATCCGGCATTCAAAGTCATTCCACTCATACTGGTGCAATGAGTGGAATGACCTTGAATGCCGGATATTTGGTTTTAGCCCTTTGAATGTCGGCATAACGGAATAACCAGACCCAGGACCAATAGGACCGGACCCTAACGGACCAGACCCCTGTGAATGCCGATTCCTTTCCGTCGTGACTTTGTAATGACGGTACAGAAGTTTCATTTCGAAGATGAAGACAAGGCCAATACAATCATCGCTGAAAAGAGGCAACTAAACTTTGGACACCACATTAACTGCAAGAATGCACAATCTGCTACATTGATCATCTAATCAACAGACAAATTTCCAGTTGAAAGGAACGAAGACCCACGAAGATCCACGCATGATCAACTCTAGCAAGGCCCTGCAACTCACTTCAATTTTCCAAAGACAAGATTCTCATTGACATTCAGAACAAGATTTAGATACAGTATTACCCCGCCAATTAGAAACTCATTTTTTTAAACCAGGCTGCTTGGTTTCTTATAAATGGAGAAAAATACGATAAAATAGGCTGAATGATGTCTTATAATTACAGCAAGAAACTCACCAAATGTGCATTAAAAGAAACCATGAAATTTGTTTTATGTGGGTTACACTAAACCAAATGTTGGACAATGACTTATTCAAATTCAGTTACTGTAACCTTAAATTGACAATGCCCTCCTATGTAAAATAAAAACAGCAGAAAACATTAACTACATAAGTTACTAGCCATGTGATATGTTTTTAATTTTAAAAGCAAATTGTCAGATCGTTTTGTTTTGTTAGACACATAATAAGTATTGTATTATGAATTACTTGAAAAATACAATTTTTTCCAATCAAAATTATTATTAAGAAACCAAATTAAAAATTTCAGGCTGATTGATTTCTTATATCAGGGTAGATGTTGGGCCATCTGGCAGGCTGCAGTTTCTTATAAGTCAGTTTCTAAGTGGCGGGGTAATACTGTAACATGTAATGCCAAAATCTAATACAACAAAACAAAAGTACCACAACCAACAGTCTTTGGTTTCTTCATTTTAAGATGATACATTGTTAAACCTCAGGGGGCTTTCTAGGAACCAAGAAATAGGCTCTAGTGTGTAAAAAAGCAAGCAGCCCATTATCAATGTACCAGTCAGATGAATGGGTACGGGGTTCGGTCCGTTAGGGTCCGGTCCTGCTGGTCCTGGGTCTGGTTTTTCCGTTATGCTTTGAATGTCTCTGTTAATTGTTGTTACTATTGTTGTCCGTTTTCTTCCCGGAAATTTTTTGCATGATTGAGTCAGTCTCCAAAACTTTTACACGAAAGCAAAGAACAGGACGCTGTGGGGGAGTATTGTGAAACAAGAAACAAGTCGTTCACTCTGTCTGTTCTTATTGATCACTGATAAAGAACTGTCCTTTATCCAGACCGACCAGAGGAGAGACAAAGAAGAAGGGCATAATGGAATAACCAGACCCAGGACCAGTAGGACCGGACCTTAACGGACCAGACCTCTGCTCTGGGTAATAACCATTCCTTACCATTGTGAGTTTGCAATGCCAGCGCAGAAGTCTCAGTCCAATTGAAGACAAGACCAATACAATCATCGCTTGAAATGATAATAACCTGTGGATATACCACATCAAACGTAAGAATGCACGATAAGATGTATCGATAGACAGTTTATTGAGCAAAGACTCACGCATGGCATAGTCAATCAAGGCCGTGTAACTTATTTTAATTTCTCCAGAACAAGATTCATATCGATTTCCAGAACAAGACTCAGATAACACAAAACTGCAAAATCGAATACAAGCCAAAACTACAAAAACCAGCTTTGTTTCGGCTTTTTTATCATCATCATTCATTCTGGAAACTAAGCTCTAATGCGTACAAAGGGCAAGTAGCCTGTTATTAATATACCCGATCTGTCATCCGGAAACATGGAAATGTATTGGTATTCTGCAGGGGTCTTGTCCGTTAGGGTCCGGTCCTACTGGTCCTGGGTCTGGTTTTTCCGTTATGCCAAGAAGAAGAAGAAGAAGCCATAAGACAACTGTCATATTCTATTTTGTTTCCTTATACACATATGCACTTCTTCCTCCTTCGGCACTTGCAGCTCACAAGTCACAGTTAAAACAGCAGCATTCACATCATGAAAACAGCAGCTTATAATGTAGAATCAGTAACCATACCATATTGCAACGAGTAAGGCACGTAAGGATTGCAGCGCTTGTTTTACCTGCAGGTCAGAACTTGGGGCTGGACTTGCTTCCAGTCTCCAGAACTTGGCTGTCCTTTCTTCCAGAAACAAGCTTTCCCAGCTTTTAACAATCAAAAGATCAAAAGTAAGCAAAGAGCTTTGTTGTACATGATCAGTTAAAAAATTCACAATTCTTTCTTGTTCAACATCTTCAGTCTTTTGCAAATAGTTGCCATCAGTACAGCATACTTTGGGTCATACAGATCATATGCGTTTGGCAATGATGCAGCAATGAATGAGAACAAAAAGAAAAGCACAATCTATCAACTTACTTTAAGCATCACCTGGAAGAGTTTTCTTGAATCTGCAGTTTCCTTTATCTTCACACACTGTGCGAATCTCCACTTTTAGCAGAACAGAAAAACAAACTTTTCCCAGATCATCACAACAATATTCGCAAAGGAAGGCCTAAGCATCGATCGCGTTGTTTATTGCAGATAAGAGCATTGATGCGAATAATGTATGAAACAATAGAATATTTGATCTGTTCATGCAATTTTAGTGTTGTGATTCAATTTGATCGATATCTTTTTGAATGGGCGGCTGATACCCACCTGTGATATCGCCGCAATAAACAAACGCTGCCATTGATTCTTACCAACCATTGACAACATGCATTGATTGGTTAAGATGTGTGACACACCTCCAAAAATTGAACCAATCATTTTATAGCTACAAAAACAAAGACAAATGTGTTTCTGTGCGTGTTTATGTTGCACTCGTTACAATACAGCCTGCGTGCTAATGGGCCGATTATATGAGAGTTTTCAGCCTGGGCTGGAATTTCAGCCCGCCTAGCCGAGGTGAAATTGGCGTGCGATTATATGAGAGTTTCAGCCCGGGCTGAAATTAACTACTGTTTTCGCGCCAAAATCGTTCGAAGTTTAAAAATTCAAAGTGGTATCGCAAAAAATGGCGCGGAAGATGTTGTCCTTCTATGTTATCAATTTCGGCGCTAAACATTGAATAAGATTTGCAATCTTATCTCCCGTTTCCCATTGGAAGCGTTCTTTGATGCTTTCACTTGCTTCCGCCATCTTTAATAAGCTTCTTGTTGCTGTTTTGGCGCGAACTGTACTCAAAATGCGCGTGCGCAAACTAAATTCTCAGCCCGGGCTTAGACTGACGACGTGATTCCTTGTATTCGTTCAACATTTACAATCTGATGTTTTAATTTCACTCATACAAAGGACTCACGACCAAACGGATTCTAAACAGGGACTAAAATCTTACGAAAAATCAGAAGAACCTTAGAACATCTTCCATCCTTCGAACGTCGAAAGAAAAGTCGAACGTCCCTTCGAACGTCATTTCGAGCGTCGCTTCGCTTCGAGAAGTCGAATTTCGAACTAATGAGCCAATCAAACGCTAACAATAGGCACGTGGGTTGACCATATTAAGAAAGTAGCGATCTGATTGGTCGCGCCGTGAACGCGGCGGACTTGGCCTAATTAGTCCCTATTCTGAAGCGTAAGGACATAAGTCCCTCAACTGAAGCGATAACAACAACAACAACGAGCGTAAGTTAGAGGGACTTATGTAATGTAGTCTAGCCCGGGCTGGAAAAATTTGCGATCATATGAGAAATCTCAGCCCGTTTACCCGGACTGCAAATCCCAGCCCGCCTAGCTCAAGGAGGGCTGAAATTCCACCCCGGGGTGGCTTTTCAGCCCGGGCTGAAAACTTCTCTTGTAATCGCAAAGTCAGTTTTACGAAGAGTTGACTGCAGAAGGGGGCTGAGTTTTCAGCCCGGTTAGGAGGGCTGAAATTCCAGCCCGGGCTGAAAACTCTCATATAATCGGCCCCTAAGACGGGGTAAGGTCAACTATCTAGGATTTTTTTATTTTCTCACGTGGACATGAAGTTGGATGAAAAAGATCTTATTTATTCTCATTTCCTTCATATCTAAGCTTTCAGAAAATCATAATTTGCAGAGTCAGGTTGTGTTCTGATGATGCAGAAAAATATTCTAAGCAGGGCTGCTCAAAACCCTCCTGAAATTTGATTGTCGAAATTTAACCTTCATTTACAAGTGCAGTTACAGACCCAAGAATTCTGTATGATTTGATGAAGCAAGGATATCTATCGATACAGGAAAGATGGATGGTCATCACCATGAGCTTGCAGTATTGATAACTGCGTGAGATATTTTCATAGTTTTGGTTTTACCTCTGGGAAAGGTTTCGGGGTGAAGTGAACTACCTCGGAAAAAAGTGTTTCTCTCTGTGGTGATATGGTATCTATATGCAATATAACATTTTCCTAAGTGTATTCCCAATAATTGTCCATCGATTTGTATTCAGATTTCACTATGTGACTCGAATTTGTACCCTAAAAAGTAGTTTTTGGTAAATATTTTGATTCTGCAAAGATTCTTCTCAACATAGGCCACCATTTCACTTTTTAATGCCTATCATGTGGAATCTTTTTTGATTTTTTGGTTTTGGCATACAAAGGACTGCTTAGAGTCGCAAAGTGAATTCACATGGTATTTGATTGGTTTTATTGTGCAATTTGCTAAGTAGTTCACTTTACCCTGCGTCTGGGTAAAGTGAACTAGGCGAAGTGGTCTCCAGAGAAAGCTCTTTTGTAAGGCAGTGGAAAAAGATTTCAAAACATTTTTGCTTGATAAACGTACCCAAAGAAATAATGTCAAAACAACGTTAAAAAGTTTGCCCGTTTAGTTACAGTCTCTTTTGCGTTTCCTTTAAAAAGCTCCAAAAGTAGTTCACTTTACCCAGTTGTTATGATATGGGTTCCCTGTGTATAGACGCTAAAATTCACGTGTTGTAGTTAAGGAACTTTTTCGGTTGTCACGTGCTAAAGTAGCTTGGAGCATCAAACGAAGGTAGTGATAGCTCGTGCTAAATGCATGACTGTAGTACTCAATGTTGATTGGTAGACTTTTGCAGGCATATCGTGATGCAAGCGTGACCGAGTTTCATTGGACGATAAAATTAACTTTAACTAGCGTGTAGATTTATTTTGGCGATCTTACAATTTAGCTCCTTTTTTGGTAATTTTAGGTGTGTTCCTTTTATCCTATCAAGTAGTTTTAGGGACTGGTAGGAAGGTTTTTCAGGCAGTCGTACCACGAGGGCCCGAAAGCTAAGTCGCCCCGCTGACGCTAACTATTTGCCGAATTTGCCGAAGCTGCCGATACATTGATGAAGAAACCTTCCTAGCAGTACGTCGAAGACGTCTAAGATTAGTCTTTGAAGTCTAAGTAGGAATAGTCGCTTGTTGCTGAGTATTTAGCAGAGAAAGAAAGACGTAATCAAGTTCAGTTTTGTTGAGAACTATTTGCCGAGTTATTTTTGAAGCCTTCACTGCCGTTCGTCGCCCCAAAGAGAAAGTCGAGGTCGTGAGTTTTATTTTTATTTGCTCTTCCCTTTTTGAGGTTAGGCCTTGGAAATACTGAGTCTAACACAGTCTTACCCTTTAGTCTGCGTAATGACGCACAATTTACTGTTTTGAAGAATCAGCAAAGTCAGTCCCGCACGCACGTGTCTGCGGGTAAAAGAACAATGTTTTTTGCGGATGCAGGAACAATCAATTATACAGAGGAACAATGCGTTCTGCTGAACAATGCTTTTTAGAAACGCAAAACATGATTTTATTGGCTATGGGACAATAAGGGTCTAGGGCATACAAGAGCATTGTTTCAGAGACAGGCGTTATTACTCAGACTTTACTAATCTCTGTATCTGTTAAGTCCAACCTCGTCCCCAGGGCCTTTTGTCATATTGGGACGGAGGCGAAAAGGCCCTGGCATCGGCTGGTCACCTGAGCAATCTGATTAGCTGTTGCTTTTCACATAAATTATGTACAATTCAAAGCAATGACTTACCGTTTTGTTGTTGTTAATGTCAAAGTCACTTCCATTTGTGATCGAAGTTTCGAAATTTCTTTCAAAATCAACCCTATTTTGGTTGGGGGGCCTCCCTAGTAGATTTTTTTGAATAACTCTGCGAGGAAGAATTTTATAGCCATGAAACTTCTTGACTTTTTGCAACTACTTATTATGCAACTTCTCAAAAAGTTTCATTGAAATATTTTTAAAAATGAGGGGGCGGGAGACAATTTTCTTGGACTGACCCAGGAAAAATCCCAAATTCTCAAATCTCAATTATCGCGAAAAAAGAGCAGAAGTGGAATATTTTGCAAATTTCTTTTGTAATGTTGTGTTATTTGGTGCATTCTATCATGAATATGATGTTTGGATGGAAAATATCCTCCAAATTTAATTTTATCTCGATTTTCCTGATTTTGGCCAATTTTGCTGCTTTTCCTGACCACACAAAGGAAAATGCTGCCGTAAGCAAAAATTGTGGCTATCTTTAGGTTAATTTTTATATTTACAGAAAGTACATGCCTGAGGCTTTTAGCACACCAAATTTGGTCCCTCTACCTATTACCAGTCAAGAGTTAGGTAGGGGGGCTTTTTTGCCCCCCCCAACCAAAATAGTACTATCAAATAGCCCAACCACTATAGGGTTAAGAATAATCCAACCTTGTCCCAATATGACAAGAGGCCCTTGGGACGAGGTTGAGAACAAAACATTGCAATTCCTTGGGCTGGCAAAATTCGTTGTCAAACTTCCTGCGGCATTTTTAGTACATTTGTTTTGATAAGAAAACTTCCCTGAGACTGAATCAAAGTAATCTAAAAATAACGTTTTGATTATTTTCCATTATAATATATACATATTTACAGTGTATCTACCTAGCACCTATTTAAACGCAGCTGCTCTTCCAGGGAGTCGTGTTTTTGTTTTCTTTCAGCTCTTGAAATAACATTTTAGTTGCTTTTTGAACCTACTAAGTGTAGGGAGCTCTCTGATGCCAATGGGAATGTCGTTCCAAGCTTTCAGTGCCGAATAATGAAAGCCTTTCTTGACGTATTCAAGATTGTTTCTTGGGATTTGAAGGTCCCTGCAATTCCTTGTTATGTGGTTGGAGAGCTGGGTCCTTTGATGGTATTTATCCCAAAGGCTTTCGGGACATTGCCTATGTTGATTATTTTGTATGTCATAACTGATCGATCGAATTTTATCAGTTGCTCAAAGGTCAACCGAGACCAGCCATCCTTTTGTCTGGCGTCAGTGGCGTCGCCACGGGGTGGACTGGGGTGGACAACGTGTCCACCCCAGTTTTCCCAGAGTTCGATTTTCTAATTCCTCGAAATCCGTTGAAAACACTTTGGGGGGGGGGCTGATTTTCGTTCACTCATCAGAACATTCATTCCCTTCTCTCAGAACATTCATTCAATCCATTTCATTCATTCATTCCCTGATTTATTCGAAGTTTTCAAGATCATTACCACATTGCCGGCAACAGTAGCATCTTGCGAAAGAGCACACAGTAAAGTCACGATAATAAATACATACCTGCGTGCTTCAATTTCAGACTAACGCTTGGAACGGCTTGGAACATCTCATTAAAGTTAGCATTGAAAGAGATATTGCCAATAAAATTGAACTGGAGAGCCTATTAGAACTATTTAAAACCAGTGGAAATAGGAAACTTGCATTGTAAATTAAAGTGAATTACTTCGATGCTTCGACATTGAGAAGTAAGTGAAAATTGCGATAAGTCAGTGATAACTTCAGTGACTGATAAACTGATACTGATACTAATCTGTCTTATTTACGCAGATCTGATGGTAGTAAACCTTTATTGACTGTGATTGTTCCTACTATCAACCTTGTTTGATAACTGATTTCGATTTCAATTCAAATTTTCTCCTTCCTCGTAAATAGTTACATTGATTATATGGTGTGTGCTTCACTATTCGAATTTTTTTGTGCAAAAATGCCCACTGTTACGAAAAATGCTGCTTGACAAAGCTGCTTCTCCCAAAATTTTCTAAATAGTTCAGAAATGCTAAAAAGGGCGTTTCCCACGTTTTCCGAGAGTCTGAAGGGCGTGGTCGCGAAAAATTTTCCTGGGGGCTTTGCCCCCAGACCCCCTCATTTTTCCACCCCAGTTTTTTCGGGCTGGCGACGCCCCTGTCTGGCGTTATCAATGATAGAACGCGCTCTATCCTGCAGACGTTGGAGGGTATTTAATTTTGTTTTTGGAAGACTCCCCCAAATAACATTAGCTTTACTCGGAGGTGCATGACTGAAGAATAATCCTTTGTACAAACAATTCAAGTAACTCTCAACTCGAAATGTATTTGAAATCTGGTCAAATGGCAAGCTTCCCCGAAGTCATTGAGAAAATATGGAGAACTTACAAACCATCAGTTGATCTTCAATGATCGAATTCAGGGGAGTAACGACCAACACAATATGAGGGGGGTGGCAGGGGGGTTCTTTGGTACCGGTGCCAACTCATAAGGTACCAGGTTCCATCCAAATTCAAGGTATTAGTACCACCCGATTTTGGGGGAAGGAGCTAAAATAACTGATAATTAATAATTAATATAGTACAGTTAATCATGAATATGACGAATTCTGAAAGGAGGTCTACGCGAGTTCCTCGTGAGACCAATGGGCAAGATCAAATCACTCCTGACCGCGTCACCGTGGCATCTGTGTCAATATCTGCACTGTTAAAAGCTAAAATTTGTTCTAGGAATTCCAAAAACATCCATGGACGACATCGTTATTGGTACCGACTCATATAAGCTTGGTACCGGTACCCCTACCTTTGGTACCAGGTTCCACCACAGTTGCACAATGTTGCACCAGGTACCACCCCTCTGGTACCATGGTACCACTACCCTGTCACCCCCAATAATACAATATTGCTTGTCGTCTTCGTTGGAAGGATATCGGGCAGAAGCTGGAAGAGGAGGGTCTTCCCATAACCAGTTGGTAAAACTGCGATTACATCTGAGCCATCGATCAGACTTTCAAAACACAGCACCTGCTTTGGCTTTAGACAAAGACATTGATCAGATTCGATAGTGCGATTGACAACCTTTGGAAAACTGACAGAAACTTTGGCTGTCTGCTGCTACCTGTCCCCACCATGGTACAGCGGGTACAGCAGCAGTGTAGCGGTGGCCTAAAATTTTGCATACATTATAATTTCTATAATTTATGACACCCACTGAGAGAGGGTGTTTTGATAATCATGTGACCAGCCGATGCCAGGGCCTTTTCGTCTCCGTCCCAATATGACAAAAGGCCCTGGGGACGAGGTTGTGTTAAATCTGCACGCAGCGCAGGCGAGTTTCGATGTCACTCTGTTGCGCACATTAGAGAGCCTACCTGGAGTCCTTTGCGAGCATGCTGCAAATATTCATATAAAACTACATGAAATCTCGAAATAAGGCAATCAAGTAAGTATTTTGAAAATTTTTATTCTACTTTAGTCAATTTAATGTAAATCTACCTTTTTTCAAAATAGCTCAATTTCGTCACAATTTGCCTTGTTCTTGGTTGCCCAGCAACCAATCACGTGATTATGAATTAACTTATGCTAGTTTTGGATTCTCCTTTGTTGAATCATGACACAGTGCAAGTTTCATTGTCATAGGTATTATTACCCTGGGTACCAGAGCCTCAAAATTTAAATGAAAGGAAATTGGTAAGAGGAAAAGAGAGAAGGAAGAAAGGAGGTTTCTTCTTTCCTTCCTTATTTTTTTCTTTTTATTATTTTTTGGCTCTGGTACCCAGGGTAAAGTATTATAGGTGTGAAGCTAATTAGGGGGCGAAAAACGCCCCTGTAGAAAATCGCTCTTTTCACCCGGTTAAAATAGGGTTAATTACCTATTCTCTCAATCTCAACTTGTTTGTCCAAGCAATTCTATTCAATGGATGAGTAGGTAACAATTCAGTTTGATAGGTAAGCAGGAAACAGAGTTTACGTAATTCCAAGCAAAAATCGGGACGAATCGTAAAAAGTCTAAATTGAAACAAGATAACCCTCTTTTTGCGGAGCAGTATCTGGCCTGAGGGATCTTGCTACTGGGAGATGATGGAGGCAGTATCTGGCCTGAGGGATCTTGCTACTGGGAGATGATGGAGGAGGTCGTTAGACAAGACATCTTCACTAAAAACCCAGTAATCTAACTTTGAGCTTCCCGATCCCAAAAATATGCTCAAGGCTCCAACCTAAGTTAATTTTCTAAATACTGACCATACTGAATGGTTATGACGGAACATACCAGCCTTTCCGAGGAGAAGGACCTAACAGTATACGAAATATGGCAAAGCTGCTATATTCCCAAAATTCACTAGGACGGCTTTATAAGAACAAAATAAGTGCCTGATTCCAGAGCCACCTATCAATAGGAAGTCACCTTGGGGCTCAACAAGAAAGTCTCAAAGAGAAGACAAGAACATCTACTTTTTATGCAAATTATCTTTTATTATTTCTGCAGCTCTTTCATCACACATATCAATCTTTCAGGTTTTGACTTCATCTTATTCTTGGTCAGTTCCACCTAGGAAGAAAGAATCTTTGTCAGTGCTGTTCTCAATTCAAAGCATCTGCAGGGCAGAATGTTGATTGCTTTCTAAAATGGAGATTTATCGCACTGAACTGTCCTGCACTGCACTGCGTTACACAAGCCCGGGGGTTGGGGGTACTCTTGACTGTGACCGTGACTCGACGTGAATCTGGATTTTGACAAAAGGACCCATTTGTATGACAGAAGTTCTCAAGAATTTCGAACCCTTTTGCATAAATTTCAGGAAGTTTTGTTACCATGTCTATGAATTTTGTCGATTTGAGGATCGGTTTGAGGATATGCAAGGTCTATTCATATTTCTTCAGTTGTGATAAAAGTTCTGAAAAAGCTACCCATCTACCAGAATTGAAGTAAAAAATGGACCCATTTGTAGGAAGTTTCAGGTGAAAAACCCACCCATATGAGCGGCAAGCGGCCCCGGGGGGGGGGGGGTACATAACATGTTGAGGGTACGGGTATGTGCCGCCCATATGGGTGGGTTTTTGGGCCCCAAATTCTCTAAACAAGGGTCCCTTTTTCGGCAGATTTTCCATAAACAAGGGTGGGTTATCCAGAAATTGGTGAAAAATAGAAGAAAATGGGTGGTTTTCCGCCAAAATTCATCATAAAAGTTGGTATGACGGTAACTTTCGGTAATTAGAAGAGGGTACCTTTTTGAAAACCGGGCGGCAGACCCCCGTCCATCCGTAAGTCATGTACCCCACCCCCCCCCCCCCGGGCAAGCGGCACGTCCAGTATCACTTAACAAGCAAGTATCCCCCCTCCCCCCGGATACACAAGCCGGTGTGATTTTGAAAATGGTGTTCAACAATCAGGGCTAATAAAGGCTCCATAGCCAACTGAAAAAATCTCTTGATTGCAACGATAGAAGGAAAAGTTATAACATTAAATCTATCGGAATTTTATGTGCTACAAGCAAGGTACGTTTTTACAATATCATTCTCTTTTTTAAATTGATTAAGTGCAATCTACAGGATGTTCCAAAAACATGTGCGCTGTTTGAGTGGCTGGTGCGGAGCAGCCATGCCTCCAATTTTGTCATTTTTAATATTCTTGATAGAGTAGACCTCAGCTTAGAGTTTGACACCGAGTTTATGTAAATCCAATGAGGAGATACAGATTGGAGGATCAAGAAAGTTCAATTTTTTGGCTGCCTCAAAACCAAAGACTCAAAACTCAAGGATTCATTATTCTCTGTGATGAAAGAAATTGATCGAGAAAAATATACTTAACTCAGTTTCCTGATGCTCATATGTGAAACAGCAAGTCTTAGATTGTGTTTTTATTAGTCAAGAATACTGAACATATCTGGGGTTGCTAGACATGGTGATGTGCAACACAAGCGATGCCGCCCATGACACGTATCCAGGACCGTCGAGAAGGGGGGTAGAGGGGGTAAAAGGTCCAGGGCCCGGGCCCCGAAGGGGCCCGTACATAGTTTGTGCCATAAAATTTGTTATTGCAATATATCTCTGCAATGCATTTTTATGGCAATTCATCTGCTTTAAAAGGGTATTTGCTAGAACCGTCGACTTTGATGACAGTCTTCAAGTCAGAATCCAAACTGTCATGTTGATATTCCTAATTTATAGAAACTGGTTCTATCCCAGCGAGTCAGTCGTTGGTGTCGTAGGGTTATTGAGTTTCCGTTCACGTTCATTCCTTTCGGCCTTTGAGTCGCTCCTTCCTTCTAGCACCTCCAGCGACTGCAACAACCTGGTGTGAACAAGGCATTACTAGCATCAAACGATGTCCTTGATTCATAAATACAAGTTTTTGTATAACATTTACACGGAATGTTTAAGCAATTTTTAGAATAATTAGTCATAAAAGGGGCGTTTCCCTCATTTTCCGGGAGACTAAAGGGCGTGGTTGCAAAAAATTTTCTTGGGGGCTACGCCCCCAAACCCCCTAAGGCCCGTCCCAGTATATCACTCCAGGGCCTGAGCTGGCTCTCGACGGCCCTGCACGTATCCTTCAGTTAGTTTGCTTCTCAAAAGTGACAAAGTCGTTTTAACCCAACAATATTGCTTTCGACAGGCTGCCCGCCTGGTCAATATTCTTCAGTACTGTGGTCATTTACTACTCCAAAATGCGTTCCCTGGCATAACTTTGAAGTTTATGTCAATTTTGATGCTATTGCTAACAAAGGCGACGCCAGCTCTGAAAAATCCGAAAGAAGTGGGGGGATTTTGACGTAATTTTTCAATCTAAAGGTATACCCAACTAATTTTATGCCATTTTTCTTTGAAATTTTTTACCGACTGTTGGAATTGGGGGGGGGCCAGTCCCCCCAGTTCCCCCTATGGTGCTGCCACTGAAGGTTAAGTACGGAGATAAAATCCTCTAGTTTTGAAACAACGAGTAATTTTGCCTCTCTTTCTCAATAGATAAGCAACCTCTTGCCATACTTACTCAAACTTGGTGCCAACCTCTAAGCTAAAATCTTTTCTATTCAAAAATCTGAAAACAGGAAACTCGAGTTTGTGACTCCTCCACAGCAGCCATTCAAACAGCGCAAATTTTTTTTGGGGCACCCTGCATTGGAAGAACATTGATAACATTCAACAAGATATTTATTTTCAACGAAGAGATGTACTGATTGACGAAAGAATATTGCTACCTCATGTAAATAGCAATTTATGTGACTTCGGATGTTTTGAATTACTGGCTGAGAGAATTGAATTGTCCGTGATCGCTATTCAATTTGAATTGCGGTGTCTATTAAAAGTAACTGATATTGCTCTGTTACAAACCTGTCCCTCCTGAACAGATCCAACAATGGGCAATGAGCTACTTACAAGCAGAATATCTATCATGCTAAAATTCAGAAAGCATGCTTTCTGATGCGTTTTCGAGGTAGAAAGTCACCAATTCCAATCGTTGACCCAATAATGATATTTTTTTCCTTTCCATTGGTGTATTTATCTACAATTGATCGTGATCGTGCTGAAAAAGCAATGAAATGAAAGCATTAGGACAAACGCGGTAAAACTACCGGTTGTGTCAATAAAAGCAAGTCGCGTTTGCACGGCCACTTCTTCTTCGATATCAAGACGACAAAATCTGCAAATTTTCGTTTCATGGCGGAAATGTTCAATTATTTTCAAAGTTTCCTGGCTGAAGTCGGTCACTGCGTCCAGATTTTAGGAGAGATTTCCTTGAGAAAGCTCCTCGGAGGAACCCTAAAATTACGAGCAAATTTCCCTAATATTCTTACCTTGAAGCAGTGACAAAAACATGCTTTTGAACGTCCTATCGTCTTGGGAGGATGCATATGATTCATATGCTAGGGTCTTTGCCCTAGCATATGAATAACTTATTTAGGGGGATTCCATGCTCCGAAGAGGACAACGTACATGAATACGCAAGTGTCATCATTGTCAAGAAGGAAAACCATGGCAATTTCGTCGTCTTTTTTACTCGGTTTTTGCAACTTTTTGAAAGGGACTTTCTGCAGAAAGTCTTCCATATCAAAGGGAAGGAACGATTGAATTACGCTAGTAAATAGACCATTTAGCTATTATACAAAAGAGCCTGGATCGAGCGTTATTTTTATACATTTTTATGCTCGAGGCTCGATCGAGTGGCGTTAGAGCTTCTATCACTTTGTGCACATTCGAAAATTCTACAGAATGTAGAAAAATATCACTCGATTCTGATTCTTTTCAGAATAGCTAAAAGGTCTATTACTGAATCTAATTGAACATATTAGCAATGAAATAAGGTAATTTTCAATAGTATTGCTTTGATATTCAGGGAGCAGCAGTTTTCAAACGGGAATCATTATATTGACTGACGCAGCACTTGTCAATACCACACCTACAGCTTATCCAGGGGCCTCTTTTAACCCTATTACTGTAGGGTCAATCGGTAGCTCACATTCCTGTAGGGGGGGGGGGGATTTTTTCCCCACAGTGAATAATGCCTCTAATTCAATAAATATTTGGATAATGGCAAAGTTATTGAGGAAATGCGTCAAATGTAGTTGAAATATTGGTACTACGTGGACTTTATCTCATTTTTAACCACATTTTTCGCATGTTTTCGATGGCCTCATGATTCGGTCACACGTGACAAAAATGGACTTAACTCCCGTAAAAACAGCTGCTGAGGCTAGATTTTTAGCTTATCTTAGTCCTCTTTCTATAAGCTTTCGAATGCTATACCACACAACGGAATCAAACAAAAATTTATTTTTTCCAAAAATTGGGTCACATGAGTGATGACGTGATATCTATGTCACGTGTCCCAAAATTTTTTTCTTCTAACCATGATAATGAGGACCGATAAATTTCAGTCACATGTCTATGAGGATTTATCAATAAAAAGTTGCCTTGTTTATCAAAACTTTAAAAGTTTTGAGGGTGGGGAAAAATCCCCCCCCCCCTACAGGAATAGGGTTAATCACTGATGATGCGCCACCTTGGGAGCTCCGAGTAATTGTTGAAAAATATTGAAAAAGTAGCATCAAAAAATGTCTTCAGTGGTTCAGGAACTTGCTAGTGGCCTCAAGCCTAACTCCTGATAGAGTATCATGTACATGAAATGTGACCTGCTAGCAGTTGCCTGTTGAGTTTACAGTTACCTGTGTTTCAAGCTCTGGCCAAACGACTGGAGATTTTTTACTGAAAATTCACTGAAGTTTTCTCACTTTATTCAGTGTGTGGAAATAGCAAAAGATTTCAGGTGCTATTGAAAATAAACCATATTATGACGCATTAGCAGCAAACCAAGTCTAAAATTCCATTCGTTGTCATCAAGATGAACCATTTTAGGTCTAAAAACGATCTTCTTACTTCATACCAACATTCAAAGATTAATGTCACCTCAATTGTCAATAAAATAACGACATTTCAGGTGCTATTGAAAATACGCCATGTATTTTATTAATTGCAGGAACCAAAGTCTAAAATTCCATCCGTTGTCATCAAGATGAACCATTTTAGGTCTAAAAACGATCTTCTTATTTGATACCAACATTAAAAGTTAAATATCACCTCAATTGTCAGTAAAATAACGACATTTCAGGTGCAATTGAAAATAAACCATATACTGACTTAATAGCAGCAAACCAAGTATAAAATCCCATTCGGGATATGTGGTGCTTCTATCTGCGGATCCGACAAGCGACGTTTATATCGTGGCCTTTTCCTTTTTTTCGATTTACTTTTTATGGCGTATCAAACTGCTTTTCTACCGCTTTCAAACGGAAATGATTTGTGCCATTCATGGCATACTTTGGATAAAAGAGCTCGTAACAGAAATATTACTTTGAAAGGAGAGTCTGAGTAATTCAAGCCAAATGTCTTGACTAATGACTAACTGGGACGTTTTTTGCTTGACTAGTGACTAGCAGTACCCCTCTTTCTACACCCTCCTTTTATTCCATTTCATATGGTGGTGAAGTTTGTTTCCGTTTCCCAAAACGCTGCACTCACTACTTAATCTAATGTCAACTGTGTCGTAATTGCTCAGGATTGTATGGATTAATAATCAGTGAAACTGAAAAACTTAACTGAATTGAGACTCACCTCTGGAATCACCTACGGGAACTTTTGCAGTGATGGCAGATTTTGCTGCTTTCATTTCAACTTTGATAGGGCTGGGCTTTTTGACCGAAGAGCCACCAACTGCGGGTGCTACGTCATTAGTATCAGCATTGTTCATTGCAGCTTTAGGAGAGCTGGCTTCTTTGGCCAATGGGCCATGAACTGTAGATGCTACTTCAGTGGCGTTAGTATTATTGACAACAGAGGTATCAGTGCTATCAGCAGGAGCATCAGGCTCGTTGGCAGGGGTAGCTTCTGCTTTTGAAACAGGAACGGAGCTATGAGATGCAAATTTATCAGCTCTAATCATGTCCTGTTCGGGATCTGCCTTTTCAGCTGAGCGATCATCAGTGGATTCAAGATGATCGAGATCAGTGTTGTCGTTTGCAGGAGCCTCAGACTCGTTCACGGAACTGTCGTCAGCAAGAGGTGTATCATTGCAAGAGGCATCCTCACCAGCGTCTTCTGGATCAATCTCCTTTCTTTTTTCTCCTGGCTTTGCCATCATGTTTTGGAGATCCTCAATCAATGCTTCAACACTAACTGCTCCACTTGCAGCTGATTCGTCATCTGCTCTAATCACGTTGCCGTCAATGTCAACTGCGATTATAGTGGAATCTTCAGCAACCAATCGTTGCAAAGAGTCTTCACTGGCGACAGGAATGCTAATATCAGTACTTTCGGCATCAATCTCAAGAGACGCAAGAGTAACCCTGCTCTTCTGAGTGTTCAAGTAGTGAGCTGATTCCCGAAACATGTGATGATAGATGCCTTGGTTCATTTCCTCATATGGAGGCATCTGTACCTTGGTGCAACTAGCATTGTTTCTCATCTCAAGATCGCCAGCTTGTCTTACTTTTTGGTCGTCTGTGACATCAGGAAGGTTGAAGATGCGGCTATAGCACTGCTTCATTTCATCAACGTCAGCAAGTCGTTTAGCTCCTGGTTCCTCTATGTTGTTAGTGGAAGTGATGACATCAGGTCCTTCCTGAGCTTCAGAGGCTGATTCGTAAACCATGGTAACTGATACTGCTGTAGGGTTAGAAGCTTCTGCTTGCTGTTTATTCAGTTCACTTGTGCAGGCTATTTCTGGGTACTCAATGTCAATAGTTTTAAATGTGCCATTCTTTGAAAGAACGCTGTTACTTGTCTGGCGGGCAATACATTGTTGGTTCGAGTCAACTTGTCCTGGAAGGCTAGCTGAATGAGGCAGCTGATGAGATGCAAGGCTAGCCCAGCTCTTCTGCATGTTGATAAAGTGAAGTGATTCCTGAAACATGCGATCGTAGAGGTTTTGCTTTGTTTCTTCATATTGAGTCTTCAGTACCTTGAAGTTGCTGGAATTGCTTTCCACGTCACCTTCGACTTCAAGTTCCTCTGCAATGAAGTGAGCAGATGTCTCAATGATGCAATCATAGGGCGTGTTTGATTGGTAATTTCAAACCTACCAAATTCTGAAAACGGTAGACTTCGCAGAGACGGGAAAAAATGCCAAATCAAACACAAAATTCTTCAAAACAGCAGGCTTCAGATTCATCCTCGCGAAAACAGGTTTTTTGAAGAATACAAAAACGAGTCCGGTACTTGGCAACAAAGACTGAACTGAATCAATTACAACAGCAGCGCGAGCAAATTCGCTTCGTTTTCAGAGTTTCACAAATGAAAACGAGAATCTCTCCAAAGTCTGCCAACCTTCTGCCTGTTGGAGCAGAATGTTCGGCAGGCCTTCAAAACCTGTCAAACCTTCCGTTTTTGGTATTAGGTAGTCAATCAAACACATACCGTTTTCAAAATTGGAACCAATCAAACACACCGATATAGAGTAATATCGCCCCTATCAGACCACCATCGATTCCGTGTTGTGCAACGGCCCTGAATAAAATGTTAAATTTAAAAGGGAGCTTGGGCCTAGCTAATCCAAAAAGCGCGCGAAAGTTGTTTGCTGATGTCATCTCTTTGATATTTCTTCGCTTTCGCTGTTTTGTTTTGCTCAGAAGGCTTGCAATTAAGCTTCGAAGTTGACCTACCTGCAACGAAGGTGTAAGTACAATTCACATTTCCTTCGATGTTTCCACACACCATGTCTATTTTGTGTCGTTTATCAGTAGAGAACTATCGCCCTTATCAGACCACTTTTCAGAAAACTAAGATTTTCGGAGAGGTCAAAGAAGTTCTGGAAGGGAACTCGCCTTGAATAGGCTTGTCAACTCTTGCTACAAACCTCAAAGTGAGGTTTGTTCCATCCGTTTCCTTGTTGTCATGCTTGAACCACACAAATATGGACAGGTCTGAAACGCATAAATTAGGCCGTATCGCCCCTATCAGACCACCATAGAAGAACAATGAATTTAGCACATCAAAATCTTTTCAAGGCCGTTGACAGTTCAACAAAGTATTTCTTACTTTCCCAGAAAGCCAGAAAGTTACATGACCAATTCTAATTTGATTGAAAATGATTTCAAAATATTGTTAATTTCACTCCCGCTTTTAACTCTCTAAGCCTTGACCTCAGTCAACTTTAACCACACGCTGCGTAAATAGTCTACAAAACTATAGGGTTTCACGTGGTGGACGCACCTGGGCGGCATAATGTCAGTTGCAGTGCTCTTCCAAAAGGAGCCTTAGGTCTCGCAATTTGTGTGCGATTCTCAAAATTTCTTTGGATATGAAACGAGAAGAGCTGGAGGAAACATTCCTGAAGACTATTCTATTTTAACTGAAAGACATAAAAGAAACGACACAAAATAGACATGGTGTGTGGAAACATCGAAGGAAATGTGAATTGTACTTACACCTTCGTTGCAGGTATGTCAACTTCAAAACTTTATTGCAATTCTTCTGAGCAAAACAAAACAGCGAAAATGAAGAAATATCAAAGAGATGACATCAACAAACAACTTTCGCGCGCTTTTTGGATTTGCTAGGCCCAAGCTCCCTTTTAATTTTAACATTTTATTCACGGCCGTCGCACAACACGGAATCGATGGTGGTCTGATAGGGGCGATATTACTCTATGTCTTTCAGTTAAAATATAATAGTCTTCAGGAATGTTTCCTCCAACTCTTCTCGTTTCATATCCAAAGAAATTTCCAGAATCGCACACAAATTGCGAGACCCAAGGCTCCCTTTGGAAGAGCACTGCAACTGACATTATGCCGCCCAGGTGCGTCCATCACGTGAAACCCTTTAGTTTTGTATACTATTGACACATCGTATGGTTAGAGTTGACTGAGGTCAAGGCTTAGAGAGTTAAAAGCAGGAGTGAAATTAACAATATTTTGAAATCATTTTCAATCAAATTAGAATTGGTCATGTAACTTTCTGGCTTTCTGTGAAAGTAAAGAATGCTTTGTTGAACTGTCAACGGCCGTGAAAAGATTTTGATGTGCTAAATTCATCATTCTTCTACTGTGGTCTGATAAGGGCGGTACGGCCTAATTTATGCGTTTCAGACCTGTCCGTATTTTGTTTTATATTCTCATAAAATTTACAAAGACAAACAATTACAATACAAAAGCTAAGGGAGCATGGAAATACATAACAACCCTAAGACTTACACTTAACATGGAGACACAAATATTACAACAAGTTACAAGATATTAAGCTACAAAAATAATTAATTAGAGTGGTGTTGCCTATCCTGCCCGTCACAATTTTGAGTAAATCCTCACAAGGAGTTTCAAAGGAGAAAGCAAGTATACCTAGGTTCCTTGCTAATCTGCCAAGTTGTCACCCAGGCATGATGGGCAACACCACTCTAATCACAAAGAAGAGACAATTTTACACAAAAGAGAAAAAATATTTTACACGAGAGAATTAGAGCATAAACATCAGATCCTCAGAAAGACCGCACGCACCCGCGCTATCCCCCCAAAGACCCAACACCCATGCTGGATTTAGAAACTTATTGGAACCGTTCCGAGGCCTGAATATATTTTAACGTTGCCTCAAGAATGTTTGTATTAGAATTAAAAGGTAACTTTGCGTGGCCATAAAGGAGTATTTGCAATAGTTCTTTGTTTGAAGGGTTTGATAGGTCGTGAGGACGCAATATTGCATTTACGCTGTCGAGAAGATCACGTCTGTGTATATCATAAGCACGGCAGAGCAGCAAAAAGTGCTCCGTATCCTCAATACCATCACTGTCCGTATTTGTGTGGTTCCAGCATGACAACAAGGAAACGAATGGTATAGATCTCACTTTGAGGTTTGTAGCAAGAGTTGAGAAGCCTATTCAAGGTCAGTTCCCTTCCAGAACTTCTTTGACCTCTCCGAAAATCTTAGTTTTCTGAAAAGTGGTCTGATAAGGGCGATAGTTCTCTAGAAGCTTTGCTTGAATTCGACATAGAGTCAAATCTGGTATTAGGGCCTATATTGAAATTGGTCTCTGTAAGAAGAAACAGGCCCGTAGGAGCGTTTTTCAGATTGGAGGGGCACCAATTCGTGGTTAAGGCAGGAAGCTCCTGGGGGTCGGGGGGAGGAGCCCCCGGAAAAAATTTTCGAGCCATGGCCAGTTTGTGAATGCTAAAAGGTAATTTTATGTTCGGAGGTCCGCAGGCGAAATAGGAAATTTATGAATCGAACCATAGACCTATTTCAAACAGGCTTAATGAAACTAAACTACGACACAAAAATACTTGGTCAAACGTGTCGCGAGTTCTCGTAGTTTGATGTCTGTAATTTAGATTGTGAAGTTTGGGTACTTTTCGTGTCACTTGACAAAGCCCTTCTGATGTCAGAAGGGCTGATCTTTCTAAAATTAAATTTTCTTGCATCGGAATCTACAACGAATTCTTTTGAGATGCTGGGGGTTGAGTTGATCAACTCTGTCTTTTTTGCACATTGGTTGTTGAGGCGGTTGTTTGTTGTTGTTGACCGAAGATAGGCCTTGACTTGCAATACACACTTCAGAAGCCCGTTGGTGATTGCTTGAAATGTTTAATTAGGAAAGGAAAGTGCTAAAAGCTCCCATTTCTAGATTCCCAATTGGAGTGCTTTATACTTACCTTCCTAAGGGGACCTTGACAGTACTGAAAGAAGGAGGGAGCAAGGAAACACATTTTGGAGAGTAATTTCATAGTTGGTTCAATCAGTTTTTTACGTTATATATGAAGAATGAAAAAATGCAACTTTTGGAAATCATTTGGGGGAGGGGCCCGGGCCCGACCGGCCCCAATAGCTGCTACGGGCCTGGAAGAAATTATCGATAGTAACAGATATTTCGTGAGTTGCAAAGTAAATACAATTTTCAGCATCTGCAGGCAGTAGATACTGGCTCCTAAGTGATTATTAATTGGAGTAATCTTTTTGAATCATGGCACTTGGCAACATTCAAGGGCCTGTTTACACGAGTCCGGGATGGCTCCAAACCACTGCAGAGGGCCAGCTCTTCTCCAGTCAAATTTCATCAAGCATTTACACGCACCTAGCAGCCAAGGCGGTTAACCCTTCTCGAGGGTAGGGTTGACACGTTGACCTAGGCTGGCTTTATGTAGAGTTTTTCCATGTGAAGGCGGGTCTGCTCAACCTGGGGTTGTGTACGCTTCGCGAAAAGCCAACCCGGGGTCATTTGAATAAAAAGATTCATAAGGGAGCTGTCATAAAATATGGATCAGAGGGGGGCGGAAGGGATTTGACAGGGTCACCAAAAATATTGGATGGAAAATGTTGGGCTAACAAACTACTGCAAGTGATAAACATGGGCCATGAAGCTATTTGTTTCTGGATTTGCTTTCAATATTTACAAAAGTTTCAAACACTGCCAGCGTTATTTTGCTGTTCTTTTGATCACTGATATCATTCTTCCTTCTAAAAGCACTATACTCCCATAAATGTGATACTGACAACATGATACATAGGAAGAAAGTTCAACTCAACTGTATAGTGCAAAGGCTTTTCTTGAAGAAATTTCTGGACCACAGCGTTCATATAGAAGCCAATGGGTCACCAAATCATTTTGACAGATGATAAGGGGCTATGTAAACAGTTTTTGTTCCTTAAATTGGGCTACATAACTTTACAGTGAATTTTGAAATCCCTTCCGCCCCCCTCTGTTTCATTCTTTATGACAGCTCCCTAATGGAAGCACAAAGCAATCAAAGAGGCAACTTGCCAAGTGCCAACTAATGCAACGCACAGAGTTGCCCTGGGCTGGCTTTTTACCGCACCACAGAGCTGCCCCGGGCTCGAGTAAACAGCGATCTTTACAATAAGGCAGTTATAGAGCTGACCTGGGATGAATGCTACTCCGGGTTCGTGTAAACCAGGGAGCGCCGTAGTGTAAACAGTGCCTCGGTCAAAGCTTTGTGTGACGAGAAGAATGAAAGAAAAGCAATATTGCAATATTAGCATGCTTTTCTCGAAGTCTTGTGGAAAAGAATCAGCACAATGGGCAAAAAAACCAAAAAAGCAGTTTTGATCATGTCTTTAAGCCAGACTACCTTCTGAACTACCTTCTGAGTGTCCGTAAGAATTTTCATCAAAGTATTTCATCGCAACACTTCTATTTAGACTTTAAAAGAGAGTTTAAGGCCTATCTTTGTTTAAGGCATTTTTTTCAAATATGACTGCTTTGAAGGACAAGAAATGGTAAAGCGATTCGGATGTGGAAAAGCGAGAAGATTGAGCACACTGAGGTATTTCTGACTTCTGTCGTAATCAGAGTGTGACTTAAACTAAATGTAATTATCGAGGTTGTTTAAGTGCTAAAACTGGTCTCGAGTTTGCGAATTCAAGTTTGTTGTTTGGTCTTTGAAATTCTTGATTAGCAATGAGATCGTTATCATAACGTTTGTATATTGTATGCTCGGTTAGAATGTTGTAACCAGAGGGGCTACATCGTTTTTGCAAGGTTCGGTTGCTGGGCCCTGTTTTATCAGGTTTTTAGGGTAACTGCATTCTAAAAGACATTGTTCGAGCTCTGCTTAACGAGATTCAACTTGATTTGATTTGCATCTGAAACGTATACAATTATTCTTTGGTGAGGTTGTATGGAATGGAATCCTTTATATGGGAACGGTGGGCGCTATAGAAATCTAAGTATTTATGATTTCTTTGTAGTAATATGTGTACTGATATGTACTCCGTTTTTTAGGATTATTTTGATGTCAATGAAACTTAGTGATTCGGTATCTTCGGGTTCTTTTCCTCCTGATCCCATGGTGAACTTATTTGAGTCACTTAGCTATCTCAGTGCGTCTTTTAACAAATTTGGATTTTAGTCTTTTGGCAAAGCGATAAAATCTTCATTCATGTAAATGTAATGATTGTCTTCGATGTATTTACAAGTTTCGTGATTAAAACGTTGCCGGGTGTCCCAGAAAAAAACTTTCCCTATTTGAGCTGTTATTTTAGCAAAAGCCTGTTTTATTTGATAAAGATTATGAAAGAAATCTCTTTTACAATAGTCAACTTAGATTTGAGTATTTGTTTCATTTCTGTATCTGCACGCATTGATTTTCTATAATTATTTTCCTGAAAAACAGAATACCTGACATGCTCAAGAAAGAGCTAAAAACGGGTTTTCCACGGAAATTCTGTTTTTTGACTAAATTCCAACTTGAACTCCATAAAGGGACTAAAGAAAAATCATTTTTGTCTATTTGTCCGTAGAAGGCACGATTATGCTTGATGCTCGAAGAAATAGTATAGTATACAAGACAAGGTCCTGTGGTCCTCACTTCAGCGTACTGCCGACTTTGAATACCAATTTAAGAAATTGACAAGCAGTTGTATGCCTTCACACATGTGATGTAAAACATGGAATGAATGGAAAATATCTCCATCACTTGAGTTCCCACCTTTTCAAGGACTTTTCGAAAAATCTATATGTTGGAGGTCTGTTGATGAGACCGAAAAAATGGTGTAAAATCATATGGATCCAAGTGAGTCTTTAAGCAAGGGATTGCCGTTTACATCGCTCAAAACGAGGCAGGGAAAGTTTTTTTGGGACACCCTGTATGTTGGCAAGATTATCGGAAGAGAACAAGATGTGACTAGTAAGGCACCATTTCGCTATTCCAAAAAGGAATCTGTACTGAACGATACTTTGATACATATCAAAGACTTTTCAAATTTTCAATTCTTGAGGGACCATTTGGGAATCATCGGAAAGCTCTTGAGTAAACATCGAATAAACATTGAACAACACTTAGGTAACTATTGAAGAATTCTTGTAAGGATTGTGGATCACAGTCATACCTTGTTTGCACAAATCGATGATGCTATGCTTTGGCGTTTCTGTTATCCTGCTCAGCTCGCTACTTGCACTCTTCGTTTTGGACATGTATGACTTCGACCGATGGCCTGAATTTGACGGCTTAACTAGAAAACAATAAGTCCTTTAAGTAACGTGGTTGAATGAAGACAAAAAACAGTAGCGACATAGCCTAGCCAATTAGCTGCACAAAAGGTACCAAGTTTTCCATCTCAAGCCCTCTGTTTGGTGTAAGGGTTTTTCTTGCCTCAACATTTTGGGTCACACAATCCACAGAACGTTTCAGAAAAGACATATAATTGAAAATCTTTGAAAAAGATGATAAGGTTTGAGTATCTGTGATGTTTACCATCTGAAAGTACAATTTTTCTTCTTTCTAATGACATGCAATTTGGTCGATGTAAATATCCTATTACTTTTCAACATCTGAGATCCTCTGTAATGGGTCATGATTACGAAAACATCACTTAATGATGAATAATTCACGCGACATGCCTAACCTGGATATCGTTGGAAAGATGATAGATTGTGCTTTAAAGTGGTAAGTGTCAAATTGATTCAAATGTAACTGTTTCCTCGAAAAATTTAAGTATCGAAAAAGCGTTGGGTTACTTTTCTCTGAAACACTTCATTATAACAATAAACAGTATACAGAATGCAATATCTAATATATAATATGAAACATGCAATATACAATATACAATACATGAAACACAATAAAGGCGATATGACGCCCACTTTCACACGATGATGATGGATCTTGGAATGGATCAGAGAGTTCAGATGAAATAAATACTCGGACTGTTAAACTCTTGTTAAACTGGACAACAAGGGCAGATTTTGTAATACAATAGCATCAGTCGCTTTGGTTCACACCTCAATTCAAAGCGATTAGCGAATGCAAACAAAGGAAATTCTCTCAAGCAGAAACTCAAAACAAATGAAGCCGCAAAGTTGTCCTGAAACCAGTAAGGCAAACTCTCGTTTGGTGCGGGCGAAGGGAGGTCTTTAAGAGAAAGTATGTGGTTATAACGAAAGAAGAAGAGTAAATCTAAAGCTCTGTCTCGCGGATTTTGTTTATTTGATTCAGAAACCGAGCAGAGTGCGTTACAATTTTTGCATATCTATTGCTCAGATGTACGCAATCACTCCTCAGCTCCTGAATCAAATAATCAAAATCCGCGAGACAGAACTTTAGATTTACCCTTCTTCTTTCATTATAAGCACATACCTTCTCTTAAAAACCTCCCTTCGCCCGCACCAAACGAGAATTTGCCGTACTGGTTTCAGGACAACTTTGCGGCTTCATTTGTTTTGAATTTCTGCTTGAGAGAATTTCTTTTGTCTGCATTCGCTAATCGCTTTGAATTGAGGTGTGAACCAAGCGATTGATGCTATTGTATTACAAAATCTGCCCTTGTTAAACTGGACTGTTAACCCCATCGAACACCGGTGGAATGCCCCCTGGCCAAACTGTCAACACTGGGGAAAGAATTAGTTAGTGCAATGCGAGACATGTGACAAGCGAGTGCCCACATTTAGAGAGTTTAACAAAATCACAAAAATAATCATAATGCCTATGTTTTAGCTTTGATTGAGTCAAAACTTCTACCAAATGATTCTCCTTTGAAAATTCTTACATTTCACATATCCATATTTGTACCCTGGGCAAAACAATTTTTAGAGTCTGGTACCCAATGTACTATGTTTGCTGGCATCAGCAAAATGTAAAATCTATGATATTATTCCCGTTGATGACTTCATATCTATAAAAGTTTATTTTCATTTATAATATTTCATTTCATAATATTTATACCTGTTAAATAGGTTCATAAATGTATATGTTTTATCAACCTGACCTGTTTAAAAGATTAAAATAATTACCAAGACAAAAGAAATTACTAACCTAACCTTATTTAAAACATCATACAAAACTAAGGCTATAAAAGAGATCGTAAAAAATGAAATAAAAGTTGGTTGTCCTCAACTATAGCTGTTCTTTGAAGATTTTCAGGGATGGGGCAAATTTAGTAGCTCTTTCTGGGCTGTTCCACAGTTTTGCATCGCGATCCACTGATCGTTTTTAGGAGCGGTATCTTAAGATCAGTTTCTGATGAAAGCGAATTTAAAGACTTGTACGTTAGCGTAGCAGTCTCCTTTCTTACAAGATTACTGATAGTTGAACAGCCAAGGTTCTGAATTGTCGGATCAGCATAGGCATCCTATGGGCTGCTAGTTACAATTCTAGCCGCTCTATTTTGGATTTTTTGAAGGACGTCAATTTTTGATTCACTACAGCAGCCCCAAACGGAACAACAGTAACTCAAATAGGGCTCAAAAATTCCTCTATACATTTTGTTGATTACATCAGATGGAAGATATTTCTTAGAATACTTAATAAGTCCAAGGGCTCGATTAGCCTTGGTCTTGATAGTATCTATGTGTTTATTTGAACACCTAAGTATCTTGTGCTGCCAATCATTTCAATGTCCTGATCACCTATTGAAAAAGATGGTGGAGCATCAAGCTGGCTTTCGATGTTTGGACACCAGAGCCCATAATAAGTGATTGCGTTTTAACAACGTTCAGAGAAAGTTTGTTTGCATGCAACAATCCTGTAGCTTCAAAACATCTAAGTTCAGGTCATTTTGTAGGTCATCAATGCTTTTTGAAGAGAGGAAAATGGCCGTATCATCAGCATACATGCTGACATGACATTTTTGCAAGGAGAAAGGCAAATCATTGATGTAACTCAAGAACAAGAGTGGACCAAGGAAAGAGCCTTGAGGAACTCCACAATTTATTCCCTTTACATCAGAGGAGGTGCAATCTACCCTGCAGAATTGTTTACGGTTATCCATGTATAATGTGAACCAGTCATGTACCAGGTCAGTCACTCCATACATTCTCAATTTTTTTCAGTAGGATTTCATGATCAACCGTGTCGAAAGCCTTCTTTAAGTCAATAAAGATTAGACCAGTGTTTGAAAACTCAAAGAAATGTAAGATTCTTTAGTAATGGCTTTCAAAATCTAAAATTTATTTTGGAACACCATGTATCAAAATCTATTGCTATGTCACATGTTTTACCGTCTACAACGTTAGGGACAGTGCAAAGTTTGTTTATAACATGGCCGGTGCAAAAAGTAACGGGGCAACCACTTTTTTGAGCTTGTACACAACTGGGTCAACACTTTTTAGCAAGCAAATATGAACGGGCTTCAACGGGGCAGTAACTTTTTATGAGCTCAAGATAGGATTAACTTTTAAATATAAAATGGATCACCTTGAGGACAAAGTTCTGAATTATTCAAGTTTAGAAATGCATGCAAAGATGTGTGTAAATGACGCCAAATTTTCCTTATTAGTTTCTTGCAAGAAGGATTCATCAGTCATTTACAAAGACTCTTATAGAGATGAACTGCCTTTCTTACTATCTTTGGCTAATTCATCGTTGCTACCATACAACTTCTGTTGTTTATGAATACGGGGCAAATGCATTTTTTAGGAAAAGGTGACGGGCAGGAAAAGGTGACTGGGCAGTTGTAGTTTTTGCAATGATTTCATACGGAGCGAGCAGATTTTCTTGCAACAATTTTTCTTCTCCACCGGCCATGTAATGGAGGCAACTGGTAATGTTCTTTTTTTACATTCCAATAAGAATTTACAATACAATTACTAGTTATACTACTTACAGAAAACTTAACGACACTACGAAGACGATGCCACTGGGTGCAAAATGATATGACTACTCAGTGGCATCACAATAACCTGAAAAGATTTACAAATGAATTACGAAAGGAAAAAAAGAACAAGACATGGAAAAAGAAGCAAAGAACATTTCACTCGATCTCAAACTAGGTGAAAAATGTCCGCGAATGATAGCAGACAAGAAGTTTGCTGCGTTATGAGTAATTTTGCGTTATCACAGATATCAACTCATATATGATTTGAGTTAGACTTTACATATGATGGTTAACTAAAAAATTGTTGGCTTACTGGCGGGGGGGGGGGAACGGGGCAATGTTCTTAAGTGCTGGATATTCAAGTTTGCCTTCAATGACCTCAATATCTATGGAGCAGGTTCATATTCTGTATACCCTTGTTACAGGTAGACCTACCAGTTATTTGGCTAAAACTAGAATTAACATGAAGCGACTGAAATATAGTCATATAGCCATGTACTTACAAGGACTGACATTTGACAATGCACTACCCATGGCAGCAAAATTGTTGTGAGCCAACTGCTAGAAAAAAATCTTCTGTAAGCAAAGCACACTCATCTTCGAAAAGAATACAATTATGTCCAAAGCATAAGTATAGCTGCCTAATTCAATGCCCTCCCCTTAAAACTGCGCTCAGTGCAAGCTCATTGGGCATTGCATTCATTTGATGTCATAACGTCTAGGGCTGCTGTCGGTGGTCGGTGAATCTAGTCAGAGAGATCTGGGCACTAATTGTTGAAATCAGGCCAGATTTTCGTGGTGAGATCATTGCTTTCATTTGCTTGTATTTGCTTTTACTGCAAGTCGTTTAGAAATGGAGGAGCCCCTTCACAAGCTAGTTGCCGCCGATTTCCCTTAATCCAGTTTCCCTGAATACTCATCTACATAGACTAATGCAAACTAGATACAACGTTAGATTGTTAGGGATTAAAAATTCGATGAATAGGGAAGCCGATCGGAACGCTGCTTCACATTACTTTTTTCTATAAATGAACAAAACAAAACTAACTTCCAGTTACAATATCATATGGAGTAAAAAGATACATCAATCCCGTGGCCTTACAGCAAGGTAAATAGCAAATTGCAAATTAAAAGAGACATGAGGTCAGATAATGGGAAAACCTCTGATTCAGTTTGCTTTGGAATTAGAATGATGATATGCATTTGTAATTCAAAATCGAAATGAATTGAGGACTTTTACTTCATTTTCCCTTTAATCTCGAAGGCTATGATTTTAAAAGTTACAACTTTACGAGTACAAAAAATAGATTAGGAGATTTGACATTGCAAATTAAAAATTAACGGACAACCCAGAAAAACATCCACGAGCTAGAAGTCTCCCAACCCAGTGAATCATAATTTACGTTGGCTTCAATTTCCTAATGGTAATAGTTGTTCACATTTCGTTTCAAACTGTTGCTACAAGTGCCAACCTATATGACTGCACGTTTTGCAGTGGCGGAAATTCAGCTTTTTGAGTGGAGGGGCAAGGGCCATCAATTTTCCGAGTCGGGAGAAATGCTTTTGTTTGACGTATTTGCTGGAAGACCTGACGTAAATAGGGTCCTTAATATGTGCTAAGAGAATAGGTAGATCAGATTTCACAACTATCTGTATTCAGCAAAAGTTGATAGAAAAAGACAAAAACATGCCATAAGGGTAAGTCAAATAGCTGTCTGGAATCTGGGGGCGAAGCCCCCATGCCCCAGGAAAATTTCTGAGGACGCGCCCTCTAATTTTGCCTAGAATGCATCTCACAACCCAATGTTTACTGGAATTGAATTCGGATTTTGACAATTTTGTAACAACTTTTTGCAAAGTAGCAGCCCCATGATATTCTTGGGCTTGGGCGGACAGAATTTACTTTCGCTAGGAGGACCTTTTAGATCCTTATCTGCCAGTGACAAACTTGAATATTTGACGAGTATTAGTAACTACTTCTCAAGCAAATTTTGCGTAAAGAACTTCTACTTTGTCTCAGAACGCTTCTCGTCATGTAATTATCGCCTGCCCAAAGCATAGACATGAGAACTTTGACAATTCTTGGATCGTTCATTTGTAGTTAGCGTCCCAAGGAAAATTTTGAAAACTCCAGCCTTTACATTGGCTTAGAACGCCTCTCCCAATCACCAGAAATATCGATACTGTACCCAAACTATGCCCTACCACTTTCTTCTCGTTTTTGAAAGGAATGCCAGTGCATAAAAACTTAAAACTATGCTGTAGACAGAGCGTGAGCATTTGGTTTGCTCATTCAAAATAGAAACTCTTTGCTTCTCATCGGCGACTCGTTTCTTCATTGCAGTTTCGATCCCATCTTCGAAATTTCCGACGTCTACGGAAAGTCTCCGAGTCTTGTTGAATTGAGGGGGGCAGTTGTCCCCCAACCCCCCCCCTTATTGCCGCCACTGACGTTTTGATTATATACAATTTGGCTAAAGGATATTCACTTTGTATAATTCCAGGACAAAGTAAGAGAACCATTTTATCTTCCATCAACAAGAACTTTTCTAACGCTCTGTGATTCACCACAATAGTCCTTTGATCTGGATGCAGTAGACTTGTTTGCACTCGACAAGTACTGCCTCTTACATCAATGACAAAAATGATTTTTGATATTTCAAAATAGGTATACATCCGTAGAAATCTATTGAATACATATTTTCGATGTTTCGTATTATGAAAACATCTCTCAGATCTATCAGATGGCTGTTTGCAGAAACCTGTTACGTCTAATAAATAGGAGGTTTTCGGTGTTGCAAATTATGTTTACCCCCCTCCAAAAATATAGACAAATACGTATGCACATTGTGGTTTCAGGTACAAGCATGAACATTGGTGGAAATAGGCATCATGACGATTAGGACAGTCCTAAAATCCACCTATCTTTTTCAGCGTTGACCCTGCTGCTGGTCGGAGAGGGGGGGGGGGTGTTGATACTGCAGCTGCAAGATGCCATAGAGATTGGAAGAAGCTGCATTTCTTCAATCTTCTTAAAAAATTTTGCAATTTGAAACAGAATTAAAGAATTGATTTTGTCCTCAACTTTTACTTGCACCAGAATGAATATTCTTTTTTGGCAATGCTCAGAATGAGAAAAGTATTTTTGGCCTGTTTCAGATTGGACATTCTTTTCGCTAAGGGATCAGTTATTATTAATGCAGGGTAGGGGGCCGGAAGTTGCACCAGAATGAATATTCTTTTTTGGCAATGCTCAGAATGAGAAAAGTATTTTTGGCCTGTTTCAGATTGGACATTCTTTTCGCTAAGGGATCAGTTATTATTAATGCAGGGTAGGGGGCCGGAAGTTATTCAGAGGCGTCACCAAAAATTATGGGCTGTGAAAGGGGGGCCTCTAAAATTCTTTAGTCTAAAAAAGGGGGCCGTGGAAATTTACCACCAAAGCTGATCTGAGCAATCTCAAACACAAACTTCTTTTTCGTCTTTTTATGAAGTCTTGTGTTTCTCCTCAAGTTATCAACAACATTTTCATAAATCTAGGTGCCGCATTTTTACGTTAAGCATTTCTATGTTCTTTTTTATACGTCATTTGTCATCAGAAAATATGATTTGTTACTCAGGAATAAGTCATCAGTTTCGATGCAGATGGGGTCATGAAAAATGGGCCTTGAAAATCCTTATGGGGAGATGGAAAGCTATGAAAAACTTTTATCATCCATAAAAATATCTGCCAGCCCCCTATCTGGCATTAATAAGGAAAAGCTATCCTAATCTTTAGAATTGCTGGAAACTTCAAACCACAAGGGGGGGGGGGGGTTCTTCCATAGTAAAGATACCTGGTGACGCGCCGTCCGTAAGGGTATACTTTTTCGGGCAGCTAATCTAGTCAAGGGTATACTTTTGGCAGTTTTAGTCGATTTTAGTCTGGACTAGGGTCTAATTTTTGGCAATTTTGGTCAAAGAAATTTCAAACTTCGGTAATCCCTGCAAAGAAACCAATTTTTTTTAAAGTTTGGTCCAGAGAATGCGAAAATTTGGCAAGCTTTGTCTACGAAACGCCAGCTCATGGCACTTTTGATGTAGAAATTAGTCTAGCCAAGGGTCAAGGGTATCATTTTCACCAAAAATTGGTCTAGCCAACGGTGCCATTTTGAAACTGTGGGGGGCACACCCCTACCCAAAATTTAGCCGAGAACCCCCATGCTTCAAATACATACACTGGTGGCCAAAATTAATGAGCCACTTGAAAATTTCCTCAATCTCTACAAATTTTTCGTTCTGATTGGCACACAGGGAATGAAAAATTAAGTTAAAGAATTTTAATAGATATCTGATGGCTTTAAGGTAAAGAAAAATCGAAGTTTTAATGCTTCACAACACTTCCTTGTTTTTCTGATGTATTTTCTTTGTGTACAGTCATAACTTTTGAGTAACAAGTAACGTTAGGCCCACTATCAAGCCCCCCTCAATTGTGAGGATTTACATGAAGCTGCTCACCTCTCTGCCTCGAAATCATGTTAGTTACTTCCTGTTGTTGATTGACGATGGTTATTTGTCTGCCAAAGCAACTTTTTCTTGGTTATTGGACACTGACAGGCTCAAAAAGTTGAGGTTAGTATGAAATTTAGTAAAAGAATGCTATCTAGCTCTCCTACAACAATTTTCTTCGTTTTAATCAAGTTTCAATCAATGTATTAAAGCGAACATAGCTGCTGATCAGTGTGGCTTTTGCTGATCTTGGGATTTTCCTTTGTTTTCAGCCATGGCAAAAAGACCAAGACTCAGTTTACAAGAGAGGATGAGAGTCGTTGTACTTAATGAGGAGGGTCATAGCATGAATTCAGTTGCCAAAAGGCTAGGAATTGGAAGAAGAGCAGTCCAGAAAATAGTTAAGAAGTATGCTGAAACTGGGTATGTGAAGGATATACAGGGGAAGGGGAGAAAGAGAAGGACAAGTTCAAGGGAAGATCAAAAGATTATCCAGGCTAGTCTTAAAGATAGGAGGAAGTCTTCAATTGAGATTTCCAGGGAAATTAAAGAAGAAATTGGACTTGAAGTGAGTTCCAGAACAATCAGGAGGAGACTTCTTGACTCTGGGCTAAAGTCCTGCAGAGCAAAGAAGAAACCACTTCTTTCTGAAAAAGCAAGACAGAAGCGCCTGCAATGGGCCTTGGAGCATCGCAACTTTACCTGGGATAATGTTGTGTTCAGTGATGAAAGTAGGTTCTGTCTGGTCAGTGACAGACCAGTCATTGTGAGAAGAAGACCAGGGGAGGAATACCTACCTGAGTGCCTTAACACCACCATTAAGCATGGAGGAGGCGGTATAATGGTGTGGGGATGTTTTGCAAAAAATGGAGTGGGACGGCTCCACAAAGTTGATGGAAATATCAATGCAGAGCACTACCTAAAAATAATGAAGTATTGTGCTGTGCCCTCAATGAAACATCTATTTGGTAATCAGCCTGCCATTTTTCAACAAGATAATGCTCCTTGCCATACAGCAAAAGCTGTAAAAGAGTGGACGGATGCAAACAACATTCAAGTTTTGTCTTGGCCTGGTAACAGCCCTGATTTAAACCCTATTGAGAACATTTGGGATCATCTTGCCAGGCAAATTGCCAAAGAAAAGTTCCAAAATGGAAAAGAGTTGCTGGAAAAGTTGAAGGTGACATGGCAAGAGATTCCATTGCCTTACCTTGAAAAGCTGGTAGACAGTATGCCACAGCGCATCGAAGCTGTGATCAAGGCAAAGGGAGGGGCAACAAGATATTAAAAGAGAAAATATACATTTGAAACATTTACTTTTTATCTAAAACTAATGTTATGCTTTTAAGAATTATTTAAAGCATTATTCTGATTTCAAATTTTGTTCATAGTTGTTATAGGAATCGTATTTTTTAGAAGTTGTCAAATTCTGTTGTTTTATTGAGGGCGGCTCATTAATTTTGGCCACCAGTGTACACACTGAATAAAATGACCGATTTTCTGAAGCAAAGATCAGAAATGTAGACACCACACAAAATCCCTGCCTTGCTTAATTTCACAGAAAATGAAGAGGCCAAGATGAGATGAAAGAGATTAGAAAATCTCCAAGTTGCATTTTAGGCAACATACAGGATACATCTGTTCATCAGTATGATTAGAATTTCCTGCGTTGAGTTGTTGAAAAGCTGAAAAGGCCCGTCCCGTCAGGAAAGAGGGCAGGTCAAGGTCACAGCTTTTGCTGACGTTTTACACCCGCGCCGTCCAAAACATTCTGTAGTTTGACTGTTGCCATTGGAAGCCAAGGAGACTGGGTCGAGTTAGCGCGGTTGATTCTAACATGAAGAAAATTATTAACAACTTTTGCTGCGTAATTTCCTCGTTTTAGATACCGATTTACATTGATGCAGCTGCACTCCAAAGAGCTTCGTTATACTGCAAAATAGCCTAGGTATCGGAGGTCTGTTTAAGCAGTCACCGTCGTCACCACAAGCAAGATTTATCTGCAGCACCATCGAGGAGACAACAAGACCCTGCTGACTACACTTAGGCCAACGTTAACGACTGTGTCGGAATTGTGGTAGGATTAACTCGTAAATCATGCTGCTTTGACTTCATGTAGCCACTAAATAGTTGCTTATGGAAACCTTTACATTTTCTATTTTCATTGCAACTTTTATGTACTTCTCCGGAGAAACGTCACGCCAATATTTCAAGGGCTATTTTGGGCCTATTATTTCTTCATCTCTCAAGAAGACAAACAAAGAGACTACAAAGAATGAGAAATCAGTGACATTGCCTCGCTCGTTTCGAGTTTCTTTTGCTGTTTCTTTGTTCGCGCTAATTTATTTGGCATTGTCCTTGCCTTTAAGGTAGGGAATGACAATGTTTGCATGGATTTATTTTAGGACTGACAGAATTCATTTCAATTGTTTGGGCAATGCAAATGGAAAATGTGTATGTTGCTCCCAGACTGATAACTTTGCAAAGTCAGACTGATAACTTTGCAGAGTGTGTGCAGAAGGTGCGTGCCTGGCCATTGGCATTGTTTTAAACAATAAATTGTACTTCTTGGAATTGCGCACGAAGATCTTCCGCACGCACGACATAGTTAGCAGTCTGGTGTTACGCCAAATATCTTTGGTGTGGAGCAACGTCAAGAACAATGGTAAAACAGTAGGCCAATTTATTGAGTCTAAAATGTTGGCATGGTGTAAAACTTTAGCTTGTTTTCCATTAAAAACCCATTGTCAACCGGCATGCTTTGGGAACATCAACAATACCTCAATGCAATTCTTGACTGTCAACTGAAAACAAACTCTTTCAAACTTTTGACTGAAGAACCCCCCTGCAAGTATCACAAAGCCTATGAGATCAGTTGCCAAGATCGGTCAAACTCAAACAAGAGCCCCCATTAAAGCCTTTCCGTAATATGATCTAAAACCATTTGCTGCGACTAATTGCATACAAATATTGCACAAAAATTGTATGGCTTCAAAAATAGAACTTCCATAAAATTCAAAAGGGTGATGAAAAGAAGCATGATAAAGATCAGATTGTAGAATGGGGTCTTGTGTTTGTGTTGGTTTTATGGCGTCAAAGGTTTTGTGTTTGTGTTGCACGGGGGCTCTTTAGTCATGTGCTTTAAAGAGTTTGTTTTGTTTTTGACAGTCAAGAATTGCATTGTGGTATTGCTGGTGCACCCAAAGCATGCCGGTTGACAATGGGTCTTTAAATCGCAGAGTGTTGCAAGTGTTGTAGATTGTCACAGAATCTTGGTTCTGCAACACTTTGTGATGAATGGAAACTGCTGTACTAAAATGCTGTAACACTCTGCGATCAGTGTCGCAGAGGCACTCTGCAATAATAGGAAACACCTGTCCTAATGTTCTGCGACCAATTGTGATCCCAGAATAATAGAGACATGTGGGGCCATTTTTGCTGTAGGCATGTGATGTTATTTTCATTGAAACATGGCACCAAAATTCTGCAACACTCTACAACCAATGGGAACTCCCTGTCGCAGAGAGTTGCAGAATGCAGCAAGCCAAAATTCTGCGACACTTTGTGACACTCTGCGATTTAATGGAAACCAGACTACTGGGGGTAACAAACAAACTTTCTGTACTTAGGCAATCTTTTAACATTTTTTTTGCAGTGAATAAGCAGCAATGTTTTCTGGAAGAAAATTTCTTGACAATATTTTCCATTTAAATAAACATTGCACACACTTCAAGAAGTCTATGCCCCAGATAGAAAGCAGAAAACAAAATTTTAGAAGTGTATCAAAAATCTGAAATTTTTCCATAGCATAGTCCTTTTTGTCAGCACCTGTCCTGCTTGTTTCCTAGGTACAATGAATATTTACACATGGTCCTTTATAATTTTTTGGCTGAAACACCTAGCTGACATCTTGATCAAAGCATTCATGCAGTTTTGTATGTGCCCAATAAGACAGAAGATTTTGATATTTCATTGATGCTTAGGTTCACTCTCAAATGCTGTTTAATCTAGGGCCCATTCAAGGAAAACAACTATGTTTCTCCATGCTAACTGCTCCATGTACAGTAACTAATGCTGCTCCATGTAACTACACATCTTTTAGTATATAAATATACATAAGAAACTGGTTTATAAGAGACTAGCACTTGCATGGTGGAAAATTTAAGAAACTGTAGTTCTGTTTGAGAAATGAAAAGAAACTTTTCAAGGCAAATCCAAGAAGGTAATGGTGAATTTGTCATTGACACTTTATTCTTGAGCAATATTTGTGGTAGTTTTGAGTACAAAATATCTCTCTTTCTTTTAAACATTCTGCTGCATGCCAAGAAACCAATACGTGGCAGTGGCAGAGACTCATGAATGGAAAAAATAAGAAGTGAATTTTTCAAGTGAAATTAAGAAATTTTGAATACTATGAGCTTATCCGAAGTTTTTTTCATAAAAGAACAAACATGATACTGGTGATCGCTGCCTCAGGAAAAATCTATTGTCCTGGTGTATGCTGAGATGTGTATTGGGTGAGTTAGAAAAAACATGTGGAGCATTTGTCATGTAGCATTGCATCAAGCCTCCTGATCATCGTGAACCAAATTTTTCCATGCAGCCAAAAGTCTAACTTAGATTTTCATTTCATTTTTTTCATTTTCATTTAAATTCATTTAAGGATGGTTGCCCTTCAACAAGTTGATTTTCAAGGGGCCCTCCTTAAAATGCAGAAGGGGCTTGGTCAAAGATTTCATCAGGTTGCAAGACTTCCATACTGTACAAGGTCTTACAAAGAAAATATTTTTTAACAAATGAATTAAGAGGCCAATTTTAGCCTTGCAAGAGTTGCAGGTACACATGGTATTCTGAGGGGATTCGGAAATGTTAACCCTAATCCTACCGGGGGGGGGGGGGTGTTTTCCACCCCCCCCCTCATGGTTTTTTAATTGCTATTTCTTTGTTTTATGAAAAATTATCCCCAAACTCACTGATTTTTAGTTTTTATATGTTTGCCACATATTTTTGGGAAAAAAAATTCAAAATGGTAGCCAAGTGTCACGTGACAACACCATATTTGGAGAGTGGTCGATGGAAGTTAGGTTTACTTAGTCATTTCTTTCAGTAAAACTAACGAAAATGGGTTAATTCTTTGTGAGCTAATAGAATTTATTGATTAAATCCAAAATTTGCAGTTATTTTTATAATTTGATGACGTTAGTATCCTCTATTTTTGTGTGACGTCATTGATGACGTCATTACTGATGATGTCATCAGAAATTTTCGAAAATATTTTTTTGAATTCTCCATTCAAAACTTGATCGTTTTCTGACATTTTTGTATCTTTAACAAGCTTTAAACATGCTTTTCTGCGTTTCTGAAGTTCTTGGTTTGCCGAA
This sequence comes from Aurelia sp. 3 sensu Dawson et al. (2005), assembly GCA_964020215.1. NCBI lineage: Eukaryota > Metazoa > Cnidaria > Scyphozoa > Semaeostomeae > Ulmaridae > Aurelia > Aurelia sp. 3 sensu Dawson et al. (2005). Next base: position 20,975,080 of record OZ026572.1, on the reverse strand, counting down.
AAGTTAGCATTGGTTTTGATTTTTGAAAAATTCTGACCATTTTTGATACTGTTTGTAATTATTGGTATGTTTATGTGATCGAAATTAATGGAGAATCATATTCAATGTATTATGAGACCATTTGCATTAAAACAACGCTTTGTGCTTGCTTCCGATGGATTTTTATCGAAAAAAATGAGAAGAGTGTAATTTTCCTCGAGTGTGTCTTTGTTATGACATCATTGTGACGTCACAATGGGCGTTGGAAACACCCAAATCACCATAATTGTTAACAAAGCATTGTTTAATGCCTCTGCCAAGTCTTGCAGCGATAGCTGTTCGGGAAGGCACTTTTCAACAGGGGGGTGGAAAACACCCCCCCCCCCCCCCCGGCTATGTTAGATCAAAAAAAGCCCGATAGGAGTAGGGTTAAGCCAGCTTTGCACTAAGTTGTTCAGGTCATTAAGATTGTGCAGAAAGACTCAAAAGACAAAGACTCAGTGTCTGATTCCTTTGTCTTTTGGGTCTTTCTGCACGACTCTAACAACTAAAAAAACATAGTGTGAAAAGGCTTTAAGAAAACTATTGTCTGCAAGAAGTCCCATTGCAATTTCCAGAGCGTTGATCTGCTTGAAAGAAACCTCTTCACAAGACAAAGAAGGATGCATTATTAATGCCTTTCAAGCATAGTCTCGCACAGGGAAAGTTATAATAAGACATTCCAGGGGAGAAGATAATTATTTCATTCTCCCCTGATACTTCTACCTTCTACCTATGGTACCTGTGACTTTCTTTGCCAAGAAACATGAATGAGACTTGGCTAAAGATTTGATCAGTCTGCAAGACTCCCATACAGGGTCTTACAAAATAGAATCTTTTTAATAAATGCGCCAAATGACCAATTTCAATGGGGAAAGGTTTATGATCTAAGTTTGACTCTTGGATGCATGCAAAAATTAGTTCACAACAATCGGTTGGTTAAATAGGATGTACAGTCCGCCAAACACCCCATGTTTTTTCTGACTCACCTGGTAGTTGGTCGAAAATCTGCTTGTGTAATAGATAAACAGGCAAATGAAGATAAGCAAATGAATTAAGTATTAGTTTAAGCACTTTGGTGTGAATTGAAATAAGCGCAGCATTTCAAGCATAGCCCATTGTGTATCAAGCCAATGGGATATGCTTAAATTGCCAATACTTATTTCCATTTTCATGCAAGAGCTTATTGTATGTAATTTATTTGTTTATCCGTGTATAGGTGGTTTATATTGTCATTTCATGATTGCATCCACAAACCTTCAAATCAGTATCAATCTTAGATTATAGCATATTAACTTATAAATAATCAAGATATATAATGTCTTACCATCCCAATTCTTGCGATAATTTTTTATCAAATTTGTGTGGCAAAGGAAGTAGTATTATTTGTTACCCTCAAAAACAAAACTGAAGATTGATCTATCTGACATAAGGAGTGAGTGAAGAAAAAGTTACACTTTTGGCAAGCTGTAAAATAAAAAGTATGTGGCTGATATTCAAAGCTGAAATGTTAACCTATCAGTCAAATGCTAATTAGATGTCAAAATTTTTGGTGGTAAAATCACTCTGATCTTTAAGATCAACATTTAGAAAAATGCCAGTAAAGAGTTTGTATGGGAATCAAGGATTCCACATTCCATTTTGGTCCATGATTTATTTGGCATTGAAATTCAAACTGAATAACATTTAACTTTAATTTCAATAGCAAATAAATCATGGGCCAGAATGGAATGTGGAATCTTAGTGCCTTACAAATCCCTTTCCAGCATTTTCCTAATTCCTGGTTCTATAAGATGAGTGATATTAGCAAACAAAATTTTCACCTCTAAGCTAGCTTTTAATTCATAGATTAGCATCTTAGTTTTGAATATTGGTGGTATGATATTTATTCCACAGCCATTCAAAACTTTTCTATGACTCACCCGGTACATAGTAAAATTTTGTAAATTTTCACACAGTTCTTTCTTTTTGAGTGCCTGGTGCACATGTTGTTATTTCCATATTTTCAATTGCATTCCTTAAAAACATGTCTTTGTCTCTTTCAAATTTCAGATAACAAAAGTATTGTACAGAAATGGATCCTGCCATCATAAAGAAAACACAAGACACACTTGGCCGAGTTATCAAGAAGCCACCCCTTACAGATAAGCTGCTGAGCAAACCACCATTTAGGTTTCTGCATGATATAATAACTGAAGTTATCAAAAATACTGGTGTTCTGAAAGGTTTATTCAAACCAGAGGAGCTGAATTCTGAAAATGTTAAGGTAAGATATCACAATTCATCTCATCACTGTTTTATCAAGAGCATTTTTGCCTCTATGTTGCATGTGAAGTACACATCACGGTTCACTTGAGCTTTAAGATTTTAAGGCCCATTTGTGTTGAATTATTCCATGGAAATATCATGTTTTAACAGTTGATCCACCAACAGCTGTAAGTGTTGCTTCAAATTTGTTCTCCTGCAATTGAAGTGGTGGACCAAATTAAAGTTACTTTAAGCAGAGTATGCAATGAAGAATCACATACCTGGTGATCCAAAAAAGTGAGTTACTTGAGTTGAACTGAGGAAATACTATGCAAAGCAAAGTGGTCTGCCAAAAGCCAGTGATTCAAACAGTTTTTTGGTAGATATGTAGCCAGGCTAGGTTACCACCTTTTATGCCATTTTTACTGAGATTGTAAAATTTCAAACTGGTGCAAATACAGTATGGAGTTACTGACTATAGGCATATAGTTCTAAAACCCATTTTTTTGTTCATCAATCGATTTTCATTAGCTGCAGTTGAGCAACACATTGAACATATCATCCTGGGAATGTGCATCTCAGACTGGATGCATCTAAACAATTCCCTTGTGTATTTTTTATTGAAAATCGTTTTGCCTGCACTGGGAATTGCCATATAAAATGCTATAACCTAAGCTAATGCAGATACGATTTGTCATTGTTTGGTATTGATCATATCAATCCCATAATTGCTTGATTATAGCTGATTTTACATTTTCCTGGTTTCATTAAATCCTAGTTTTTGCCAATTTGCCCTATCAATAAAGAAAACAAAATAATGGAGATGTAGAGCACCATGGAAGTCTTTCATTTCATTTTGCAGGACAAGGAAGCAAAGATGGCATTTCTTCAAAAGGCAATTGATTGTCTAGGTATTTCTTTTATTACATTTCTCTTTATGTTAGACACTATGATATACAGAAAGAAAGTTTGGTATGAAGCTATTTATAGGGTCATTGTTAACCATGATTCTTTGTGCACCAAATGAAAAGCAAGACAAGGGAATTTAAGCTAAAAAGGACTTTAGTTTCAGATAACTCAGCCAACTTTAGCACCATGAAGGATCATGGTTGCCAATGAGTATTTAAAGAATGATTAAAGCTGAAAACACAGAGGGTGTTCCAAAATAGTTGTGCCCCATTTGTGTGGCTACTGTTGAATCATACAAGGTCTCAAACTTTAAGTTGGAGCCTGACCTATGCAGCTGGGTAAAAACTGAGATGATTGAATCTACAGCTCCTCCACAGCAGTCACACAAACGGAACACAATTTTTCTGGGACACCCTGTATGCACAACAACACCAGAATTGGATTATATAACTTGTTTAGAATTTTCCCTTTTTGCAATGCAATTTGATAATAAGCACGAATCCATATGGTTTTTCAGCATGCCATAGGAAAAAAGAGCTGGGTAACAAAGTGTATAAGTAAATGGATAAGAAATTTATAGCTGTAAGTTACTTCATAGTGACTATGGTTTGGTTTCTTTTTTGGTCCAATAGACCTTTTCGCTATTCTAGAAAAGAGTCTGGATCGAGCGATATTTTTATACATACTAAGTGGCATTAGAGCTTCTGGCACAGTTGTTCAGATTCGAAAATTCGACAAAATCTACACAAATATCGTTTGATTCAGATTCCTTTTTAGAATAGCCAAAAGGTCTATTGGTCATTCTTGATGATTGAAACAATCGAAACAGTAATGTTTTGCCACAAGGCAGGACAGGTCTTCCAGAAATGCATGCCATTGCACATATCATTTCTCACAAATTCTTGTCTAAATTTTTTTGCAGTCTTTCATGAACATCAAAAATTCTTAGCGTGAGGGCTACTTTGAATTCCTTGAGAATTCTTCAAAATGCATGTGGATTCATGCCACGTTGATATAGCATAGGTTTCAAATCTTGAAATCTGCGTAAAAAGGCGGGTGTAAAATTCAATGACCTATTTCTTTAAACTGAATGATTTGAAAGGAACTTTAGCCATTTTTCTATGATTCTACCGTTGGACTTTTCAGAAGTTTTGATTATTTGTCAAATCATAGCCTAATTTACATTTCAGCTCATTTTATGATGTGACGTCATCAAATTTCGAAATCGCAAACCAGAAGAGTGAAAGAGTTTTGCTTGATACCATATTGTAGGCATCCATAAACTGTGGTTTTCTTGAAAATTATTTTATCTTTTGTCAACAGGTTTAGAAATTACGATAGTTTTAAGTTTTTTTCGAAAATTTTCTTGAATTCTTAAAAAAAGAAGAAAAACACTGTAATTCTGAAAATATTGAAGATTTCAGAAAAGTCCAACGGCAGATTTACTGTAAAATAGTTCAAATTTCTTTGAAGCCGTTCAGTTCAAAGAAATAGGTCATAGAATTTTACACCCAGCATTTTAAAGATTTGAAACCTATGCTCGTTGATATGTAACCGATGCCTGCACTTTGTTTCCTTTGTTTGGAAGTTTGAAAGTTGGCATGCCTTGCATGCCAGAGATGTCTGGTTTTAGACAGTAGCTTTTCCCAAATAAATTTGATTTCTATATTTTCAGCCATACAGGAGAGGAGATAGGATCCTTTCCTTGTGAACGTGCCTTATATCTCTTGGGTACTGCACACGCTATGCCAGTACATTGACTGTTATATATACATCTATGAGTTTCTTTTATCAACGAGATTTTTTTTTTAAATCCATATAAAAAACTAGGCTTGCCGCGCGTCGCCTGCGGCGCCGCGCTGGCCCGCCGTCGTACTTTGCTTTCATTACGATTACAAAAGGAAAGAGAAACTCTGTTCAGTCCCGTGCTATAACGTCTCTTGCCTAATAAACCCCTTCCTTTCAAGGCAAAATTATAGATATGCCCATTCTATCTACTCCTTCAACTCATATGAAACACAAAAGGCTCTCAACCATCGCCCTAAATGTTTCCCATGTTTGTAACTTGGGTACCAGACTCCCTAAGAGATAGAGTTTGGTACCCAAGGTAACATTTATTGAACTACAATAATGTCAACCTTGATGTGCATATAGTCATACCGCGCTCAATGAGTGTTTTTAATTCCGGAGGCTATAATGTACAGTAAAAGAGGAAATGCTATCATTCTTAGCATTGACAACTGACTCAATGGATGAGGTCTTCCTATACAAATGCCGCTGCATTTCAAACTTCGTTCTGTAGACTTAGAGGTGAAATAAGCCTCCTGGGGAAGAGGAATTAATGGGGTCTTGACATTATATTATGTACTTTTGTTTTTTTGTTTCTGTATAACACTGTTCTTGACGAAACAGAGTCTTAAAAGATTCCACTACAATGTAGAATTACTTTTAGCAGGAAAGGGAAAGGCTGATACTTTCTTATTCAAAGGTATTTATAGTCATGCATCAACCAAGTTTTTTGGCTTGTCAAATTCATCCGCTCACCAAGTATAGGTTTCGAAAACTTTTCGGATCGTTGTCTAGAATTCACTACAATCCATGGGTGAAAAGTCTTTAGGGAAACTCAAGTATTATCTAATACTTCGAAGTATATACTGAGTAAAGATTCATTGCTGTCTTTGTAAACATTTCCCTTTCATTCTGCCTCTTCCCGTTCTGCTTGCTACATTTCCAAACTCAACATAAATCTTTTATTCCAATTTTTTAGTTCTTTTCCTTCATTCTATTAGTATTTTGTCATATTTCGTACTTAAGCTGTCCTTCAAATTGCAACATTTCGTGTGCAAAATGTGCTACAATCACTATAGTCGTGTGAATTTTGTTCTGTAGATATTCTACTATACCACTTTCATGAATCCCTTTGTTCTCCTTGTGCTTCCTCTAACTCAGAAAGCGTTTCCTTGAAAGCAGAGTTCTAAGTGTGATCTACCTCAGAAACTTAGCTATCGCAAAGTTTTTAATATTCTTCTCATCCTGCACTCACTGTCCATATAAAAAATTACACTACATGCTACATCTACGTTCTACTATACTTTCTAATTACTCTACAACAATACCACACTACAGGGACGGGACCACAAGGAGCAAGAGACAACGACTACCTTGTGGCCATTAACATAAAGACATATAGATTAAAACTTAATAAATCAAGACTAGATACTGATACTAACACATACTGGAATCTGTTCCACATTGGATGTCAAGCCAGCATAGACGTGAGATGGCAAACGTATGCTGTCAGATCAAGGTTGAGTTAACGATATCATTGGTCATGGACCTCATAAGATCTAAAATTTTATTTCAGGAATTATGACTGGTGTGGTGCTATCTGTTCGACCTTCAAAAATAGTTGCAGGACATGAACCAGAGAAGACAAATGAGTTTTTACAGGCCCTTGGAAAAGTTTGTATAAAAAAGGTACAGTGCTCAATGAGCATATTGTAATCTAATTTGAAATGCCCTTGTTTAAATCTGAGTAAATACGCGATAATGGACATGATTGTGACCGATATATGCCAAAAGTGCTTGAGAGATGTGACAGATATACACCTTTTATTTACCATATATTTACCATATATCTCACCAGGTGTCCCCAAAGAGGTACTCCTGTCTGCAAAATCCCCGAAATTCGATTCTAAGGCTGCTTACCTTTGAATTTCTTTTGTTAATAAGTTTATCCCAGGTATGAGATGATCTTGTGATTGGCTTTGATATTGGCAAGTTTTGTTCTTTGGTTTGGTAACATACCTCAAAAAGTACTGATAATTGGCAAATTAATCACGTTTAGCATCAAGCTTCTGGTTTGATTATAAATGTCAACAATCTCAGAACAACAAATTTTAAGCAAGATTTACAACGTTTCTTGAATAGTATAACAGAGAATGAGGCTTTTCAACCTCCGTCTTTTATCCTTTAAGCAATTAAAACAAAACTTTTATGACACATTTGAATATTTGACAAGGAGATCAAAAGGAAAGTTTGTGGTAGGCCTGATAATCAAATGTTGGCGAGTCTTTTATGTTTTTAACTGAAATACTTCTTCATCACACCAGGTATATTGAGCACCCAAGGTTTTTCACTAATTGTTTGAAGTTGAAAGGCTATGCTTTTTAATTTTCATGATATTACAAATATTGTAATAATAGTGTGGCATTGCCAGTAATCAAATATGATTTTGCGTCATGACAAATGGCAAGAACATTGGAACAGAAACGTCACCACTATTAGCGGACCTTTCACCTATTCTACGAAAGAGGCCGAAATCTAGCGATATTATCGCACATTTTTTTACGAAAGTTTCGATTGAGCAGCGTTGTCACTATTGTACACATTTGGAAATTCTACAAAATGTGTCGAAATATTCTTCAATGCAGATTCATTTTTTTAGAATAGATCTTTTTACTTCTTGAAAAGAGGTTTGCATCGAGCATCCAGATCTAATAAACTTGTTAAAGACAACAAAGGCATGAGCCCTGTTCTGGGTATAAACACTGCTAGCTGTGGCAAGAAGTTGCTTCGGTGCACTTCTCAGAGAGTTTATTATCAACAAATTTGCGCAGTGTGAGTTAGCAATGGTTCAGTTTACATAGAGGCAAGTGTTATTGGTCTTTTTGATTTGTTACCTGTTATTTTCATTCATTGCTAACTGACTTTTCTTTCTACTGAATAACAACTGTTGAAAACTGCAAACTTCGATTTTGCCACTACCAAATAAAACCCTTGCATGCTTGCATTTTTGAGCTCCAGAAAATGAACGAAAAAAACGAGAAACAAGGCTAAATCATTCTTAACTCATTTTGAGTAAAGTTATTATTGATTAACTCTCTGAAAAGTGTTCTGAAATTCGAAGCAACTGCTTGCCACTGCTAGCTCCATCATGCCGATAACAGGGGTCATGCTTTTGTTTTTATTCACAAGTTTACGAGATTTAGATGCTCGATCCAAACCTCTTTTTAAGAGGAAAAAGTTCTATTCAATAGGCGATGTTGGAAGGTGTTATCTTTGTCAGAAGCATGAACAGTCCTTAAAATTGGCAACCATGCACAGTTTACTCATTTGTCTTCTCCATCCATCATCACAGCAAAAAATTTCCACAAGAAGACTGGTTTGCTTTTTTAGTGCATGCAGTGAAGTGCAGATGAGTACTTTAAGGGAAGAAAATTTTGGAGAAAAAACTTTTGCGAGCTGGACAGCTATCACATTGTTTTATTAACTTTCGTGAACTGTTCGAAATAATCTATCGCGAATTATGTTTCGTATCAAATTTTCGTAATGTTTCAAATGCATTTAGAACTGTGCCATGACTCTTCCGAGCCTTCTACTTGTATGCTAGCTAGTAGAGTAGCTCGAAGCTCGAAGGGGTTGTGGTTTAACAAGATTATGTTGAATGATAAGAAGAGGAGTATCAATATTTCATTGCATAAATAAATCTGATTCTAAATTTTTCGGAAATTGTGAGGGAATAACTTTCACGAGTTTCACATTTTAGGATATTTCACGGAATATAGATTTTGTGGAATATCTGGTGTGAGCTTGAAAAATGCGAAATTCATTTCCTGCGAAGGTTTCTTCTTTTCAACTGAAGCAGTTACTGAAGCTTTTGCCGCTGGGAAAATGAGCAGACAGAATTTCCGATATTGAGACCCGCTACGGTCATTATCATTAGCACAAAATGTTGAGTATCATTTCCTCTCTTGAATATGAAACTAAATGTTTTTAGGTGCTCATAGAATAATTACAGTAAATAAATACCATGCAACAATGCCACAGGGAACATTGACTTATACAACAACCTGTGGCATTTAACAATTAATTTGAAGTCTGTCTCAAGCTAGATGTCAGATAGTTTTACTGAGTGGTCTAACTTTTCTCTACAGACTGATAGCTCAGAAGCTGTCAAAAAGACTTTGGCAGGAGAAAAACCGTCTTCTGGAAAGTCAAGGTATGATTATTTCATGCTCAGTTACTTGCGGAAGGCTCAAATCTTTTATTTAAACTGGTGGGTGTAGAATTCTGTTGCATTTTTCATTGAATTGAATTGCTTGAAAAAACTAAGGGAACTTTGTTGTAAATCTGCCATGCACACTGTTTCTTATCTTGATTGTCTTCAAAATGGCAGTTTTTTCATTCTTGTTGACAGGATAGATGGGAAATTTTGAAAACATTAGCATCAAACAAGGGCAGATTTTGTAATACAACAGCATCAGTCGCTTTTTTCACACCTCAATTCAAAGCGATAAGCGAATGCAGACAAAAGAAATTCTCTCAAGCAGAAATTGAAAACAAACGAAGCCGCAAAGTTGCCCTGAAACCAGTACGGCAAACTTTCGTTTGGTGCGGGCGAAGGGAGGTTTTTAAGAGAAGGTATGTGCTTATAACGACAGAAGAAGGGTAAATCTAAAGTTCTGTCGCGCGGATTTTGTTTATTTCGACAAATAGTTCGTTCGTTCTGTTTACCTTGATATTTCCAAAGCCTTCGACAGAGTATGGCATGACGGTCTTGTATATAAACTTAAACGATGTGGTGTTTCAGGACAACTTCTTTCTCTTATTCAAAGTTTTCTCAGTGATCGAAAACAGCGAACTGTTCTGAACGGGAAAAGTTCTATTTGGGGAGATATCTCAGCTGGAGTACCGCAAGGGTCTATTTTAGGACCCTTGTTTTTTCTTGTATATATAAATGATCTAACTGAAAACTTGAAGTGTAATGTGAAACTCTTCGCTGATGATACGTCGTTATTTACGGTTGTCAAAAACTCCAATACATCTGCCGAATATATGAACCATGACCTGGAATTGATGAGGCAGTGGGCTCACGACTGGAGGATGTCATTTAATCCTGATCTACAAAAGCAAGCTGTTGAAATAATATTTTCGAGGAAAAGAAATAAAATTGACCATCCAGGGATACTTTTTAATAACACTCCTGTGAAGAAAGTAGAGGAGCACAAGCATTTAGGGCTTGTTCTTGATTCTAAGCTGTCATTTTCTGCTCACATCAAAGCAGCAATCACAAAATCGCGCAGGGGTATCGGTCTGCTGAGATATCTCTCGAAATATCTCCCGAGACATACACTGAACGAATTATATAAACTCTACGTTCGACCTCACCTGGACTATGGTGACGTTATCTACCACATTCCTGCTAAAGTATGTGAACTCAGTGGCAATATAACTTTGCCAAGTCTCATGGAGAAGTTGCAGTCTGTTCAGTATTCTGCTGCTCTAGCTGTATCTGGAGCATTTTTTTTTTATTCATTTAAAAAAACAACAAGATATAAAAACAACAAGATTAATTAACTACGTGCCATCCATAGTGGGAAAGGACTTATAGTCAGCGAGTCCCCACTATGTATGGCACTTACAATTTAATATAAACTATTCTAATCACGGCCGTAGGAGAGGGACACCCCAGGAGCAAACATTTCGCCGCCATTGTGTTCGGCGCTTGAGATTAACGAGCAACGAGCATGCACCATCGGAGGTCCATGCTTGAGTAGATTCCATCGAGAATTAAAATTGTAGTGTCACCAGGCCATCTCCCTCCTACAGCTGTGTTCCAACGAGAAAAAAAAGAAAGCTACACACACTAACACACAAACAAACACACACACACAAGCACACGCACACAAGCACACGCACACACGCACACACCAAAACAGAAACTACGTACACGGACATATGAAGATCACGAAGCTCCTATTCTCAAGGGCTATTAATTTTCGTAGTCTAATGAAACAAAGCGTCTGGATGATTTGATGTATTCTAATGTTGCTTCAAGAATCATTCTGTTGACAATGTATGGAAGTTCAGAATTTCCATACAACATCAGTGAGCAAACAAAATCGTCATCGAAGTTGGAGACATCCATGCTAAGAATTTCTGAGAGCTGACCAAGGAGGTTTCTGCGAAGATGATAAAACATGGGGCAATGCAGGAGAAAATGCTCTGTATCCTCGTTCGCGGTACTGCAATTACATAGTGGACTTACGATGTTGAATCTATGCCGAAATCTATGTTCATTTAATGCACTGAAATTCAAACGCAATTTTGTTAAGATTCTAACACCTTCAATATCATATATGTTGTAAATAGAGTTTTCAGCAGGACGTATTTTCGACAGGAGTTTGCGCTTAAATTCAGCAATAGACTCAGAGCTCTTTATATCTCTATCAAGTAAATTCCATTCGTAAGGTGCATTACTGAAATACGTATTTGAAAAACGGACAGTCCTACTAACAGCCGGGGTGTATATCCGCTGATTTCTAAGATCATAATTGGTTTGCCGTTCAGCAGGGATTAGATTGAAGAGATATTCAGGGGACTGATTATTTTTGAGGTTAAAGAAATGACATAAGCGTCGGTACCATCTTCTACTGTACAGGGTTTCCCATCCTAATTCATTGTAAAGTCTTTGCCTATTTGTACCTCTCCAGGCACCAGAGACAGCTAGTGCTGCAGCATACTGCGTTTGTTCAAGTTTTTGTGTAAACCCTAGTCGCATTTCAGGGTCATATCTGTGGTACAATAGGTCACCATAGTCCAGTCCAGGTCACCATCTGGAGCATGGAAGGGAACGTCGAGAGAGAAGCTGTATGCAGAGCTTGGCTGGGAATCGCTATCCTCTCGTAGGTGGAGCAGACGCCTTATATTATTTTACAAGTTCATAAATAATCTGACTCCTCAATATACCACAGTTCCTATACCACCACAACCGCAGTCTCGATACTCTCTTCGCAAACAGGATGCCATCGGGCGAATAAGGACGAGAACAGAAAAATTTCAATCCAGTTTCTATCCTCACTGCTTATCTGAATGGAATAAGCTTGATCCGGAAATTAGACTTTCGCCTTCTATTGCTGCTTTTAAAACAAAGCTGCTATCTAAAATTCGCCCCCTCCCTAAATCTGTCTTCCGAATACATGATCCAACAGGGCTAGCGTATCTTACCCAACTTAGAGTTGGTCTCAGTAAGTTGAATTTTCACAAATTCAAACACAATTTCAGAGATACTGTTAATCCAATGTGCCCCACCAACAATGGCATCGAGGATACGGAACACTTCTTGTTGCTCTGCCCGTCTTTTGAAGCACCACGTAGAGATCTTCTCGCTGGAGTTTCTGCCTTGCTACGACCACTTGGACATACCAATCTTTCAAACGAGTTTCTAATGCAGATCCTATTGTATGGTGATAAAGATTTTACTGATGGCCTTAATAGAGATATACTTTTGTTAACTCTATGCCATTGAAGGTTAATTTGTGTAGTTTTCATCGGCATCACTCTGCTTTGCTTACATATCTGACAAGCTGAATATCGTTGACCTGTTTATTGCAAGAAGCAACGTTGAAGTCTTCATTTCGAATCGACGCAGGAGCACTGTTTGTTTATGAGGGATTTACAGCTAGCAGGAGTGTATTTCAAAAACCCAATATATGTGAAAAGATCGAGTAAGAGATGGGAAACATGAATTTAAAATGCAAGTTTGCTTTGCTTTGCTGTTAAAGGATTGTGTAAAGCGGGTTTCACAACAGATCATCCGGAATTTACCGCCGATACCCATTTTGGCTAACTAATCTCCTCACAGCTATGACATAACGCCATGGCTTTCAGCTATTCACGATAACTTCGTCAATTTTCCTTCTTGCATCGGTCTGACTCTTTTCACACGCATGCCTTTTACGGCTTGAATGACAAATTTTCGTGACACTTGATTTGACGTACGTATTTGAAAAACATAAAGTTTATTACATATGCTGTCAGAGTTAAGAGATTTGGCTTGTAGTATTGTCTCATTTTATTTTATTTTTTGTGAAAGCGTTGTTATTTTTGATTATAGTGCAGGTGTAGTCTTTTTTGAATGATGAATCATTGATGGACTGACAAACGTTTCTAGTTTATTGCGGGAAGCATATGGGTGCATTGTACGAGGTTCCATTTGTATCACCTTGGTTCAGCTCTCTATTGCACTGATTGTGGACTAATTTTTGTCTTGGAATTGAGTATATGAAACGTTTGTAATTTTGTTTCAGTTGGCTTGTAAGCAAAGAGATTTAAATTGACTAATGAATGATTAAGTGAGCTGAGGCTGAATAATTGTAAAACAGTAAACCAACAAATCAATCAATCAATCAATCAATCAATCAATCAATCAATCAATCAATCGGATTTAGAAACGGAACCTCTTTTCCTTTCATTTTTCTTTATTGTAAATTTTGAATATTATTGATATAATGTTTAAACATTGTAAATAAGGTTTTATAGTTTGATTTGATTAGTAGCTTTTTTATTTCTATGTCATACTGGAATTAACGTTTTATCGGAGGGCCCCTTGAAAATCAACTTGTTGAAGGGCAACCCTCCTTAGAAGAATTAGATATGAAATATATCAATAAATCACTACCCGTTTAGTTACGTGTCTCTGGACTTCAGGTGGGTCTTGGGGAATTTAGATAGATTTACGACATCTATACCTCCGGTACTCAGACACGAGCCTTTCGCTGAACCATGTAATTTTACTGTAGTGACATCTTTCATTGCTTTTCAGGAAAAAGGAAAGTTCCAGATCTTCCAGTAATGAAAGACTCAAAGAAGGCAGTGACAAGCCTAAATCTGGAACTGATAGATCGAAAGAAAAAGAAAAAGATGTTAAAAAGGAAGAAAAAGATAGAAAAGTAAGTTTTTGTTTCAAGACGATCTTTCCTGTATTGGGTAAATTTGACCTGACAAGAAGAGACTTCATGTTTCAGTTTATGTTACCATGATTAGCACTGGGTGGAAAAAATTTTATCACGTTTGGTGAGCCGTAGAACAAAAAATACATCCATCACATACACGCATTTTTTTCAGAAGAAACGTAAGATTGTGTCTGGCAGCAAGTTTTTTGAAATATAAGGTATGTTTGCCGGCCAAAGTTTCTTCAACTCGCGATGGACAAAGTGTAAAATAAATGTGAATAACCTGAGCTAAATGGAGTGGCCTATGAACTGGACAACTAAAAAACCAGCACACGTAATGGCTTATGTGGCTTTGTTTTGTTGGTACACATGTCAAGATTATCGAATACAATGGGCTATTTTTATATCTATGAGTTTTCGTCTTTCTTTTAGATTTTATTAGAATCTTCAATTTATGTTGTTAAAGGCACGCTGTTGTAGATGAGATTGGCAAGATGTTTAGATAGAATCGGAGACAAATGTACTTACTACTTAAGCCTGGTTTCCATATAATCGCAAGGAGTCGCAATGAGTCGCAGCGAGTCGCAATAAAAGTGATCAAGTTTGCTTGCGACTCTCTTACATCATATGGAAACCGGCTAAAAAATTTATTTGCGACTCCTTGCGACTCCTTGCGATCGCTGTCGCAAGCAGTCGCAGAGATAGGAAATTTTCTATCTCTGCGACTCACTGCGACTCGTTGCGATCCATTGCGACTAATGGAAACCACTGTTCAGAACTTTTGCAACTCCTTGCGATAACAACTCTATTGTTTCGGGGGATTATCTCATTTCCGTGATCAAAATTTTGGTATGGAATTTGATGAAAAGGAAGTTTGTTGGGATTCTTTGCGATCCTTTGCGATCATATGGAAACCACTTTTTCAGATCACAATTATGGCAACTCCTTGCGACTCACTGCGACTCACTGCGACTCATTGCGACTCTCTGCGACTCCTTGCGACTCCTTGCGATTATATGGAAACCAGGCTTTATTGTAAATTCAGCAATCCTTGTGTCTTTGGATTAGGCTTTGAGTAGATTTTATACGCCTGCTATGGCACTAATTCGCAGTTTCAATTGGCCAACTGTAAGTGAAATTATTAGAAGCGAAACAGCTACCACATTGTCTTCTTCTTTTTGTAGTGCCTTATCGTTTGACATCGGCGACCAGTTTATGCCAATCGTTCCTGCTTTCCGTGCACTTAATAATTTAAATCGTTGACTTTCCACTCCATTCTGCAATCCTTTGGAGAAATGTGACCCTCTGTCTTCCTCTTGCCCTTTTTCCTGCTACCTTGCCCGTAAGTGCAAGCTTTTCTATTCCGTCTTTTCTCATGCAATGTCCAAGGAACTGTAACTGTTGTTTCTTAATTGTTTTCATCAGCTTTCTTTCAGTGTCAGCTTTAATTAAAACTTCTTCATTCCTTGTATGACTTTCCCAGCCTATTCTCAGTAGTCTCTGCAGGAACCACATCTCTGCAGCATTGATTCTCTTTCCATTTCTGTAGACACAGTCCATGTCTCACTTCCATATTTCTTACCACAATGTACGAGTCGCTAAATGGACCCGGCACAGAGTGCCTTTCCGACTTGTTCGAAAAAGGTCGACTCGAAGTGTCAGAAAACTAAGAGATACGGATACTGATCTTTCGTTACCCTTACGGAAAGCAACAATGGGCTGAGGGCCATTTCTTTTCGTGAGCATGAGCTTCGGAATCAACTGGAATCTGGTACCAAACAAGCTCCTTCGTTTGCAACCTTCAAGAAAAGAATCAAAAACTAACTATGGTGACCATTCCTATTTGGTTAACTATTATAAAGTATCTATCTTCTAATTTGTAAATGTATTTGCGACTGCCCCCTGAAAAGCAGTTCTCAATCGTGCCTAAATCCAAATAAAGTGAAATGAAATGAAGTGAAAAAGGTAATGCGTTGAAAGTATTGACGGTCACCTATCTTTCCGAGTTGCGTCAAAAGGTGTTCAGGCATGTGAAAAGTCATAGTAAATAGAGAACTGAATGGATCTGAATAAATCGAAATTCACTGCATAGCAGCAGCAGAAAGAGGGAAGTAGTTTTGTATTCTTTCTCGTGTTTTATGAGCACAGATGGTATTGGTAACTCTGACTCTACGAGAATCCCTTGTTAGCAAAATGCCTTGAAAAGGGTCAGAAGCGCTTCATCAAACTGTACAGAATTTCTTGCAAAAGATATAAAAATGAGGTTCTAAATTTGCAGCCTGTTCAGTTGATGACATTGTCTTCAGTTATGAAAGAAGCCAAATTTTCTGCTATTAAGCACAATAACTGGGAACCCTTTAAATTTGTCAATCACCGACTTCGCCCCACACTACGTGGACACATTTTGCCCTTATCTACCAGGTGAGCCGGAAAAAAATCCCCACTTTTGAAAATTCATGGTACCAAGAGTGATTCACAGATTTGAATGATTCAAGTTCTCGTTAAAAGCCAAAGGATCAAGGTATTTTGTGACTTTTTTTGCTGTCTTACTAGCACTAGAAATATCGGCAAATTTAGCTTTACAAAGATTTGGCCTAAAACATTGATCAAATTAAAAGGACTCCTCCCACCGATCGGTAAAGAAATGCAATTGTTCATGGGTGGGAGATATCCACTGCACAATTATTGCTATCGGATTGAAAATGTTTAGTATTTGTTTGAAAACTGATGTGGTATAACCCTTGAGAGAGGTGAAGCGTCCATTGCGTATTGCTCTGTGTAAGGAGAGTCCATACAATTTGATCAATGTTTGGGTCATTTTTCAGCCATTTTGCAGCCATGGAATTTCTGTAAAGTTGAATTTGCGATGCTTCCAGTGCTGTTAGACAGCGACAAAAATCATAAAAATACTTCAGTCTTTCAGCTTTCAATTAGAATTTGAATCATTCAAATCTGCGAAGTGCTCTTGATGCCATGAATTTTCAAAAGTGGGAACTTTTTTCTGGCTCACCCGCTATGATTAGTTTGTCATCGGGCGAAGTTTCAATTTATATCACACTGATTCAATTGTATTGCAATTTTAGTCATCAAGAGATGATAGAAAAGAAAAGTCGGGATCTTCTGCAAAGGAATCTTCCAGAAAAGGTAGAGACGAAAAAGAAAAGAATTCAGCCAAAGAAAAAGAAACTGAAAAAGACAAGGAGAAGGAGAAGGACACACAAAAAGAAAAAGAGAGGGAGAAAAGAAAGCAGAAAGAAGCAGAAAAGAAAAAAGAATCAGAACGGGAACAAGATACGTCAAGCGATAAAAATGTGAGTTGTTCACTTTTGGTGTCTGTCATATAGGAACTACCGGGTGAGTCAATAAAAATAATCTCCGTTGAAAAATACTGCTCCCTGAACATCAAAGCAATAAGATTGAAAACTTTCTTGTTCATTGCCAGTATGTTTAGTTAGATTAAGTAATTTACCTGGCTTCAATTGGTCATTCCTTCCCATTGATGTAGGAGAATTTCTGCCGAAAACCCTTTCCAAAATCCAGCAACAGCGAGGAAGAATGACCAGCAAAATTTCCTTGTGTTTCCTTCCTGACAGTAATGAGACTTAAAGGAGTCTGTTTCATTCAGCATTCCTTGCACGTGTCGTCTCTCGGTTGGCCTTTGTTTGTCGCCATTTCATGGGCCATGAGAATGGTGACAACAAAGGCAAACTAAGAGACGACACGTGCAAGGCATGCTGGATGCCGCTGGATGAAACAGACCCTTTAATATATTAGCATATATTTTGTCGTCTTGGGAGACTGGAGTCCCGATGAATAATTTTTTCACTCTTGAGAGAGATACTTTTGCATTTTCCCAGAAGATAACAACGGATGGTTTTAATGCTTCTCGAAAGCGAGTTCTCGAGAAAATTTCTTGTACCGGGTGTCTCAAAAAAAGTACCCCCTTTTGGCTGGAAATAGGAACGAAACGATAAGATATTATTATTTTCCGAGTGAACAGCTAAATTTATCAATCTTCAACTTAGATTCACATACCTTGCATTTAAAAATCGTCCACCAAACACCGGAGATACGAGCTTGCAAAGTCAAAATCTGCAGTGCATCCGAAACCAGAGGTTTTGAAAAAGGGCCTAGCCATGATTTGTATCATGGATATTTTCCAAAGCACCTGTAAACTTTAACTTTCATTTCTTCGCTTTTGACAAGAATAAAAGACTCTAAAGACTCGTGGACATCGCCCTGATTAAACAAATATAATGAAGATATTTCTATTACTTTTTTTACTTCTATTTGCATATTAACCTTTTATGAAGTGAATTCCCTCGAATCTACTCCGGTAAGAGTTAGTACAGCACCTTCTGCAATCTTGAAGCATTTCGTAGTAACTTAACACTGTTTTTATTTTACACAGTCTAATGCAGTGGTGGAAAACGTTGATGAAAATGAGGTATGCATTGTTCCGTATTATCATTCCAATTTACTATGATTATTCACGTCACATGTGCGGAAAATGCGGTGAAACATTTTCTTTTTGCAAACTGCGGAATAAGGTATGGATGGATGCTTGATCAAGGAAGCAATGACGAAGACTCTCTTATCAGTAGTAGTCTAGTAAATCTAGGGTTTGACCTAGAACAAATTGCAACAGAAATGATTTTTGCGGGATCTAATAGCTTAAACAGTGCTAGTTAACATACTAAAAGTCTAAGAAAATCAGAGCATCGGAAGACTACCAAATTCGACATATTTTTAAAGAATAATCCTCTCTGTTCCATGTTATACACGACAGTTGCGAAGCGGAAACAAAACTTGTCAATTTCATAAAACGGTATGGAAATTCGCTATCATATAAAGTGCGGACTACTGGAACATTGGATGATTGGGCATACTGTTCTTCAAAATTCAGAAAAAATTGGCTTGTTAGCTTTCATAAGTGAAAGATATTATTCTTTTAGGGTTAGCCTTTGCTGTTGGGGTACGTTAACAGTGCGAATTACATGAGCAAGTGGTTTTTGGCTTTAAATCGGGAGGAAACATGCTTTCAATGGCCTATGAACAAATCCCTTAATCAAAGGAAGAAAGAGTCTATGAAACAAGGAGCATTAACTTGCTACGGTCGCCCGAATAATTAGTGTAAATCATTTTAATCCCCTATTCAAATAATGTGCGACATGTGTCTCAACACAGGTCACATAAGTCAATTTCCAGAAATCTGGAAACCGTAATAGCAATCCTTTGCTCTTTGTTTTGGACCCTCTCTTCTTTTGAATAATGGGTCTCCTCGTAGGCTACGCTCTCAAATGAAGTTTACAGGGGTTGGTAGGCAGTTTCTTAAATGTGGAGCAAAAATGCAAATCAAGACATTTCTTTAGGGAGCTGTCATTTTTAAAGCTGGGTACAGGGGTGGAAGAATTTTTGGAGGGGTACCAAATTTTTGGCCTCGTTTTATTGGGGTATCAAATATTTCGGAAAAAATTGTAAATATCTGATGGGCTGTGAAATTTTTGGAGTATAGTTCAGACTGAAGTAGAAATTATACATTCTTTCACAACAAAGTTCCACCTGTTTCTGCTATGTTCAGCAGGCAAGAATGAAGTTATTTGAAATAGTGATGAGGATTCGATGTTTCTTCCAATGGTTCCAATTTGATTCATTTTATGTCTAGATTGGGTTTCTTAGTGTGTAAATTTTTGTAATATATCCAAGCTAAATAGCTCAACAGTGGGGTATAAAATTTTTTGCTATGTTGAAATGGGGTGTAAAAATTTCTTCCACCCCTGTACCCAGCATTTTAAATGACAGTTCCCTTAGTAGAAAACTAATGAATTTTCGCAATCAGGAGTCCGACTTTTTCGTGTGCCTTCGGGGCGCCTACTTTCTACCGAAATTTGGGCGCCCTCTCTGCCAGCTGCCCCTCCTTCAACTTCAGGCTGGATCCGTCCCCGTTCCCCATTAAATCAATCCAAGCCTTTGCAGCAGCATTTTCCCCTTGAATAATTTGTTGGTGTGGCTTCTTCATCTTAGTCCAGTAGATCGAGATTGAAACGAAGAATTATAACAAAACTTATGTTTGAGAGAATTGATAGTTTCAGTGGTGCTATTTGATATCCAAAACGTCTAGAGCAAGCCAAACAATTGAGATCTCTGCATGATGTTCGTTCGAAATGCAATTGTTTTCGGAATCTTTACAGAAGAACAACACCAAAGGTCCAACTTTCCAATGGTCCGCATTCTATACGTTGGGCACTTTCAACACAAATTTGTGAAATCGACAAGCTTTGGTCTATGCTTTGGTCCCTCTTCAAAACTATATCGTAAAAGATGGAACAATGTTGATTACCCGGTAAAATACATCTAATTTCATGGTCTTCCGATGCTTGGATTTTCTTAGACTTTTGATATGCTATTTAGTAGCAAATGTAGAATGGTTTGCCATGAAAAAAAATTCTGTTGCAATTTGTTCTAGGTTCGACTGAAATTTGCCTTTCGTTTACTGGACTATAAGTATAATTGCGGTGACTGCGCATGCTTCTAGACTGTGACTACCACTGCGAAACAAAACAAAATAGCAATTTTTCTAAAATAGAAGGCCTACAACACCGGGTGTTCCCAGGCGGTCACCCATCCAGGTACTGACCCGGCCCCACCATGCTTAACTTCGGTGAACGGACGAGAACCGGTGTATTCATGGTGGTATGGTCGTAGGCGAAGGTTTTGGAAGAAAGTCATTACTGGCTCGTCGCACCAACAAACTTTCATTCAGTCTCTTTTTTATCAGTAACTTTATTGTCTTCATCAAACATACATATTGCAAGCAAACTCATCTTGAAGTTGTTGCTGAAGTGAAGTTCACCGCACTTGTTGATGTTCCAATCCTCCTTCTTCAGTCGCGAGTGACTTTCAAACGAAAAAATTGATTGCACTTCTGATCAAAGTGTTCTCTTTCTGGGGTTTGGCTGGAACGATTAATGTCTTAATAATATGCTTGTTGGTGATGGTGGTGATGGTGGTGGCACTTTTTTCAAATCATGTCTTCCTTTCTGCATCACACTGCTAAGTCATCACATAGGTAGTCTTACAAATAATTGGCGAGAGATAACAGATTAATCACTCTCGCTCTCGAGTATGCATACATCTCTTGTGGAATGAAAGGTGAGCATGACAGCACTCTCCAGTGCAATCTGCTTGCTACGAAGGAAAAGGGAACAGGAACAGCAACTAATGGCAAAATTGAAGGCCTACAACACCGGGTGTTCCCGGGCGGTCAGCCATCCAGGTACTGACCAGGCCCTACCATGCTTAATCGGTGATTGGACGAGAACCGGTGTATTCATGGTGGTATAGTCGTTAGTTGAAGAAATAGGTCCCTTCTTATTCTTGTCACCAACAAACTTTCAATCCGTTTTATGTGCAACTTGTTTCAAGTTGTGCAAACTTACCGTCAGCTTGTGGCTGAAATTCCTTTCTTCATGTTCCAGTTCTAGTACTTGCGTCTCGAGTCTCTTTCGACGGAAAATACTGATCAACTTGTTCTCTTTTTGGTATGGCTGGCACAATTCATTCTTTCTTTTGACTTGATAATCATACTAGTTAGGGCCCTTGGTGGTGGCAATTTTCAATACGTCTTCTTTTCATTCGCACATATGAATTGGCAAGAAATTGCAAAAAGCCCTCTGGCTCGAGAATACCTCCTTTGCCTAATATGAAAGGCGACTATAAAAGCAGTCTGCAATGCAATCTGCTACAAAAAAGGAAGCAGAAGAATTTGGTAAAGCGGCAGTCCTACAATACCGGATGTTCCCAGGTGATAACTCATCAAGGTACTCACCCGGCCCTACCATGGTTAATTTTGTTGATCGGACGAGAACCGGTGTTTTCATGGTGGTTTGGTCTTAGGAGACTTTTGACGAAAAAGATCGCCATTTTGTCGTGGCACCAACAAACTTTCAACAAATTTTACCACCAATTTATCATTGTCTTCATCGAGAATCATGGTGCAAACTCACCATCAGTTTGTACCTGCAGTGACATTCCTTTCTTGATGGTCTAATTTACTTGAGTGTCGAGTCGTTTTCAGATAGAAAATACTTATCAATTTTCTTGCTCTCTTTCTCGTTCGGCCGGAACAATTCATCCCTTCTCTTGATCATCAATATCATGGTTGGTTGTGATGGCACTTTTTCAAATTATGTCTTCATTCATTCCCTTATTCTCATACAAATTATTGGCAAGGCATTGCAGACAAGGCTCTCTCGCTCGAGTAGACATCTCCCGTCGAAGTAAAGCATCCCAAAGATCTCAGGCTCAAACATCCTCAAAATTTTACTGGAGTACCGTAAAAGGTCTATTAAGCCCGCGGGGAGGGGACTTATTTAATTTTGGGCACTCCAGAGGGTGGCTTAACAGAGAGGAGGATTATAAGAGAGGAGGGTTATCTCAAAATCAAATGACAAATGACATACATTTTGACTTTTAAGTTCTTTTCATCATATTTTGCAGATTGAGCATACAATTTTACGAGTCAGATACATAGATTCGACCAGATTTTATCCCAAACCATATCAAAATTAACAGGCCAACTTGGTTAGCTAAATAAATGGAACAACTTTGGTAGGGGGGGGGGGGGTAATAGAGCTAGCACGGAAACTTGTTGACTTACCTTAACTTACTTAGCGTATGAACTCCCATTTCCTAATGATTTTTTTTCTTAGGACGACAGTGAAGATAAAAGAAATATGCAAAGGCCATCTTCCGCCAAAGGGCAGAGGAGACGACCAGCAAATAACGAAGCAGGTACCGAAATTTTCACTGCTTTTGTTCCTCCTGGTCCGAGATTTTAAAGGTCCCACAGACCATTCTACCAGAATACTTCTAGCCCACTTAGATTAAATTACTGAAAAAATGAATCATAGATAAGCAGCTAAAGTTTCCTCAAAGCCATTCAATTAAAAGAAAAAGGTTATAGGAATTTACACCCACATTTTGCATTAGTTTCACGATTTGGAACGTATGCTTTCTTTCGTACTTTGTTCAGCAAAATATGATGAATGGATAATGCAAGACCAATTGGATTTCTGTGACAGACACAACGTTTTGTGATTATACTGTCCTATCCAGTCTTTCTCGTCATTTTGGCCAGGGAGTCATCCTGACGAAATGGGCCATTTGCCTGAAGATCACCACTGAGACTGTCTATCCTAGCATGCCATATTTAGCACGAATATTGTGTCGTAATTATAGACTATCCTTATTTTGAAGATTACTGCTTTGCCCTATTTATTTGCTAAGGCCTCTGTTTCGATGAAAAATTCTGTCTCTTTATTTAGACAAAGACGACGATTCCCCAAGTGATGGTAAGTGAACATGATCTTTATGTATAGGTGTAATTTTTGTCATTTTTAGAGTTTCAAATGTTCGTTTTAGGGCTTAATAATGCTAGAAATTAGTGCTGCTTGATGACATAAGTGAGACAAGAGATTACGTAATAGAGCCCGCTTGTAATTAGTTGATTGAGATAAAAGAGAGATTAATCTCAAAGAAGGTGATACTGTTTGATTAATAGGCTAAGCAGTGACAGATTGGAGACGATTAGTCAAGTAAGAGAAAGATAACTGTGCCTGCATGATCTTAGATTAAGACTGCGTTCACACGATGCCGGCACATTTTGAAAACGATGAAAAAAGTGACGGTAGCAAAGTTTGAGCTAGCGTTCACACGATGCCGGCACAATTTGAAAACGGTAGGAAATTTGACGATAAAAACTCGTTGCAGGATTTGATGCCAAAGAATAGTACCTACATCCTAAGAATAGACCTGTCTCGATCCAAAAGTGTCGAAAAATGTTCTGTTTTCATCTTTGTTGAGTGTTTAAACGATGTTGTTTCAAATTAATGCCGGTTACGGTTCCGTTTTCAAAATCTACCGTTTTCAAAATCTGCCGGCAAAAAATGTGCCGTTTTCGTGTGAACGGGAGGCCTATCCGTCGAATTTTTCACCGTTTTCAAAATGTGCCGGCATCGCGTGAACGCAGTCTAAGACTAAGATTCGTAACGAGAACAAATTTTTATGAGAAAAGAGCTCATTGAGAAACAGAACAGATGACTCAAAATTAATGCTCATTCTGTAAAACTACAGAAGTTAATCTAATACACTAAACTGAAAAATGTTTTGCCCTTTGATAATCTTTTCGTAAGATAATACCGGATGAGTAAATATGTCAACGTGTTTGGCGGGCTGTAGAATAAAGAGTATATGGCTTATATTCAAAACTGAAATGTTAATCTGTCAGTTAAAAGCTAACGTAGATTTGAAAGTCTTGTGTGATATAATCACTCATCATTTATACCCAGAAATTCGAAAAATGCTGGTGAGGAGTTGTACGGGAACTTAAAGTCCGCATTCCATTGTAGTCGGTAATTCACTTGCAATTGAAATTTGAATTCTATTTCTGAAAAAGACAATTGTATCAGATTTGAAATTTAGTGACAAATGAATCATGGACCAGAATCGGACACGAAACTCTCGTCCCCATGCAAACCCCTTACCTGCATTTTCATAAAAGGCCCTTTAACTTTTCTACAAAAGAGTCTGGACAGGAGGATATTTTTATACATATTGATACGCAAGGTTCGATTAAATGGCATGTAGCACTCTTGTACACATTTCGAAATTTCTACAAAGTGTATATGAATTTCGTTCAATTCAGATTCACTGTCGAATAGTAAAAAGTTTGTTTATGAGTCTAAAGATAAGTGATTTTAGCGAACAAGATTTCAAATCTAAGTTAGCCTTTGACTGATGGATCAACGCTTTAGTTCTGATCATCAAGCACACTTTTTAGTCCACAGCCCTGCGAAAGGCATTACCTCATTAACTTCATCCGTAAATTCATTCTGGTTTTGCTGTCTGTATGTCTCCTTGACGGTTTCGTGATTCTGCGTTGCTAATTCATTTGATATTTGTAGCCTTCGATTTATTAATGAAGTTAGCACTGCAGTACAATCCCTTTGAAGCCTTCGGTTATCATTGATCTTTTTATCCTCTTATTTGTACCATACCAAAATTAGCTGGATGTATATCCATTTATCGTATCGGACTTTCAAAATGATGCTCAAATGTAATTTTTTGCTTTGGTAATAGTCCAAGTGGATCTGTTTCAATGGTATTTTTAAAAGTTTTGTACAGTATTTTTGTCGATTAACAAATTTCCATCATGTTGAAAAAGTGTCACGTTGAACATAGTGTAGTTATGACCTATGAGATCCTGAACGAACTCAGTCTAAAAATATCTGTATAAATTCCAACAAAGATCCCAATACTCCAGTTATAACTTGCAATTTTGCAGAGATTTCAGATTCCAAAGTACAATCTGAAGTATGCCAAAAGGATTTTTATAAACTAAAGTTTTTGTAAGTATCAGGAAGCTTCCTTCCTTGTGTCAATTCAAAAAACACCTAAGAATATATTGCTTGAGTTGAAAGTCGATTACAACATGACTTGCTGGAAAGAAGGCAATTATATTAGCCTGGATTATTTTTCTTTTCTTTTCCATATGATATTGGTCAGTGAAACTGTGTATTTTTTTAGTACTGAATAGTGGCTGAAGGAATATTATGTATAGATAAATTGAAATAAAAAATGAAACAATAAGAAACATTAAGTTGGAGTTGTATGAGTGTAAGACAAACTGTTGATATCCTGATACTTTTATTATCTTCTATTAGAAGCAGTTGCAAACACGATATCACATGTACAAGAACAAGATGATCGAAAACTTATTGAAGAAGATTCGAATATACGTCAGTCATCTGGAGTGTAAGTTTAACAACAGCTCTGACCTAATGCTAGATTCTCAAATATCAATATTAAAGTTATCGCTTGCATTGCACAACAATGCCAGGACGAAAGTAATGAGAAGCAAGACCAATATCTGAATGCAAAACTTGCCTGTATGCTTCAACTGAAACATTCGTAACTAGATTTGAGGAAAGTTATCGTTTATTAACTCATTGGAAAGTGCTCTGAGATCCTAAGCAACTCCTCCCCACAGCTAGCAGTGAGTGTATCTATTGAGAACAGTGATCATGTTTTTATTGTCCTTGTCAAAGTTCCCCAGATTTGGACGGTTAATGCAAGCCTCTTTTGTAGCAAGCAAAAAGGGTGATGATGGTAAGTTATGGTAGCAAGCGGTCGTTATTGAAATCCTCGTATATTGGTATTGTAGCTCTTTCCACTTTCATTCTGTAAGTACATTTGTATACCTTCTTTGCTTTCTCTACAGGAGACGAGCAGCTCGACCGAGCAGTGCCAGACCGGCTCCACCTAAGATTAAGCGAAACGATGAATTACAGGCTGCTGAACCAAGGTACGATTGTCCAACCCATTTAACATTTTCATGACTTGTTTCTTGAAGTTCGTCGAGTTAGTCATTGACAGTCAATCTGACTTGGTAGATGCAATTTCTCATGGAGAATGGTTTCAGATACATAGGTCACTTGATTTTGCTTCGAAAATCAAAATTGTAGCCTTAAATAGCAGGCTCATTGTAATAAACCTACAAAGACAACGTTAGACACTGTATTGTGAAATGCTGCAAGAGAAACAATGAGTAGATCTGGAATCCTAAAAAGAAAGAAATTAAGTTAAAGAGTCACTGCTAACCATGATCCTTTGTGGCGCGAAATTCTGCTTTTGTATTATCTGAAAGTCGTTTCTGACCTAAATTTTCCTTGCCTTATGCTTTTCATACAGCGAACAAAAGATCATGTTTGACAATGGAAACCATAGACAAAGGTGTAGAGTCCAAAGTTTGATACTTCTCTTTCTCCAATTTCAAAAGAGGCCAAAGCAACGGACATGCCTCCCATACCTCGCACGTGCCGTCTCAACCTGGTTCCAAGGGCCAGCTTCCTACGTCAGTACTGACCCTGGTACCGGTCAGGTCAAGTTCGCAATTTGATTGGCTATTCGATAACAAAAGGCTCACTAATTATTCCAAAGAGTTATTGCTTGGCTGTGTCGAGAAATTGGTCAACTTTGGATTGCTGTCACGGGAAAACAGGACTAAGAATTGAAAAAAGGATTGTTGGTATACTTAAATGTCATGTATGTGCCCCAGTTGACGGGATTTCAGCCCTATCCGTCTGCACATGTAAGAGAAATTAGCCATATATGGTCATTTTGGGGACGATTCCTATTGATTCCCATTCAAAAATGGTCCTATTTCAAATGGTTATTGAGAAAAATATGTTTAATTTGTAGAGCTGGTGAGGAGTTGAAAAGGGGTAATGGACCATGGAGATTTCGAATTTTAGGGGTTCAAGAAAGTTGGGGTCATTATGACGTCATAAATGGGGGTCAAAGGAAAAAAATTATTTTTTTCGACCTGACGTTACGTTTGAAGTTGATGCTCAATGGTTACTGAACCGATGTAAGGACGGAAAAAAGATTTTAAGAGACCGACCATCTGGGAGTCGTTTGCCGCCATTTAGGGTACGATACTGCCCCCACGGGCTTTGTGAGGGGGGTTCAAAAATGTGGTAAAGTTTTGGCCAGCGCCTTTTTGCATGCTAACTCAGTTTTACGCCGGGCAAATGACTTCGGGATGCCAAAAATCGACGTAAAAGCCCATTTTTACCTATCCCAACTTTAATTTGCTATTCATTTTCAAAATTCGAAGAATAACGAGCCATTTCATTTTGGAAGCTGCGGTGAAAGTTCCTTAATTTTCCAACTTAGGCCCATTTTCACTCCAAAGAAATCGTGCTCGTTTTCCTACTAAATGCACCTGCTAACCTCGGATTATTGTCTAGATACCTTAAAAAGGGTTAAACGAAGGTCTTCAAAGACTTTTTTGTTCGTTTCTCGCATTATATACTGCTGCATCGGTGGAAGTAGATCGGTCATTTTTCGTCGCATTTTCACACTTCCTCCAATTTTTTTGGACTTATTACATAGTATGTTATGCATCAAAATCTATTGGCACGTGGTTTATGTTGTTGAACTCATTTTGACTATAGGGATATTAAAAGAGTTTGTAATGAGTCTGAAGGTGATAATTTATGCAAAACAAAATGGCGCCCAAATGGCCACTTTTGCGGCAACCGGTACCAGGGCCGACATCGATGACCTAGAGAAGACAATGGCGGCCCTGGGAACGAGATTGGTGCCGTCTACAGTTATTTGTTTGCCCATAACAAAGGATGAGCGCAAAGCCTAATGGTTAGCAGAGGGTCTTTAACAGCTGCAGTAAAGAGCAAGGTTGAAAACCAAAATTGCGTTTTGTTGCATAACGTGGTTATCATTCTTCTACATGATATAAAGATTTCTATCTACAGGCTACAGTGTCTGATGTTGCATCTATGGCTTTACGATCGATCAGTCCGTTATTCAAGGCTATTTCCCAATTCATTCATTTACATGTTCTGAAAACTGAGGCAAGATGTCTTTTGATAGAAAATTGCAGCCATTTCATTTGATAGAATGGTATTATTTTATGAAGTTTGGTGAGGCAGATGGTAGTTTGCAACGATAATTTAGAGGCTTTTCCAAACCGCTGCAACAAATGTATAACCGGGGCTCGAATGAGATTCAAGATATAATGTATAGATTTGTAAAATGTGAATTTGATGAAATTGTTGATTCTTTGTAACTGAATTCACGTAATTCATGTTTCTTCCCATACTAACTATCATCTATTTTGAATCAAAGTCGGTGATTTGTCCCGGACTCCTGTTTTTGAGGAACAATCAGTTTTTCTCATCAAAACTTAGAGCATACGAAAACTCTTGATATCGATGTTCTGATGCTACTAACTCGCGTTTTCCATTTTTTGTATCAAGACTCGCGTTGTTTTACAGAGTTGTGAAATACCGTTTTCAAGATGTGCTGGTTATAGTTACATTTTGAAAGTCTACAGTTTTCTAAATTTGTCAGCAAATGTATTGTTTTCGCGTGAACGGGAGGCCTGTCCGTCACATTTTTCATCGTTTTCAAATTGTCCCGGCATCGTTTTAACGCATTCTCAATCGATGGGCAGCCCTGTTCCTCCTTCCATGCTCTTGGAGCTACAACGATGGCCTAGCCCGTAAATAGTGATAAACCTTATAGTCTTTGCAAGAATGCAAAACTAAAGTTCGCCGTTGCGACCCGTTTTTTAATATGGTTGTAAGCTAAAGAGAGTGTTAATGGATGAGACGACTGATAGTCAAGCGTTGTGAATTCTGAATAAACCGTCTCATTTATGCAACAATCTCTCAATCTCAGGTTGGGATCAGGAAAGCAAATAAACGCAGTGATAGTAGATAATGCGAAAGATCAAGATGATGATGATGATGATTTATTTGTTGTTGAAGATAATGCACCAAATGAAGAATACCTGGTAGAGGTAAAGCTGCGCTCCTGGTAGAGCGTTTTTCACATTTATCCGTTTTTGTCGATTGAATTAGCATCTTGTTTCTGTTTGTTCCAATTGTTCTGTTTCTCTTGAAGACAGTTTGTCTTAATGACGCAACGTAAGGCTGCACGCTCATTTAAGGGCCTCTTCACTTTCATCCATTTTTCTTAACTGAATTAGCGTCCGTGTTTCTGTTTGTTCTAGTCACTGCGTTCCTTGTGAATTCAATTCTTTTGTATGACTGTGTTTCTAAAACACACAAAGCAGAGATTTTCAGAAACGCATACGATGTCAGTCACATTGTTTTCCCATTTTTCTTATTAGAACGTTCTCTGTAACCTCAGTTTTGTGTGTTCTCACCAAGACCATACATTTTCGAAAAGTTTTCGTGTTTTACATACTTAATGGCATGGCCTTTAGTCGTGGATAGGAGAAAAGGTTGTAGGTATCGCCATCCCTTTTCATGATGCTGAAGTGGTAGGGCCCTACCTGGGATCAAATCGTGTCCACCTGACTGTTCTGGCTGCAAAGTCATCGGATTACACCACTGCGCTACAGCATTTGATTATCAAGACCGACATAACATGGTATATGGAAGTTAGACCCTGTCATCGGTCTAAATATGAGAATAATCCTGTGGCACAAAATTAGGAAATTAATTTAGGACATGTCTTGTATGTACGTGAACAAAACCGCATCATTTCCAAGTTAAGCGTATGATCCAGTAAATCCTTCAACTTCATCGATTCCTCTTGCGTAGTAGATTGTAGCCTGCGCATACACGTTTCTTATAAGAAACTATGATCAGGCCATAGTACTAAACGTTTCTTAATTTAACATGAAATTTTGTTCATTTTAGTACTAAAAGTTCTTTAATTGGTTTCTTATTCTTTGAATGCAGAATTATCAATGCGGTCGCTAACACTGCTGCAGATATGTTTCTTGACATTTAAAACATCATATAGGAATAAGCAGTGTTCTGTTGTGTTGAAAACACAAATGGTTAGTTGATATTACTCAAGAATAAAGGTTCAAGGATATATTTGCTATAATATCCATGCTTTTGACTTCTAAAAGTTTCTTAATACTTCTCAGACATTGTACTAGAGTTTCTTAAAATATTGGCCACCTTAGTACTAGTTTCTTATAAATCAGTTTCTTTAGAAAACGTGTATGCGCGTAGGCTACGTAAATTCTTGATTTTGCTAAAGCCTTTATATAAACCAGTGATGGGTGGGGGTATTTCGACCTATCTTTAGAGGGGAACGTGCGAGTTAGCTCGAAAGATCAAGCCCGTGATGTCGTAGTTTAATGAAAGTCTAGGCCATCGTTCTGCAAATGATCTAGAAATTGTTGTAATTTCTACACTCTTGCTAATATTTCTCTCCTGAAAACTCCGAAGACTGGCACACTACTATAGCTGCAGCATACTAAGATCTCTGAGGATTTGGTACCGAAACTCTCCTTCAAGCCCCCCTCCCCCATTTCATACCAGGATTAAAGATAGCAGGATTTCAGGTGATAAGATTCAAAGTCCGTTGACATTGTTCCGTCCAACTTAACTGATCCTTAAATCCTTATTCTTTAATTGAAAATAGAAAAGTGAAAGAATCAAGTGACCCAAGAAAGAGCAATGATTTTGATGCAGACTCTGTGAAATTGATTGACCAGATCTAGATGTATTAAAACGCTATTGAATAACTTAAGTTTATTTCGAGAAGATGTATTTGATCGAATTCCTGTTACTATCAAAATCCTCGCATGTTTAAGACGTAGAATTGAATTCTGCTCACCGGATGAGCTAAATCTTGTGGTAAATAAGATTTGTCAGATGCATAATTGCGATTTAAACCAATTTCTTTGTGACGAGATGTAATTTGTAATAATTTCTTTTTCGAAGAACACCACAGACAGTCAATTAGAACTTGATGATGGTCAACATGGTAAGTAGATTCTTTCTAATCATAAACATCTGCTTCAAGTATTTCGCATGAATCCTAATTCTGACGCCAGACTGTGAGGTCTAATGTTCACAGAAAGCTTCAAACTTAGAATGAGGTATGCCTTTACTTGCTCACTTCGATTCATATTCACGAACGTAGAAGCTTTCAAGCCATGACAATTATACTGTTTCTGTTCCAAAAAAGTTGATTCGCTGTAAGAAGCCAAATTTGTGTGTAAGCCAAAACTGAGACTTCTCAATAATTTTTGAGAACAGCGAAGCTTCATGGTCATCATCATCATCATCATTATCACCATCACCATCACCATCATCATCATCATCATCATCATCATCATCATCATCATCATCATCATCATCATCATCATCATCATCATCATCATCATCATAATCATCATCATCATCATCATCATCATTTATTTATTTTACGTAGGCTATAAAAATAAAAAAGGAATAGTATGAAGTGTCATCAAGGCCAAAACTCTATTTCGATAGGAAAGAAGTGATTTTGACAAATTGAAACCCTATAAGAAACATCAAAATGAGAACTTTAAAGTAAATTCGACAAATTGAAACCCTGAAGTGAAACCCCAGAAGACAAAGTGAAACCCCAAACAGAAACTTCAATGTGAAACCCCAAAGTGAAACCCCAGAGTGAAACCCTACATTGAAACCCTAAAGTGAAACCCCAAACAGAAACTTCAAAGTGAAACCCCAAAATGAAACTCCAAAGCGAAACTCCAAAGCGACAATCCGAAGTGAAACTCCAGAATCTTGAAGTAGGACCTCCCCAGTCAATGAACCGCTAAGCGATAGGTCTTCCCCTTCATTAATGGAATCCTCCTGTCTCGTTCTGACTCCATGTTTCCGTGAGCCATAAGAGCCATGACAAAATTTTTTGTTGGATGTATTTTCGAAGCAGATGAGGTGGCATGGCGGAAGCAAGACTTCCCATCGAACTGGCGGAAGCAAGATACAAAAATTAATCTAGCCTTTGTATTTCATCATATGATTCCACTTCGACAAAAATTCACAGCAACCACCCAAAGCTATAAATCAAATTGCTACAAGGTACTTCGGAATGTTCAAGTGGAGTGAGGGGCTAGAGTCTACACTGGATGAAAAGCTTGCGTGGATTTGCCCTACAGAATATAATATAATGGCAAACATAGCAATATAATATGTTTTGATCCCCACCCCCCCCGTCGCATTATTTTGAGAACTCTCTGCATGGTTCCTGGCATTGATTCATAGGAGCGGAAGTTCATTGGATGGGAGAGGGGAAGTTTACGATACGGAACCTTTTCATCTAAGGGTCCTTTTCATCTTCAGTACTTGATGGTCCTAGGGGTCATAGGGTCCGGTGTTTACAACATGCCAAAAATAACACAGATGAGTGATGAGTGAAATACTAAAACTGCGCTATGCAAATCGTAAAAACGGTGGGAGAGGATAAGAGCTCCAAGGTTTTGAGTCAAAATCATGATAAGACAGAACACTGAATTCATTTGTGCAAATTTCCCCCTCCCCCTGCATTTGCCGGGGCACTTAAAAAGGGAGACTGGTGCACTGTAGGCAAATCGAAATACAAAGACTTTGAAATTGCACGGAACCTCAACCTTTGACGAAACCTGGGCTTGGCCGCTGCATGAAAAGAAAAAGGTCACCCCGAAGGGTTGGTCTTGACCCTCGTGAAGCAACTTCTTGTATGATAAGTCGGATGATTTCTACCGCCAATAGTATGACTATGACGTAATAGCCCAAAATCCAAAACAAAATTGTCATTGCTCGTTCGCTTACTAGCAGATGAAGTCAGAACGAGGTAGGGGGATTCCTTGGTGGAGGGGAACTCGTGTCGCTCAGCGGTTAACTGACTGGGGAAGTCCTGTCGCTTAGCGGTTCATTGACTGGGGAGGTCCTACTTGAAGATTCAGGAGTTTCACTTCGGATTGTTGCTTTGGAGATTCGCTTTGGAGTTTCATTTTGGGGTTTCGCTTTGGGGTTTCACTCTGGGGTTTCACTTTTAGGGTTTCACTCTGGGGTTTCACTTTGGGGTTTCACATTGAAGTTTCTGTTTGGGGTTTCACTTTGTCTTCTGGGGTTTCACTTCAGGGTTTCAGTTTGTCGAATTTAGTTTAAAGTTCTCATTTTGATGTTTCTTATAGGGTTTCAATTTGTCAAAATCACTTCTTTCCTATCGAAATAGAGTTTTGGCCTTGATGACACTTCATAGAATAGCTAAATTACAGCTAATTGAGGCCTACTTTATACAATTAAAAGATCAAGAAACAAAAAGTAAAGAATAAATAAATAAATAAATTTACAATGTATATACATAAATATAAACTACAAGATAAAAACAACTATCCTGTTAGGAACCCAACTTGCGGAATATATGTTTTACAAAATCTGCAGTTGCATTCACCACCTTTCCAACACTTAATTCGTTTTTTGAAGATAGGAAGGTTGTTTGATTGTTTTATTTCTTGCGGCAATAGTTGCCACAATCTGCTACCAAGATAGGCTATGGTCTCAATCCCAAAGGACGTGGTTCGCACCTTTGGCACTTGAGCATCATTGCCATGTCTTAGATTGTAGTTCATATTTCGTTCCTGAAAAATGTCCTTTATGAAAGGTGGATTTAGATGGGACTTCGTTTTAAAGATTTCCGTCATTAGCAACTGCAGGTTCCGTACATGGATGGGCACCGAATTGCTCTGTTTTAGGAGATAACCAAAATCATTTCTGTGATCCTTATACGCAATGCGCAATGCCCTTTCATGAACATGATTTATTCTATTATTCATGGTCCTATCATAAAACATCCACACAAGTGGGCAGTAGCTAAAATGAGATATAACAAGCGCTCTCATTAAATGCTGCAATTTTACAGTGTCCATGTAGCAGGAGACACGGGTAAGTGTATGTAGTTTTTGGCCAGCTTTTCTACACAAGGTCTTGACATGTTCTTTGAAAGAAAGCGATTGATCGAAAGTGATACCGAGAAGATTTTCTTCCTAACTTCACGCAAGCATCACCTATTTTGATTGTTGTTTCATTACCTCCCCTCGCACCAAAAACTATTAAATGGCATTTGTCTTCAGTTAGTTTCATTGAATTAGTCGAATAAGAGTATTTTCTCAATAATTTCATTCATTTCAATTATGAAATTAATTAATTATGACATTAATCAATTATGAAATTTAATTAATTTCAGTCGAATAAGAATATTTTCTCAATAGCCATACTTCTCCCCGATCTTATTATTGAGATACTTCAGAGAAACAAAACATTTCAAATCCCAAAAGAATTAGTTAGAAGCAAGTTTCATCTCAAGTTATTGAGAAACGTCGTGCAGGCATGGTCTTCAGTGCGAATAACTCAGTAATTTTTCTACGAATTTACTGTAGGTGGCTTTAAAAGTTGGTTCAGGTCAGGATTTAACTGTTAGGATCCAGCTATTTTGGAGCTCGTTTGCTGTTTAAAGTATCTAGGCCGAGAGGGCCAGTAACCTAATTGCAATGAAGCTGAAATTACTATCGCAGAAAACGGTTAATTACGCAAGAATCCATGTGTATAAAGTTAAAGTAGGTAACTTATATGAAATGATATACTAAATGATGATGATACTCAAAGTATGGTATGTGAATCGTGAAACAGAAGATATTTATATTTGAATTTCCGATTTTATTTTGAAGCTTTTCAGCAAAGAAGTTGCTATCAGATTAAGGCAGTACTTTATCCTCTTGACAACCAGATGAGTTTGTTATCTTATCAACGCTTAAATAACGTACATTAGGGTACAAATCAAATATCTTTGTTTCAAGAAGTTTCCTTTCCTCTTAAAACTGTCGGCACACCATCACGTAATGGACTTCATTGCCAATTGTTTTGATTCCTATTGATAAACACTATTTTCGCTGCCTATCACATCTTCACGTCTTTTCCAAATCTTCCAGCTTCAATTTCAAGATTATGCGCACTCATTCTCAGTTTTGAAAAGCATTGCCTTCTTTCGGATTCAGTCATAGTGTCTAAGTAAACTTAAAGACCGACTTTATCTGGGCATAAGTGCATAGTTTTTCATCCATCACTGGATGTTCAGTAATATTTTTTCAAAGTAACTTCTAACCTTTGATCTAATGGTAGAGATATTTTCATTTGATAGAATATGATATTCGTCTAGCAATTCACGTACCATAAATATCCAGTAACTTAGACCAGCGGCTTCGCAAAGGGAGCAAAAGAACTTACAGGTGAATCGATGCGGCACGGAATCATTTAATGAGTTCAGTCGTGCATAGAATTTCAACATGGAGGCTTGTCGATTCAACTGTTGGTGTATTCTTCCTAGTTCAGCATAAATTTCATTAGTACAAGTTGTTGATTTCAACCCCAGGATATACGCGCATGCATCCAGGATATACGCGCGGTTTGATCGAACAAATAAAGAAACAGACTTGGTTGTAGGTCATCAAAATCTTTTCATTGAGAATTGAGGGAAAAGTACGTCCTGATTGCCTTTTGCTTTGTCATTTCAGTGTGCTCATTGAAAGAGCAGTTAGATTTAATTTCAATTTCATGAGTATTCTCGGCTAAAGCGACGTAATAGGCAAATAGATATATTACTAGAATACTGCGGAAATTGAAGGAAAGACAAGTTTTATTTACAATATGCATCAAAACTAATGAAGCTTAAGAGGACGCATGGAAGGAACTCTGGTAGAGCTTTCGAACCATTGCCCTCAGCTACATGGCTCTTGAACAAGAACGTTGATATTCTTGTATCACAAGAAATTTTTATTGATTATTGAAACCACTTTTTCGGCGACAAATAATGATTTAAAAACGCAGCAAAATAGAGGCAGCATAAAGACAGAGAGAGGAAGAAAAAGTGGTAAAGAAAAGCACGGGAAAAGAGTTTGAGTACCAATGGTTTTGACAAGTTGCAGTAGTAGTTCGTTGTGCTGTTTTCCGAAGATCTCATTGGTGATAACTCTTGTTGAGATACCCTTTATACAAAAGAAGTTTATCCTATATCCATCATTTTGACTTTCCCGTTTCAAATGTCACCTTATTCCTCTGAACAGGAAGTTTGGTAACGAAAATGCTGGACAGTAAAAAAGAGGCGGAAATTGTACAATCAAAAGGACTTCAGAATAAGGTTTGCTAAACGCTTTGTTTTTTTATTAATGATAACTGAAAGCTATCAACAGAATCTAATTCGATTTCAACCATACTTCTATGCCAACTATATCATGATTCAGTTCTTCAAATTGAGCAATGCTCTTTTCTGAGAGTTAATTACGTAGCTACCAGTGGCGGCATTCGATACGTCTTTTGCGGCCTCTGATCTTTAAATGTTTGGGACACACTGTGTTGAAATTTGCATTTCATATCAAAGACTGTTGTAATGGGCGTCGGCAGGGAGTGGACTGGGTATTATTTATCTATAAGAAGAAATTGCATTCAAAAGGTTGAATATTAAATTCAGAACTTGCTATAATTCCTTGTTACATCCATATCTCGAATAGTTTAACATTTCCCTGTTTTTAAATGTGGGTAGATTTAACGGATTTCACGATAACTTTTTAACTCGCGTGAATCAATGGCTCCCTCGTGCACAGCAAGTTTCTGACTCTCAAACTGAGAAATGAAATAGGAACAAAATCTCTTTGAACAAGCACATTTATGCTTGTCCGTGTGGCAAGCAAAAAATTTCTTGGCAAGAATAGACCTTTTAGCTATTCTGATGAGAATCAGAATCGAACGAAATTTTGCTACATTCTGTAGAATTTGCGAATGCGCACAATTGTGATAGAAGCTCTAACGCCACTTGATCGAACCTCGTGTATGAAGATGGAGAAAAATAACTCTCGATCCAGGCTCTTTTGTAGAATAGCTAAAAGGTCTATACTTGATTAGAATAGTTTTGCTTGATCAGTAATTGTTTGCATAAAACAGACTAACTATTTGGTCAGCAAAGGATTCTTTGCAAGAATTCTTTATTAGAATATTTTATTTTGCTAGTAAGATATCACAGAATGAGGAGATTCAGATACTTATTTGTAATCAAGTGAAACTTGATTGGGGATAATAAGTATCCTTGAAACAAGTAATTGATGCGAAGCATCGTAAGATTTTGCTACAGCTTCGCTGCAAAGTTATTTGTAATCATAAAGCATTTGCAGACTTTATCGTGGCTGTAAAATGATATCATTGCGGTTTACAGTTCGTAATTTTGTTGAATTTTATTCCAAGAGTGGACAGATTTCCTCGTTTTAAGAATACGCAGATACTTGGTTAGCAATGAATTCCTAAGAATCTTGTTTCAAGAAAATATTTCTCATTTATGGTATTTCAAGACTAACTTGGCTTGAAAAAGATAAATAATCGCTTGTTTATTCTTGCTGAGAATTTGGAATTTGCAATGTGGTTCAACTGGGAGTCCATTCCAGTTTCTGGGATTGGTAATGACCCTGAGTAGCTTTTATTCCATGAAACTAATTTGATGTGAAGATTGCCATTTGCACAGTATATGAATTTCGAACGCCAAATCCCAACCTGTTACGAAGGTGCTTGGCAGTTATCATGTCGTAAATTAGAGTATTATTAGTACTTTCCATCTATGACTGTCATCCCTGTTGCATTATTATTTTCATTTTGACTTTCCAGGAAAAGCCTGTCATAATCGACGCGACAAGAAAGAAAGAGAAGGAAATTGCTCAAAAAGAAGTAATTTATTTTCATCTTTAATGCAACTTTTTATCATAAAATGAATAATCATATTTCATGCCAGCAAGGAAAATTATTCTCTGCTTTCGATCGATGATACAGATAAGGGATAGGAGAAGACCTTCGAAAGACTATCAGAGAATAGTTTTCCAGAGCTTTGTAATACTAATACATATATCAAGGTGCCTCTCCTAAAAACTTCCATTGGCCAACGGTACTATGCTAATAGAAGAGCACGATTTTGGAATAAGGTTAGCGCTGATATGTTAAGACAGTGCCCACCTTAAATCGATTCATAGCTGGGTAATTCTACTTCAAACAGGGACAAAAACGAAAGAAATTTAACCCTATACTCTCAGATTTTGCTGATCTTTTGTTTGTGATTTAAATATAATGATAGTAGCAACATATCCAAATTTCAGCTTTCTACCATTTGGCGTTCTGGAAATATCGTAACTCAAAGTTTTGACATTTTCGGGCCTAAATCTTCATTGGCAGCCATTTTGAATTGACACTTTTCATAAAATTAGCTATCTTTTGATCAACTTCTCAGAACTGCATCATCCATGTGTGGTTTCCATACAAATGTGAGGTGGCAAGCACAAAAATAGCCTGAAAATAGTGTTAAATTAAGTAGATATGGCCATAAATGCACAAATAAATTTTGCTGACACAATTTGCTTTTGGTAATATTTAATTAATATTTTTCATGTTGCTTGACTTTGACCAAACTGATCTTTTGCAGGCTCAAAGTAGACATATACACCTACATTTGTGGGAAAAATCTTCTTGGACAAACCTATCATTATGGATTTATCCATGTTAAACATTTTTGTATATATTTGTACTGCATGCAACAACAACAAACTTACATCACAACAAAATGCTAAAATACAAACATAGTTGTTGTTGTTGTTGTTGTTCGCAATACAAATGTATACAGAAATGTTTAAAAATGGATAAATCCTTAATGACAGGTTTGTCCAAGAAGATTTTTTTCCATGAAAGTAGGTGTACGTGGCTACTTTGAGCTTGCAAAAGAGCAATTTTATCAAAGTCAAGTAACATGAACAAAATTGGTGAAATATGAACAAAAACAGATTGTGCAATCAAAATTTATTTGTGCATTTATGGCCATATCTACTTAATTTAACACCATTTCCAGGCTATTTTTGCGTTTGCCACCTCACATTTGTATGGAAACCATATTTGGATGACACAATTCTTAAGAGTTGCTCAAAAGATAGCTAATTTTATGAAAAGTGTAAATTCAAAATGGCGGCCAATAAAGATTAATGCCTAAAATTTCAAAACTTTTGAATTACAATATTGTCACAATGACAAATGGTAGAAAGCTGAAATTTGGATATGTTGCTACTATCATCATACTTAAATTACAAACGAAAAGTCAGCAAAATCTGAGAGTATAGGGTTAACAAGCTGTCCCTCGTTGACATAGAATTACCCAGCTGCAAATAAATCAGCAAGTAATCTCTACGTTCAACTTATTTACTTTCGTTTTATCTTGATCTTCATGCTTACATGTAACTTATTATGATAGGAAATATTTATTGTTATTTTAAAAGTTTGGGAACTAATAGTTAACTGTATACTTAAACCTGGTTAAAGAATATGAAATCATATCAATCAAAAATCTGGGATAACTCTTCCTGATCAATGTCAGCCAGATACTTCCCTCTTTTCTTAGCCATTATATCCCTCCTGCCGATCATTATTGAGACAAAAAGGACGCCCTGTGAAAATTCTCTCAGAATTATCAATAGACGATTGTGCTAAAGATGGCGGATTCATATTTCACTCAAAGGTTGACGGTAAAAAACTCCGTATCAACAAATTACACCACAGTGCAGCCGTAGTAAAGCAAATTTCGAGTTGAAGCGATGAAGTACCAAACTACGCACTGATCAAATCCCAGAAAAGTGGCTGTTCCTCTCCATATGATAATGCAGTGGAAAATTTCGAGAAACTAAGAAGAAACATGAGGACTTTAGCTTAAGCCCCATTTGAAGGTTGAGCTAAAGTTGAAGAGGCGGTATTTACATTAGTTGCTACGGCTGCACTGTTGCGTAACTTGTTGATATGGAATTTCTTACCGTCATCCTTTAAATCAAATATGAATCCGTCATCGTTAGCGCAATCGTCTATATTGAAAGGGTATTCTTTTGATGCAAGCTCAGGAGGCAGCCTTGTATGATGGTACCGCAACTAAACATTGCCTTGGTCTGCCCATTAAAGAATCGAAAGGGTCGATGCAAATTTATATTGAGCTTTTTTTGTTGTAAGGAAGGCCACGGGAAGGACATCAAAGTACAACCAACTCAATGTTGGCTTTGAGTCCAGGATTTTGGCGGTGTTGAACAGGATACTTTTTTGCAGATTTGATAGATGTTATATGAATGGAGATACAATTGTGTAGTGTGCAAATAGAATAAAAGAAGGCAAATGACAGCATTTCGAGAGAAGATCTTAGTTGCCCAGAGGGTTTTAACTCGCTGGCTGAGGCCAATTGATTTACCTTTCAGGGCGAGAAAAAAAGACGACAAGCATTGTATTATGTTTATTCATCATCATTCGACATATCCAGTGGTTAAATTACTCAAATCATTTTAGAATTTTCTGGAACTTTTCGAATCAACATGATTCGTTATCAACCCATGAAACTAAGAGTAAAAAAGCTATTTATTATCGTGTGGTATTCTCAAGTTAGATGCGAAACACCTATAAATTATGTAATTTAGTTATCAAAGGAGAAAAAACACTGAGAAGATATGTACCTGGTAAAACCACAGGAGGCCCAGTCGCGTATATTGTGGGGCCTAGCTTTAACTGAGCCAATTTATGCTGTGTTATTTTCCTAACTGCAAAATAAGTAACACTACTTGTTCTTTAAATTGAAGTAAAATGAACTTCATACCTTTGAACGGTTGACTGTTTATCTCTGTGTCTTTCTTCTTGCTACAGTATCATCGCAACATCATGCCGGCATGGCAACATCGGTCCTGTTGCTGTTGTTGTACTGCAATGACGCAACATTATTGCCTGTGTTTGTTGCGTTGTATCCTGTTATAATAGTAACAAGGAATGCAGCTTGTACTTGCAAAAATCTAACAACAGTTTTGTCCTCGCTCTATCTTGGCCAATTTTGCATCAAACGCCCAGTTCTTTACATCAAAATGTTCCCCAGCTTTTAAACTTTGTACTCAATGCATTTGTTCTCACTTTCCACCGTGAAATGATGTGAAGCAAACGCAAAATAAAACATATCTCCACGGCGGTTTGAAATCTACGGAACCTCGACCTCAGCAAGATGTCCAGGTAAAAGAGCGCCGACGTTCGATATTCGTCAGATTTTCGATGGAAAATCCCCCGGATATTGTTGCGTCTTGTTTCGTAATAGAGCAACAAGGCGCTACCAAATCCGGGGGATCACCTTAAGATTTTCACCGAAAATCTGACGAATATCGAACGTCGGCGCTCTTTTACCTGGACATCTTGCTGAGGTCGAGGTTCCGTAGATTTCAAACCGCCGTGGAGATATGTTTTATTTTGCGTTTGTTTCACATCATTTCACGGTGGAAAGTGAGAACAAATGCATTGAGTACAAAGTTTAAATGCTGGGGAACATTTTGATGCAAAGAACTGGGCGTTCGATGCAAAATTGGCCAAGATATAGCGAGTAACTGTTGTTAGATTTTTGCAAGTAAACAAGCTGCATTCCTTGTTACTATTATAATAGGATACAACGCAACAAACACAGGCAATAATGTTGCGTCATTGCAGTACAACAACAGCAACAGGACCGATGTTGCCATGCCGGCATGATGTTGCGATGATACTGTAGCTAGAAGAAAGACACAGAGATAAACAGTCAACCGTTCACAGGTATGAAGTTCATTTTACTTCAATTTAAAGAACAAGTAGTGTTACTTATTTTGCAGTTAGGAAAACAACACAGCATAATATACGCGATTGGGCCTCCTGTGGGAAAACTAAAAAAGACGGAGTGGAATTGACGATTTACCTTGAAATCCCTGTTTAATCTTCTGTATCTCTGATATTTCTTATTATATCAGTTAATATGCTTTTGATTTCTTTGATAGATTGAAAAATTACGAAACAGCATACAAACTTTATGTCGAAGTGCTCATCCTTTAGGAAAAATCATGGACTATCTTCAGGTATGAATATGGATCATATTTCTCATCTAATTAAAGTTCATTCACACTGCACTAACATTGACTGTTCTTTAATATTATAACATCAG
This sequence comes from Aurelia sp. 3 sensu Dawson et al. (2005), assembly GCA_964020215.1. NCBI lineage: Eukaryota > Metazoa > Cnidaria > Scyphozoa > Semaeostomeae > Ulmaridae > Aurelia > Aurelia sp. 3 sensu Dawson et al. (2005). The sequence goes on along the minus strand of OZ026572.1, from coordinate 20,932,796 downwards.
TGGCTTTTGATTGACATCTCAATTCAAAGCTATCGAATAGATACGAAGAAAATTCTCGCAACCAGCTCTCCCAACGATCGGAGCACAGGGAGTGGCACATTCCGTTCATTCTTCATTGCTCTTTCGCAGATGCCGCACTCGACGTGTCTCACTGGACGCATTTTGTCTGGCTTTTTTTACCTTTTTAAGGGAGCTCCCTGTGATCGGAGCTACAAAATTTGCCCTGAAGCTAGGAAAGGAAATTGTCGCCTTGTGCATGCAAAAGGTGGCATTTACTCTCGAGTACCGAATAATGCTACCCCCCCCCCCCGCTTATTAATCTTTGAAAACTTTCCAAGCCTCCTCTTACAAAATGTTTGAAAAATTGAAATGCGAGTGAGCAAACCTTTGAATGAATTTAAAAAAGGTACATGCTTAACTGAGAAAAGTACTAGTCTCCAATTGCTCCAACTCCCTATTATTATGATATCAAACCATTTCCTACCCCCTTCCGATTATTCTCATCCCCGCCGTTTATTCGGTACTCGAGAGTACGAGAAGTCATGTGTATATAACGAAAGACAAAGTATATGTGTAAAGGTTAGCCTCAAAAATTTGCTTATTTGAATCAAACCCGACCAGAAGGCATTGCGATTGTTGTGTATTTAGGACTTGAATAGAACAATTACTGCTCAGCTCCTGAATCAAATAAGCAAATTCGCCCGGCAGATCATTAGATCTAACTATATTTTTTCGTTATAAACTTGTGGATTCTCTTAAAAGTCACCTTTCACCTGCACAAGGCAACATTTTGCTCCACTGCTTTCAAGACAACTTTTGCGGCTATGTTTGTTTTGAATTCCTGCTTGATAGAGTTGCTTTTGCCTGCCGTCGCTATTTGTCTGCAAACAACTAATGCTATTGTATTACAAAATATGCCCATGTTAGTGCAATGTGAATTCCAAGTCCGTCCCAAGCCCTGACTTACCTCGTAGTCTTGTGTATTTTAAGACAGCACATGAACTGTTTTATGCTAATTTAATGTAGTTTTGCTTTTCATATAAGGTTAGGTCATTGTAACTGCATTTTGCTAACATATATGCTAAAGCAAGTCGAATGGAAAAATCGATTTAGATTTCATAGTTCTCACTTTGACTATAATATTGCAAGCATAGCAATGGCTGACTTCGTAACAATATTGGGCGAGCGAAAATTATTTCCTTTTTTAAAAGAAAACTGCTTCCTGGATATAAAGGCGATAATATTGGGGAATGCATCATTTAATTGTAGACATGTTGAAATCCATTTTTGAACTTATCGGATTGAAGTCGGCCACTCCGTTCTGAAACTGTGAGGGATATTCTCGAGAGAGGGCCCCTTAGATAAACCGAAACAGACCTAAAATCACGATCAAGGTATAGCACTTGGGAGAAGGAAATCGCCCGTACTAGTGTTGTTGTGCTCCCATGAGTGACACGTTCATCCTTCCAAAGGGATAACACGTGCTAAAGCTGTAATGGCTGCTGTAAGGCAGACAATTTGCTAGCGATTTTAGGCCTTCTTTGGAAGGTTTCTTCATCATTTCAAAACGGATTAGCCGATTTCGGTCAGGTCGATACTCGTATGTTGAACGTTTATCTCAAATTAGATGCCAAGTGATATTTGCGATATGTCTAAACTGTCCGTCCATACACTTAGATTGTTTCGATCGCGAACTCGTGGCATGTAATTTGAGACAGACGATAGTTTTAATATCTATGTTCAATTGGCCGCAGGGTAGTCTTTTGCTCCTCGGGGTATCGTTCCAGTAGTATTGTATAGCTGTACAGTATAGTAATCTTGTAAAGTAGGGTAGATTGTAAATTTATATTGTAATCTTTTAATGGTTATAAAAAGCATATATTTGAACATGTGCTCTTTTCAGGAATATGCTTGCCAATGTTATTTTATTGCCTTGATATCCAAGGAGTAGAAACCATTCAAACGGGCATCGTTTTCTATTGCTCAACCGATAGTATCCTTTGCTTTTGGCTGACAGGTGTTTTTTATGTTAAGAGGCTGTTTGTGGCTTCAATTGTTTTAATAATTTTTTGAGAAACTTACCTTCGAGAAAAGCTCAAAGAAAAGAGACAAATTATGTATTTATTCGTCACAATAGGAGGATATCGATAGCATGCAAAAAGAATTTGAAGTATGGAAGAAAGAAAATAAAAAATATTCATTGGCTCTGAAGGCTGAACAAAGGTAACATATCGTTTTTAATTTTTCCACTTACACCTTGTATCATTTGTGACAAATACATGGCGTGAGTGCATGGCGTAAGCTAATCCCATCTAAAAGTTATCGTAAATTTTGAAACATTTCCTTTCCACAGTAGGACAAAGCTATCAAAAATAAGCTGAAAGGGGGCTTGAGCTCCTTAAGAAAGCTGAAAAACATCCTTCCGCAAAGGAAACTTGATCAAGTTTACAAAGTTCTCTTTGAAAGCCTTAGCTATGGCAACATTGCTTGGAGTACTCTTTCCAATACCAAACTATCCCAATTGCAACGATTACAAACAAGGGAAAAGAAGCTAATAGCGAATGCCAAGTATAAGGACGGATGGACTTGCAAATGGCTCTCTGTCAAGTCATTTGTCTCCTTTGACCAAGGAGTCATGACATATAAAATCTTGCACGACCTCTGTCCCGAAAATCTTTGCCATACGTTCACTGAAAGATCCATGATTTCAGAGTATAGAACCAGAAACCGTGGAGATCTGCAAATTCCTAAGGTTTGGCTAGAATATGCAAAGCGAAGCTTCTACTTCTCTGGTGGCAAAAATTGGAATGATATCCCTGACAACGCTCGAGAAAAAGAATCAATCGCTCGTTTTAAAACAGGTTTTAGAGAGTATCTTTTGAGCCTTTCACAGGACGCAAACACGACCCTTTGGTAGAGCAGCATGTCAGTAGGTTAGTTATTGCTGAAATGCACATCGTGTATAAATAATGATAAAATGAAAATGAACAGTAGAGCTTCCGGTATATTGGAAATTAATCCCGTCCTACTAACCTCTAAGATCCGCTTTAGAAAATTTAGAATTATAGAAAGTTGCTTGTGCAGCAAAGAGGAGTACCATGGTATAAGTGTTTTATTCATAGTTATTCACTTCAAGAATATCATGGTATGTTGTTTGTTAAGGCCTGTTTCCGTCGCAGCTCTTTTCTTTGAAGTTGGAAGTGGAGTCAACCGGATGTCCCAGCATGATCAATCAGCCTGTGCAAAGTTTCCAAAATGCGAGAATTCAGTCAATGTTGAATTTTGTTGCACATGAATGACTGAATTAAGACTACGTTCGCACGATGCCGGCACATTTTGGAAACGGTGAAAAATATGACAATAGCAAAATTTGAGCTAGGGTTCACAAGATGCAGTTTTCACAAATCCGTTTTCAAACTCCACCGTTTTCAAAATCTGTCGGTAAAAAATGTGCTTTTTTCATGTAAACAGGGAGCCTATACGTCACATTTTCATCGTTTTCAAGATGTGCCGGCTTCGTGTGAAAGCAGTCTAAATTTAGAAAGATAGCTGAAGTTATGGTATTCTTGTTTCAGTATAACGGAAAGTGAAATTGAGCCACTCCATGCACAGCTTGGTGAATTAGAGTTAGAAATTACAGACATGGTAAGGTTTTATTTTATCCCTTGTTCATTTTTGCAATTTTTAGGCATGTTGACAAGTAAGGTATTCAAGTTTGTATGACATGCATGTGGCAAATAGTGATAATGATAGTGATATGGAATCTGATAGTGATACAGAAAGTATACAGAGTGGAAACGCAGAGTTGGCTTTGTTTTCAGAAAACATGAAGGAACGAGTTGGTGTCCTGGAAAGGCAAATTTTAGATATTCTAAATCGATTAGACAACCAAGATTCAGAAAAAAAGGATGCAAGGCAAATTATAGATAAAGATTTCCAGGAGATGTTAGCTAAAATTTGGTTGCTGGAAAAAGAAAACCGAGCCTTGTCTGACGAAAATCTAGCTTTGAAGTTGGAAAATTCTGAAATAAAAGAAATTTTTATAAAAAGTGTTCACGAAAATAATGATAAAAAGAAAGATATAAGTCAACTAAACCAAAAAAAATGCAGAGAAAATACCCAAAAAATTGAGCAAGAAAAGGAAATAGGTAGTTTGGAGAGCCCCTGGAAGTTCCCAGGGCAAACGGCGAGACAGCAACAACAACAACAGCAACAACAAGTTATTTGCAAAAACAGATTCAGCGTACTCGCAGATCTAGAAAACAAAAGAGAAGAACAGAAAGATCTGCAGAAGACAAAAGAAGATTCAATATGGGGAGTACAAACAAAAGTCCCAAGAGTTTTCGAGCCAAGGATGTCTCAGGCGACTTACAGAAAGATGCCAGACAACGAATATATTTCTGGAAATCGTCTCCCAGCAATTTACAACAACATCGAGACATCAGAACAGACAATGGCGATAGGAAATCGACATGAAGTATCACAAAATGAAAACGCTGTCAACAATTATCGTGGGAACAAATACAATGAGTTACCAATGCCACAAACAGAGAAATCAAAAGTGGGAGACAGAGTAGCAAGAGAATTCAATTCAGCACCGAAAGGAATCCCAGGAAAATATGGAAAGAGAGCAGAAGAAGAAATGGATGCAATTGATTCTCATGAGAAGCGTTTTGTTGCCACAGGAAAAAACATAATGCCTGGGATTTACGACTATAATGAAGTAGTGAAGATGAGACCAACGCAGGTACGAGCTGGCCCTCCAAGGAATTACGGAACATCGGGAAAGAAAGTGTATGGCAATGCCCAAGAGAGACAAGATCAGAGAGGCAACCAATCACAGAGGAAACCAACCTTAACGATAATTGGTGACTCCATGGTCAAAAAGATACGTAGTCAAGATATAAACAACGAATGTCCTTCATACAAATCTTACGTCAAGACCTTTCCTGGGGCAAGAATTGATGACATGTTTTCTTATGTCGAGCCTACAGTTAATATGAACCCAAGTATGGTTGTTCTGATGTGTGGAACGAACAACCTTCGTGACGAGGAGCCAGACCGAATTGCAAACAAACTCGTAGATCTAGCACTGACAGTAAATGAAAGAGTTGACAAGGTTGCAGTATCAAGCATAGTTCACAGAGCCGACTCGCACAACCTAGAAGTCAAAAGAAAGGAAGTCAATCGCCTTGTAAGAGAATCCCTCGAAAATCATGGAATAGATTTTATAACTCAAGACAATATTAAAGCGCAACATTTGAACAAATGGGGTCTTCACCTAAATTACAATGGAAACAACTTACTAGCAGGTAATTTTATCGATTTCATAAATTCCACTGTTTGACTAGAAAAAAGACAGATAAGTGATGAGGACAATTTAGATTCTTCAATCCAAAATTGTAGACCATCTTACAAACATAAATTTCAATTATTTACGCTAGATGAAGAAGTAGACCAGATATCAGTACAATCACCTACTTTTACAGAAAGATCTCCGAAAATGTCTCAAACAATAACATGCCCAGCAGGCCTTGGAAATTCACCAGACTCCTTAGAAAAGAGCTGCAATGATGAATTTTCAAAAACAAATGGGTCTTCGATAATGAGCCCTTGCTCAGGTTATCGGTCACATGACCAACACTCTTTATCTTCCTCTACTTCAAATGCTTCCAATGTTCCAAGTGAATCTTCTTTTTCTGTATCTTCAGTCAAATCCATGCAAGAAAATATTTCGAGTGATATTGGGGAGATTTTCAAGCTGAGAACAAAATATCAAAGCAATCCTTTAATTGGTTTTTTAAATATAAATAGTCTTCGAAACAAAATAACTGATTTGAAATTAGTGATGGAAAAATGCTTGCCTGATATATTGGTGATAGAGGAAACAAAGCTAAACTCAGATTTCAAAACTGAGATCTTTCTAGTAAATAACTACCAAAAACCAATTCGTCGTGATAGGAATGAATTTGGTGGGGGGCTGATGCAATTTGTCAGGAAAGGCGTTGTTTGCAATAGAGTTTCGTCTTTTGAGAGTCCCAACATCGAGATCATTTGTTCTGATCTGATGGTTTGCAAAAAGAGGTGGGCTATTTTCAGCATTTACCGACCCCCAGATGCTTCCAATCTGGAACTATTTTTTAGAGAACTGTCTTCCTCCTTAAATTCAGCCATGGACAAATATGACAATGTTATGATTATGGGTGACATAAACATTGACACTCATGACATTCAGCATCCCGGATATACTAGGTTAAGCTCTTTCTGCGATGTTTTTGGACTGTCCAATTTGGTAAATGATAAGACATGTTTCACAAAAAATCATAGTACGTCCATAGATGTTATGCTCACGAATAAACCGAGATGTTTTCAAAGTACCACTGTTTTTGAAACTGGTTTAAGCGACTTTCATGGGCTTGTCTTAACTTTAATGAAAACACACATTCCCCGTCTCAAACCTAAAATGATCAGGTATCGTAGCTATAAGAAATTCGACCCTGAAAAGTTTCTTCAAGATGTAACGAATATTGACTTTAAAGCTGATGTAAAGGATGCAGATTTGGCATACAGGAATCTTTCATCTGCTTTCCGAGAACTTGTAGATAAGCATGCTCCTTTAAAAACTAAAGTTCAAAGGGGAAATACTGCCCCTTTCATGAATCAGCAATTGCAAAAAGCAATCTATACCAGATCAAGGCTCAAAAAAAGGCTAAATAAAAACCCTACCGCAGAAAACAGAACTAAGTTCAAAAAGCAACGAAATAAATGTGTCTCCATAAGAAAGAAGGCTATCAAGAGCCACTTTAAAGAAGCAACTAAAAATGGCACAATGTCTAATAAAGAATTTTGGGATCTTGTTAAACCCTTTCTTTCAAATAAAGGGGGACTCACGAGTAGCGATATTTCTCTTGTAAAAAATGAGACCATTGTAACTGATGACAAGGAATTAACAGAGATATTCAATGACCATTATGTAAATATAGTAGAGAAATCCAGTGGTAAGAAGCCTATTAGTCTTGCTAAAGATATTGGATCATCTGATGACCGTCAAATTGTTCGATTGATTCTAGATAAGTATAAAAACCACTCTAGTGTGCTCGCTATCATTCAAAACCCAGAGCAATTACTGAATACCTTCACTTTTCAGGAGGTAGGCAATCAAGAAGTTGCAAAACTATTAAAATCCTTGCACGGTAAGAAATCTACTGGTGAAGATAAAATACCCCCAAAGCTTGTCTCTCTAGCAGCAAATGAACTTACAAATACTCTAACCATGGCAATAAACTGTAGCATTCGTAATTCTCGCTTTCCAAACGATGCAAAAAAAGCGGCAGTTTGCCCTTTAGATAAGGGGGAGTCAGATCGTACAGTAGAAAGGAACTTTCGCCCAGTTAGTGTTCTTAATATCTTTTCGAAGATATACGAAAAAGTCTTAAAGCAGCAACTCACTCAACATTTAGACAAAACGCTTTCTGTTTTTATTGCGGCCTACAGACAAAAATATGGAACCCAACACGTCCTGATACGTTTAATAGAAGATTGGAGATCTAAACTAGATAGCGACTATCTCGTAGGTGCGATCCTTATGGATCTTTCTAAAGCTTTCGACTGTATCCCACATGACTTGCTTATTGCCAAATTACATGCATATGGATTTGATGAAGATGCATTAGTCCTTATCTATTCTTATCTTAAAAGACGAAAACAATGTGTCCGGATAAATAATACGTATAGTTCCTTTCAAGAGGTTATATCTGGTGTACCCCAGGGCTCTGTATTGGGACCCATCCTTTTCAATTTTTACATAAATGACCTATTTCTTTTCATGAAGCAGGCAACGCTCCATAATTATGCTGATGACAATACACTTGCTTATTTTTCTGAAAGCATGCCGGATCTTGTAAAAACTTTGGAAAAAGAAACAGAAGTGGCTTTATCATGGTTAGAAAACAATGAAATGATTGCCAACCCTGAAAAATTCCATGCTATATTGCTCAGGAAAAATCAAACGAATACTAGTGGGGAGCCAATTAACATTAATGGCAAGATGATCAAATCTGAGGAGACCGTTAAACTTTTAGGCGTTACGTTAGATTATAGACTTGATTTCGACCCGCATATTTCAATTCTTTGCAAAAAAGCTGCAACACAATTGAATGTTCTTAAAAAATTAAAAAATTTCATTGGCTTCAAGGAGAAAAAGATTCTCGTTCAGAGCTTTGTATACTCTAATTTTAACTACTTTCCCCTTGTGTGGTATTTTTCATCTGCAAAATCATTGCAGAAAATTGAACAGTTACAAGAACGTGCACTACGATTTCTCTACAATGATCATACCAGTTCGTATAGTGACTTGCTCTTGAAGTCAGATAAAGGCACGATGCTTGTTGCTCGCCAAAGAACTCTTTGCATAGAGATATTCAAAACAGTGAAACATTTAAACCCACCTTTTATGCAGAACATTTTTAAATTACGGTCTTCAAATTATTCATTAAGAAATCCCAATAACTTAGCTCATGTTAGGCCAAACCAAACAACATTTGGGTCCAATAGCCTGACGTCTATTGCGCCGCAGATTTGGAACGGATTACCAGACAGAATAAAGTCAGCAGAAAATTTGAAAAGTTTTAAGGATTTGATAAAACAATGGAATGGTCCCAATTGCAAATGTAGTGCCTGCAAATGACTACCAAATCAGTTTCAATTGGTTGTGTATATTTGAAAATTTATTTATTTTGTTTATAGCTTTTGTTTTTGTAAATTCGATTTGGATTAGTTGACTTGTATATATTTATATCCTAAGTGTATATATTGTTAGCTACTGTAAATAATCGAATTGAAATAAAATTACACACACACACACGCAACAGTTCTCACTTTTTGAAAATTCATAGCGCCAAGATTGCTCCACAGATTGAATTATTCAAAAGCCGAAAGATTTGAATTGGGATTTTTCTCGCTGTCATACCAGCACTAGAAGTATCAGCAAGTTGAACTTTATAAAAATGTCATGGTTTCGAAATGACTGGAAAAGAGCCTAAAACATTGATCAAATTGTAAGGACTCTCCTTACACAGAGCAATACGCAATGGGCGTTTCACCTCTCTCAAGAGTTATAAGACATCATTTTTCAAAGAAATACTAAAGATTTTCAGTCCCATGGAAATAAATGTGCAATGGATTACTCACACCCATGGACAATTGCATTTTCTTAATTGATCTTTTTGAGGAGTCCTTTGTGATTTGATCAATGCTTAGGCCCTTTTGTCAGTACTTTTGCAACCATGAAGTTTTTCTAAAGTTGACTTTGCCCATGTTTCTACAGGGTGTCTCAAAAAAATTGTTCGACGTTTGATTAAATATTAGAAAATAAAGACGACATGAACAGGCTCATGGAAAGATAGCCCTGTCCCAAAGATTATGAAATAATTTTAGAGACTAAAATCGTGCAAATCGGTTGAAAATTCACTGAGTTATGAGCTCTCGAAGATCAAAAATATGCGATAGCTGAAACCAGAGACCCCCCAGATTACTTGTATTGCAAAAGGCTCGAAGACGGAAGTAAGAGAAGCTTATCCAATGTCATACATCTCGTTGATATCAGACCAAATCAAATACGACTTCTAAAGTGAATTATTTCTTGCGATCATTCTCACAATTCCTTAACATTGCATAGGTCCAAAAACAGTGGTTCAAAACAAAATCGGTGAGAGACTGAATCTGTTTCCTCAAAGCATCCATATGCTTGACAGTTAGGCTATCGAATACCTGTTTGAATCCCACTTGGTTCGCCCTGAAACAATTGAGAAATAACAGAAACGATGGCCTATGGGACTTTTACCAAAAATGCCATTTCGAGGCCTCTGGTTTCAGCTTTCGCACAAACTTGAACTTCAGAAGCTTGTAACCCCATGAACTTTCATCGGATTTGCGAGATTCTTGTGTCAAAAATTAATTTAAAATCTCAGGACAAGGTTGACTTGACCAAAGGTCCTTTCAGCGTATCGTTATTTTTTAGTATTTAATCAAACGTCGAACAACTTTTTTGAGACACCCTGTAGTGCTCGTGAGATAGCAAGAAAAGTCACAAAAGTACTTCGATCTTTTGGCTTTTAACTAGAATTTGAATTACTCAAATCTGTGAAGTACTCTCGATGCTATGACTTTTCAACAGTGAGAACTTTTTTTCTGGATCACCAGGTAGACATAGCTATATCAACAAGCTGCTATACATAGGCATAGGAAAGGCTCAAAACGTATTGTTTCCTCTGCCCACAATGAATCCGCACCTGTCACAGTTTTCCAAAACAATAGGTTATACCTTTAACTTGGCCCGGGCCAGCTTTTAACTATTCTCTGAATACCTATGTTACTAGTGTTTCTTTGTTTCTAGTGGGTGAGAATAGTAGTGGGGTTGGAAATGGTTCGATATAACAATAATCGGGGGTTGAAACAATCGGGGAGGGGGGTATTTGGAGAAATTAAAAATTATCGTTTTCTTACCTACTCTTGGGTGCCTAATACAAGGGGGACGCTTATTAATTTTCAAAATTTTATCCACCCCCCGGCCCTTATTAAGATTATTAATTTTGGCAAAATTAATAACGTTTATAATTATTAAGATTATTAACGTTTATTAATTGGCAAAACAATGTCCAAAGCTCAATATGATTTTTATACGAAATTTTGTTCAAAAGATAAACCATTGCAGTATAATCGTAAACTAATTCAAATGTTTTCGTTGAGAAAAGAAGTCATTGCAGTGTACTCGTAAACTTATTCGAGATTAAAGACTTCGTACTTTTTATGTTCTTATTCTGTTTATTTACATTTGTTTCTTGAAGACTTGAAGAGTTCTAAGCATATAGAATGCACTTGTCTCCAGTAGATAACGTAAAAACCCGTTTTTTGCGAATTTCTGGCCCCCCCCCGATTTATTAAGACCCCCCCCCCGTTTATTAGTTTCTTTGAGGGGTTCCCACACCCCCCCCCCCGTTTATTAAGATCCTCCCTTGTATTAGGCACCCGAGAGTAAACACGCATCTTTTATATATTTATGTGAACTGTAGTGATGTTACTGTTACATTTACCTACGAACTCTGGTTCTGTTGAATGCACTTCTTGAGACGTTTTCTTGCGTTTATTCGGAAATTATGTTTACCATCATTTCATTTTTCCAAAAATTAATAAAAGGGAGGTTGGAATAAAAGCGGGGGAGGGGAGGGACGATTATACGGTACTCGAGCGTGTGTCGATTCCCTTTAACCGCAAGATTAAAGTTTTAGTTTAGAGTCGTCAGCTATGTACGTTTTATTCCAAAGCCCACGAAACGTGTTAACTTTTTGTTACTCGCCCGGTATAAAGACTCATTTGCTTATCGCATTTTACTTTCTTTCCAGGTTGATCGAATCAGTTCTGTGAAGTCGAATATAATAAGAAACGATGAGAAAATAAGAGACATGATTGGTGGAGTATCTAGATAGCACTTCATCGATTACTTATTCTCTTGAATTCGATAATTAATTATTTTAGCGAAGCTGGTGGATCAATTTGATTAGAAAATCCACCCATTCCCTTGCTACGCTATTGATCTAATTAGACCGAGCTTCAAATCGCTCCCCACAAATCTCGTACACCTACAAGGTGTCCCAAAATTGTGCCCTAGTTTGTGTGACTTTTGTTGAGGAGCTGTAGCTTTAATTGTCTCGCTTTTTACATAGTTGCATAGATCGGGATTCAACTTAGAATTTGAGACCGTGTTGGAGTTAATCTGAAAGATGGTTGCTGATTTATGTCAGAAAAATAGCCAAATAAATGGTTGCGTCAAACAGTGCCTATGCAACTATATAAAAACCACAATAATTAAAGCTAAAGCTCCTCCACAGCCGCCATGCAAAATGGGATCCAATTTTTCAGGCCACCCTGTATGTGAAAGTCCCTTTGTTTTCTTGAGAAATCCATGTATGTGAAAGTCCCTTTGAGTACTTTTTGCATCTTGTTTATTCATATTCGTATGAAATTTTACGTCGGAGACATTATCGATTCAATACCACAGGTAGCAAAGGCATGCATATCAACCCTGTTGCCTTTAACATGTAAGAAGAATAAAATTTCCATTTCAGAACTCCTCAAACTCAAATGCCATATCGCAGAACAAAGTGTGGTGAATGGCATTATGCCTGACACAGTTCTATATGCCAATGTTACGGTTCAAGCGAGGAGCCTAAGTTTCGTCCTCTGCTACCTGCCACAATAGCGACCCCAGGGCTCGGGACCTCTTAAGCCTGGTTTCCATTTGATCGCAAGGATCGCTGGCGACGCAAGGATCGCACAAAATTTGTGACCAGCAACTCTCAGCGATCCTTGCGTCACGTAGTTTCCATTTATCACAACGATCGCACAAATCTTAGAAGTTTGGCGCCAAAATCCAATTCTCACAATAGCGGTGAAAGATAACAGAGAAATATCATCTGAAAGAGAGGCCTCGATCGTTGAAATTCATGCTCAGTCGGCTTGCCTTTGACGCAAGGATCGCTGAGAGTTGCTGGTCACATAATTTAACGCAAAGATAGATAATTTTCTATCTCAAACGGCTCAAACGCAAGGATCGCTGGCAGCGCAACGATCGCTGGCAAACTGAACAAGACAGTTTTCATTTCGACGCAACGATCGTTGGTCACAAATTTGTGCGATCCTTGGGTCGCCAGCGATCCTTGCGATCAAATTGAAACCAGGCTTTAAACAGAAGACTTTAATTTAGTGCTTTTAACTTAAGCTTCAAAGTTAAGTCTGAAATTGAAAGTTTTGAACCATCGTTGAAGCGGAGTTACTGTGTCTAGATTAGCCTAGGCAGTCCCCAAAGTTTTGCACGTGTAAGAATGGGCTCCCAATTGCACCCTAGCTGGTTGACGAACCAGCTTTTCTTGTTGAAAACATGTAATTAATATATTGTACTGGGAACTGTATTAGTGTTGTACATTTGTTAACGAAAAATTAGTCATATTTAATGTTTATGTACATAAATACACTTGAAGATCTAACTTGTCTAGTAGAAAATAAATGTTCTTTCATCCTTCGCAACTTCTATTGCATTATTTGATAACCCTACTTTGTTTCGACTAGGGAGCTAAACACGAGAGAGGAATCGCGCATTGAGTTGCATTCTGAGATGTGATATGCGCCTCCTTCGCAGCGGATCGCGCACTTCGCAGTGAAGCCAAGATGGAAACTGAAGTTTGGACGGATAAGTGCATCGCGTTTTTGGATTGGATTTCTACAACAGTGGTAAGCATTTTAGGCTAGTTTAGACATTCATGTGACTTTTAAATGTTTTATCTTTGGATAGCGAGACTCGTTTAGCCGTTAGAAATCATGAATTAGCTGCAGCGGCTAAGTTTCTTCAGCGGTAGCTTAGGCCACTTCAACCTCTTTGTCACGCTCCAAGCACGCACTCGTAAAAATTTCACTCTGCCCAACCCCGCCGAACTTTGAGCAATCGAAGTTGCTTTTGGATGACTATTGGCAATAAATCAAGCGAAAAAATTTTTCTGAGATAGTATGAGACTCGCGAGATATTTTAGTTTTCTTTCGGGGTACCTGCACCGGTTCTGCTTTAGGCCCATTCTCGCGCTTCAACGACTTTCAGAGACGGCAACCGATTCGAAACTTTCGCAATTTCGAGTTATTCCGATCAATCGAATGGGAGTCGAACGGTTTATGAAATAGTGAGGACAGTTGAAATCCTGTGAAACTTTAAATGAATATATTTCAAATCCATCTGTGTCTTCCTCTTGGTCGTTCTCCACAGCAAAGATTTCGTTGCTAGGCAAACCTAATTATAATTGCTCCGTTGCTACATCAATGGAAACGAGGTCGCATATCACATCGCAGACAGCGCCAGCAGGCGTTTCCTCAGCCTGGTTTAGACCGGCGCTCCCTGGTTTAGACCAGGGAGATATAGAGATCTCCCTGGTTTAGACCATTCATAAAGACGCTGTGACGTCACAACACAAATAAAACACGTGACCATCTTGTTTTGAGTAAATTACGTCAAACCAAATCCGACTGACTCGTAAGTCGGGATTCAAATATGTTTTATTATTCTGTCTGTTAGAAGAGATCCGGCTTATGCAAGACTAGGGAGTTTACGAAACCACGACGGCAACGGCAACTGTTACGCAAAGTTGCTCTTGTTTCAGACCTTTAGATTCAAAAGATTCCTTGTTTTCTACTCGAATTTGCTGAAGTTATCCTTTTCAATTTCACAACTTGGAAACCCCATTTTTGGGGCTCTGTACTGCAGATCTAGGCCTCCAAAGTAAAACTCAGTCTTTTTGAATGTTTGTCTTCAAAGAAAATGATATGGCTTTCAGGCATCTCTGAGTTATAGGAAGCCTCATTTTGGCCTTTTAGATGATATATCAAAGGTAGCGTACGGAAACAATACCTCCTTTGCAGAATGTCAGATGACGTTCTGGCTGCCGTTGTCGTCCTGGTTTCGTAAACATCCTACTGACTGTATACGGACGGAGCAGTCATAATTGGTATGTTTGCCATTCGTGCGCTTGTGTGACACCTGATCTTAAATGAATGATGATAAATGAGCAATAATGTGGGTTTTCTGTTCATGAATTTATGTCATGACCAAATTCATTCCACACATTATGAAGAACTGGTATTTTTGGTGAGTTAAAACAATCTTCCGTATCCTATCCTCAGTAGCATCGTTTGCAATGCACAGTGAGCTCATGGTATCCCTGAACTTGTACTTGAATTTTTGAAAGTTGAATTTGCTGAGACCAAAACCTTTGTTGTGTCAAGCGTTATTTCCACGCAGCGGCATTTTTGTTGTGAGTGAACGGAAGTTTTACACAATAACGGGTCGCTCAGCCGTAACTTTCTTTTCAAATTAAACAATAAAATTGTTGCTCGCTCGCAAAATGCCGCTGTGTGGAAATAAGGCTTAACAAGGAATCCTGTTTGGTCATGAATCCCAAATACAGATGTTGGAACCCGGGGGGGGGGGGTACTTGACTAGGGAAGTGACGGGGGTGTGTGGCAAACCGCTCAACACCCTGTACCCTGTCGCATAAAAAATTGCCTAAAAGTATACCCTGTCGCATAAAAATTTTGCCAAAATCCATTATTTCATGATAACTCTAAAAGGTGTGCTTCCACGTGATACCCTGTCGCATAATTTTCTTATCAATTGTAATACCCTGTCGCATAATTTTTATCAAAAAAGGACACCCTGTCGCATAATTTTTACCGTAAAAGGACACCCTGTTGAGCGGCACATCCCGTCAAGTCAAGTATGGGAGTACCCCCCCCCCCCCGGGTGTTGGAATAGGGCGGAGTTTGAATAGCAGCTTGACAAGTAAAAAAACCGTATTAAATGTTCCAGTGATGCCAGTCAAATCAATGATTTGTACATGGGGAATAGTGCACCGTGTTTGTAGCTTAGAAATCAAAGTTCATTAACTCTACAGTACTGCTTTTCTTTGTTGATTTCTCTTCGGTCCAAGCCGAACAAGTTCTATAGATCGAATTCAAATGGCTCTGTTTACGAGGAAGCTTGAAACGAGGATAAAAAGCTGTGTAGGAGCTAACTGTTCAGACGCACAGGAGCCATTTGAAATTGATTTATAGCACTTGTTCGGCTTGGGCCGAAGAGAAAACAACAAAGAAAGCGGTAATGTAGAGTTATTTCTAAGCTACAAATACAGTGCATTATTGCCCATGGTTTATAAATCGAATTCAGCTCTACCCAAACTATACCAAAAGCTATGCATGATAAAACTATTTTTGGCAATTTTCCAATTCATGTACAACCAGATATCACTCGAATTAGTCTTGCAGGCAGAACTCGATTCTTAGAAGTATTGCAGAATTTTGGTTAGTTAAGGGGGTTTTACTCCCTTGGGAATTCAAGTAGCCTCTGCTTCACAGGCTTTCCAAACTCTTACATATAGTTCGACGGTGCAGGTCTTCGCTGACAGTAACTTGAAGCTAGATTTTGCATGGAGTGACTGGTTTGACTGCCGCCTGTCAGAGGCTGCGCAATGGTCAGTTTTTTTGCTCCTATCCTCTCTTTACGAAAATTGGTAGAAATAAAATTGATCCGGGCCTATTCCGGAGCTCGCTGTTTCAGAAGGAATGACTCTTTCAATACTCTGCTTGCAGATTTCTAATAAAAAAAGGTCACAGTGTCATTAGATACCAAACTTTTCTGCAATCATGAAAAGGAAGAAGCGTCAAATGATTCCCAACGGATAGAGCCTTCCTGAGATCAGCAAAATTTCACAATGCTTGAAAGATTCTAATTCTGCCGTCAACGTTTAAAATGATAACCAACTTGCAACATTTTCAATGTAATGGTAGGTCCATTACTATAAAAACATTTTTTCTATACATATTTTTTGGTTGTACTTTAGGGATCTTCCTTTGGAAATGGTCTTGAAATTTGTCTTCTCGAAAAACATGTGTTTACTCCAATTTTGCAGACAACTTAGTAGGTTCTCTGTAATTGTCTAGGGTTGCAATATGTCTAGGGTCAGTAAAATAAGATCGTTCTCTTCTTTATGAGAGACAGAGACTGGACAGGAGGCTAAGACAGTTAACCACGATAATACAGAGCGTATAGATATAACAAATAGAGATACATGTTCCGGTCGTCCTAGTGGGGGGCGGTCCCTTGGTCACCGAAAAGGCATGGCAATCGGTTCCATTAACGTGAACAGCCTGTTACTTCATATTGATGAGGTCAGGCAGTTGATCAAGGACAAAGGGTTTCATATACTTGCAATCAATGAGACCAAACTAGATGAAAAGATTGCCGATAGCCTTCTTGGTGTCGAGGGGTATGCTCTACACAGGGAAGATAGGAACAGACATGGGGGTGGGGTTGCTGTCTATGTTCGAAACTCTGTTAAGCATCATAGAAGGACCGATATTCCTGAAGGGACTCTAGAATTCGTTGGAATAGAGGTGGAGCTCATCAAAGCTAGGCCATTCTTGGTAGCGGCTTGGTATAGGCCCCCTTCAGATTCCGTTGATTCATTTACAAAACTCGAAAGAAATCTCGAATTTTTCGATCGTGAAAACAAAGAGATCATTTTTCTTGGTGATACAAATTGTGATATGTCTTCATTGGAAAGTTCTCCTGACAGTGCTACAAGCAATGTTAATGCTGCTGTACATATGGCTGCAATTTATGACACTTTTGGTTTGGCTCAACTTATTCAGGAGCCAACCAGGGTAACTTTGGATACAGCTACGTTGATTGATCACATTGCAACCAGCCATCCTGAAAATATTCCTGAATCTGGGGTTCTAAAAATTGCTGTAAGTGACCACTACGCTGTTTACTGCATACGAAAATTTATGGGCTCTTTTAAGCGTCAGCAAAAAACTATCACCACTAGAAAAATGAAAAACTTTAATGAAGAAAGTTTCTTGTCAGACCTTTGTCAGGTGGACTGGGACCAAATAGTCGAGTCTAGTAGAGATGTGAACGAAGCAGTGAAAAATTGGTCTACTCTTTTATCATTAATAATTGAAAAACATGCCCCCATGAAGACGATGAAAGTCTCAGATAAGTTGACCCCGTGGTTGACCACTGAGTTTAAAAAACTAGCTAGAACAAGAGATAAGCTTAAGGCTGCAGCTGTGAAAAGTAAATCTACCATTCTTATGGAATCCTATAAACAAGTTCGTAACAATGTTAATAACCTAAACAAGAAACTCAAGAAAGAATATTTTTCCAAGAAAATCGCTCACAATAAGGGCAATTTGAAAGAAACTTGGAAAACTATCAACTTGTTGCTGAACAAAAGATCCAAGACCACAAATATAGAAAGTCTTAAGGTAGATGATCAAGATGTTGTAGATAATGCTGAAATAGCACAGTCTATGAATAAGTTCTTTTGTAGTGTAGGTGAAAAACTCAGTGACGACATTCCACAGCAACCTTGCCCCTTGCTATCTAATGAATACGTTGTGAATCAACGTTGTACTCAATTCAAGTTTGAGGCCGTCAGTCCCGTTGGTGCAGAGAGGGCTCTAAAGAAAATGAAGATTTCTTTCGGCTTTGGATCTGACGGTATCGCTAGCCATTTTCTCAAAATCGCATTTCCGGTCATCTCTAGTTCTCTGTGTAGGATTTATAATCTTTCCATTGAGACTGGGGTGTTCCCGGACAGTTGGAAGGAAGCACGTGTAGCTCCTATCTTTAAAAGTGGCAAGGCTGATGATCGTTCGAACTATAGGCCAATATCGGTCTTACCAGTTGTCTCCAGGTTGTTTGAAAAGCTCATATATGATCAACTTTACAAGTACCTCGATTCTAACAAGCATCTGTACTCAGATCAGTACGGATTTCGACATTTGCATTCGGTTGTTTCCTGTTTGCTTAAATGTACTAATGATTGGTACTTCAATATAGACCGGGGTAAATATACTGCAATGGTTTTCATCGATTTAAAGAAAGCATTTGACACAGTAGACCATACAATTCTCCTGGATAAAATGCACCACTACGGGATTGATGGTCTCGAACACCAATGGTTCAGCTCATATCTCCACAATCGCAGGCAGTGCTGCAAAGTCAACGGTGTCACATCCGATACAGCAGAAATTAATATTGGGGTACCACAAGGATCTTGCCTTGGACCTCTTTTATTTTTGCTTTATATAAATGATCTTCCTTTCGCTTTAAAAAAGGCACATGCTACTATGTACGCCGACGATACAGCGATCTCCTATTCTTCGGATAAAATCGAAGAAATTGACGCTGTTGTCAATGTAGAACTTGCCTGCCTCGTGAAATGGTTGCAGGGCAATAAGCTTTCCTTGAATATCGTCAAAACACAAGCCATGATAATTGGTTCATCCCAAAAGCTAGGGCAGATAAACAAAACATCAGAAATCACCCCTTGCTTCAAAATTAACGGGAACGATATTGAACTTGTGCATGAAACTAAATACCTTGGTGTCATGATTGACGAAAATTTGAAATGGGGAAGCCAGGCAAAGTTCCTTCAGACGAAAATCTCACGAGCCCTTGGGCTTTTGAAATATGCCAAACAATTTGTACAGGAAGAGACGTTAAGGAACATGTATTTAAGTATCGTCGAGCCCCACCTCAGCTATTGTTGCTCAGTTTGGGGATGCTGTGGCGATACTAAACTGAATACTTTGCAAAAACTGCAGAACAGAGCTGCAAGAATTGTCACGAGCAGCCCTTTTGATTCATCGGCTGCTCCATTGTTGCAAAGATTAGGATGGCTCTCAGTTGATAGGCTTGTCCATAGGGAAACATCTACCATGGTATACAAATCCCTAATTGGACTTGCTCCCGACAACCTATGTCAGACCTTCTCCCGATTGTCTGATGTTCACAGTCGGGTCTTACGAAATACGAAATGCGATCTAGTTATACCTCGAATGAGAACAGCCTGTGGTCAAAACTCGTTTGCTTTCCGCGGAGTTGATGCATGGAACAAACTCCATTCTGATATCAAGTTAGCTCCTTCCATCCAGTCGTTTAAAGCCAAACTCAAAGCTCATTATTGAAATATTCAAGGAAAGCTGGTTTTAATTTTCCGTTTTTTCTTTTCAAGTTTTATTAATGATTTAATAGATGTTTTGTATATTTATAGGTTTAGACGATTATTGTGATTAAGTTATTTTTATTTTTAGTTGCAGGGTATATTGTAAAACAGTTATTAAACTGAATTATATCCCTGGGTAAAGAATTTTAAAATAAATAAAAAAAAAATAAATAAAAATAAAAATAAAAAAATAAAAAAACAATCGTCAACACCCTATAGAGATAAAAACTCAAAATGTTTGGAAGAAAACATCTTCGATGTGCCAATTGAATTGTGAATCAAAAACATGATTATCAAACAGCTGCAGCAGTTTATTTCTGAAATGGATTTTTTTTCTGCTTACATCTAATTTTTACAATGGATATCAAATGTTGCAAATCTATATTTGATGGCTCAGCAAGCTTCAGACATAGAAATGTATATCTAAATAGGTGCTTCTTTGTATCTTTATATTTTCCTTTCAGCTTTCTTTCTTTATTTTGTGTGTTATTTTCCTTATTTTTTACTCTGTTCCGTTTTTGATAAAGAGTTTACTTGAAGGAAGAATGATTGTGCAAAGTAATGTTTGTATGACATCTCCAAATATAATCATACCGGGTGTCCCACAAAAAACTTTCCCTGTGTGAGCTGTTATTTTAGTAAAAGTGTGTTTTATTTGATAAAGATTTTAAAAGAAATCTGTTATGCAATGCTCAACTTAGATTTGAGTATTTGTTTCATTTCTGTATCTGCGCGCATTGATTTTCTATAATTATCTTCCTGAAAAAAGAGCTAAAAACGGTTTATCAATGAAATGTTAAACCTTCACCTCAAAATCCACGGAAATTCTGTTTTTTTAACTAAATTCCAAGAGTACGGAACCTGAACTCCATAAAGGGACCCAAGACAAGTCATATTTGCCTGTTTTGTCGGTAAAAAGCACGATTATGCTTGATGTTTGATGAGAAGGTATAGTACACAATACAAGGTCCGCACTTTAGCGTATGACCGAGTTTGAATACCAACTACCAATTTAAGAAATTCCAAACGGTTGTATGCCTTCATACCTGTAACCTGTAATGTAAAACATGGAAGGAATGGAACATATCTCCATCGCTAGATTTCTCACCTTTTCAAGGACTTCTCCAGCTTACGATTTTCGAAAAATCCATGTTTTGGAGGTCTTTTGATGAGCAAAAAATCGCGTAAATTGTATGGATCCAAGTGAGCCTTTCAGCAAAAGATTGCCGTTTACATTACTCGAAACGAGGCAATGGTTGTTGTTGTGGAACTGTTCAAAAAGGAAAGGCTTTTTTTGAGACACCCGGTACATGACCTGCTTGAAAGATGCTCAAACTTAGCAGATTCAGCGCAAGTTCACACCGGTCTAGAGGTCTTCCTTGAAGAACATATGGATAGTGCTCTACTACATGTTAATAAAGCCTTAGTTCAGAAATCATTAGAAAGCCTTAGTTCAGAAACCTCAGTTTCAAACAAGATCTTTGATTAGAAAGTAAAGCGCTCGCTTTGCTGGCGCCCCATAATGAAGCTCCTGCTGCGAAAATGTGAAGTATGCAGTAATAATTTACGAATTTGCAAGAATCGAAACATACAAGGGAATAGGAGTTGAAGGAAACATATTCCTTTGAACACACCGCGAATAAAACTACATTCGTTGAAACTCGACATTTGAAGGCTGAAGGAACATGAGTTTAACAATAAAGTTGATTTCTGTCATTCCCTTATTGCAGAATTTCTTTAAATTCGTAAGGGACAAAGTATTTGCTGTCTAAGAAAAATTTCAAAGGCCGTGATGAACAGATCGAGCTTCTGTGATGAATTCTTTTCACATGATTCTGTCTAACATAGCACCGCAGATCTTGTTGTTCGCCTGGTCGGAGTCACGCTTGTGGTTTCTTACCCCCGTTGACTGTTCCCATATTTGGCTGCCACAGAACAAGGTTAGAATTGATTTCTGCTTGGGCACTAACACATTAACCTTACTCTCCTCTGCGAGGTTTCTTTAATGTTTTTCTTTATTAGTTCCGAAGAAACCTCGCGGAGGAGAGTACATTAACCTGCTATTTTCTCGCTGACATTCCGTTCATCATTGAGTTCGTCATTCATGAGACATTTTGTTTGCGAATAGTCTCAAAATTATCGTCAGTACTGTACGCGCTTTTTGTCGTAGAATTCGACTTATGCAATCTTATTTACTCTCGGGGCCCCCAAAGGATACGACTTACGTGAATATTTGACTTACAAAGGGCTTACAAAGTACGAATTTGCCACGGGGGGAGGGGTTCTTCCATAGTCAAGGTACCTGGGGATGCCGCCCGCAAGGGTATACTTTTTCAAGCTTTCTAGTCTAGCCAAGGGTATACCTTTTGCTAATTTTGGTCCATTTAGTCTAGCCAAGGGTATACTTTTTGGAAATTTAGGTCAAAGAAATGTCAAACTTCGGTTATTCCTGTAAAGAAACCCAAATTTTTTCAAATTTTGGTCCAGAGAATTCAAAAATTTGGCAGGTTTTGTCTAGAAAATGCCAAATCAAGGCACTTTTAATGTAGAAATTAGTCTAGCCAAGGGTATCATTTTCACAAAAATTGGTCCAGCCAACGGTACCATTTTGAAACTGTGTGCGGCACACTCTTACCTGAAACTTAGCCGAGACTCCCTCCCCCCCCCCCCTCCGTGGAATTGGCAGAAAAAATGTAACAAAATTCATGCAAATGAGGCTGGAACTGATACTGTTTGTCCGACTCGTGAAAACCCAGACTTCTGCGATTTATGCTAGTCTGACCTATTCAAGTTTGACGTACAATTTAATCTTATCTGTTAGTTAAGGCTGAGATTTTCACTGAGCAGCATTTTCTCCGAGCGAGTTTGACGAGATAAATTGTCGCTCTGAAATTGAAAAGAATTACGGCTAGCGATCTTTTCTCATGTAAACTTTTGTTCGCTTGGAAGACGCCGCTGGGTGCAAATGTCCTTTATAGAAAATTCTAGTACTCCAACTCCAGTAATTCTGGTGTGGGCTACCTAATTAGCTTAATAATAGCAATGCATTTTGTGAAAACTAAGTGATGCTTTGTATTATGCGTTCTTTTATACATGTAAAAAAGGCCAGAAAACTAATCTAAATGACTGAAATATTTACTAGAAGTTCCTGAAAAGCCTTACACTTTTGATCAAAGCTTTTTCATGCTTCTCAATAGCGGATACGATAGAATATAATCACACTATATTGAGCAAAAACTCCAACCTGTAAATCTCAGCCAGTAAGAAGGTATTTCACCTGTAGATCTATTTATCTCTATAGTGAATTTCTAGTTGGGTGTTATTTTGACAACCAGCTTTGATTGGATCTCTTTATGAACTCTGTGTGATAAAAATTATTGAAGAGCTGAAATGCTTGAATTGTTGATAAGAAATCAAACAATACTGATGAATCGCATATTGTAACCTGTGTTCATTTTGTTTTTCGTTGATCAACATATCAGGGTATCTGCCGTAAAGTGGAATATTCGCTTGAAAGCAACATAACCCTTGCCTGCAGTCGTTAGTAAAATTCTGAAACCATGAAGCTTTTGTCTACTGCAGGATTTGTGTTTATATTTGCACTATCAATGCTTCCAAGGAGCTATATAAATGCTATAGACGTGGAGCTGATATGGTGGGACAGCCCACCATATATCTACAGGAATTCCACAGGCGATATCACTGGCCTTGTCAAATCTGCCTTTGAAGGAGTTTCACGTCATGATTGCGATGGTGATTCTATCAGCTATGGAAGACATTTCAATGCCTATGATGAGTTCATGGACCATATAAACAAGCTACATGCCGACAGTAATGGCAACAGTACAGCATTCAGACTTTATTTTCCTGCATACCATGATTCATACCTCGAGAAAAGGTATCTTATGAAAGAAATTGGTTTTGCAGTCTCTCCCGGGATGACAATGGTTTCGAATTCCTTCCTGAGTACAAATTTGTATCGACTGGCCGTAAATGGTTTCAGTAATACCAAGGTATTGTTGGTGATGATCTCCGTAATTATGATCAACTTTGGAATAATTATGTGGATGGCTGTAAGTATTCCTATCTTATGCTTGATTTGATTATGATTCAACATGTCAGATTCGCTCGATGAAACAGTAATTGATATCAAGCAAAGCAGCAAGGTTTGCCCTGAATCCAGTAGGGCAAACTATCGTCTTGTACATGCGAAAGATGATTTTAAGAGAAGAAGTAAGTTTATAACGAAAGAAGATGGATAAATCTAAGGATCTACCTGGCAGGTTTCGTTTATTTGATTCAGAAGCTGCACATTAATCGTTTCTTTGAAGTCTTAAATACGAAAGAATAGAAAGTCGTTCTGCTTGAATTCTGAATCAAATAGATAACTTTTGCCTTGCATATTTTTAGATTTCTCCATCCTAGTTCATTATAAAGTCATTACTTCTCTTAAAAACCATCCTTTACATGCACAAGACGAAAGTTTGGCCTACTTTTCTTTGCAACTCTTGGGGCTTTGTCTGTTTTTGAATTACTGGTTAAAATAACTTCCTTTGTCTGTTACATATTCAGGAACCCATTCTTTACTAAGGTCACCTCACTTCTTAAAGGGTCTGTTTCATCCAGCATTCCTTGCACTTGTCGTCTCTTGGTTGGCCTTTGTTTGTCGCCATTTTCATGGCCCATGAAATTGGCGACAACAAAGACAAATCAAGAGACGACACGTGCAAGGCATCCTGGATGAAACAGACGCTTTAAGGCTAGTGACGAGCATGGAATGCAAACAATGAAAGCTTTACAGACAATTAGTCAAACAGTAATTTTTCAATAACGTAGTGACATCATACAATCATCCGACTTCAACCATGCGTTGTGTCACATGTGCCTTTCGAAATTTCTGGTCCTAAGTTGACCTTTGCCATCTGCGCGTTTGTCCTACTCAGTCAGTGTTAAGTTCGATGTCGAGACAACGGTATAGGACAATATTGCGCAGAAGATGGCAAAGGTCAACTTAGGCCCAAAAATTGCGAAAAGCACATGTGATGGTGCTCTTCAGTTCAAGGCCAGGAAAAATATGGCCAATGGCAAGGAAGAGAACTTTATGGCATTTCAAGGTAGGCAAAGAATCCAATCCGATCTAATTCAACATGACTGTGTCCTACAACCCATACCTAAACGACTTTTATTTGTCTCTGGAGTAACCATAACTTACTGTTATCCTACCAATGATCAAAATGGATTTCCTAATTCGTCTAAGTCCAAGGACGAATGTGCTCCAACCAAAAATAAACTGAAGGAATTCGAAGGATTTTTATTCAAATCAAAGAGATTCTTACAAAGTTTTCGTTGCTCGAATGTTATTTTCTATTTATATTTTCAGTGTCAGCTATTTTAATAGTCCGAATCTTAGTTTTCACTGCCTACCTTTTTTCAAATCGCACCTACCATTTGATTTGTGCTAGATGTACCAAGGCCATTCCACTCCTTGATTTTATTACATACCAAGAAGTAAAAGTGCTCGCTTTGTTCGCGCTTCAATGTTACTGTCGTGCTCTTGTATTGGTTCTGACTTGAGTTGCATATGGAGCGTCAAAAAGCCCTAGAACACCCGTGGTTTTTGCGATTCACACAACAAGCTAATTAGGCAAAATCTAAGTAGCCTATCTCTTGGCAATTGGATGCAAGAATTAACTACAAACAAGAGATAAGATAAATAGTTATCTTATCTATGAAGGTTCTAGATGGATGGTCTACGAGACTATTAATGAGTTTCCTCCTCAACACATGTGTAATCATTTTGCAAGAAACTCTCCCTGCAATTGTTGTAGCCTTCGAAATACAGCGATACATTTGAGTTTTCCAAAAACACACCCACAAATACGTTGAAATGTTTTTTAGTGTCGAATAGCTGAGACTAGGCAGGCATCCTTCAATGATATTTACAACACATTCTATAATAGACTGGGAGTTTCCTAACGGTTGGGTGGCTGCCTACCCCGGGTACCAGACTGGCACGCCCTTTGATTCTGTGCTTGATTCCTGCTAGATAGGGTCACCATCGGAGATTTGTTTTCATGTCTTCGGTCGTGGAGTGGAGGTTGCACTGGTTTCTGGATCGTTAAAGACATTCTCAGTCTTTTGGTTTTATGCACTTTTCTTTAAGCTTTCAAGGCTAAGATAGGTGGTTTAGTTGTTTATATTTGTTGTAAAGAATTATTGGATCCTTTAGCTTGAATATTTTGTAAGCTCTTACGTGGAGGGCTCTTGGAAATAATCAATTTGTCTTAATGGTCACTCTTCTTAATACATTGAAATAATGACAATAACATAATTATCACAGCAAGAAATATCTAAATTTTCCAATGGTTTTTGCATGGAAATCGAGGGGAAACGAACAGGATTTTCCTAGAAATTGAAGGAAACGGACATTTCCATTTCTTTCTAAGGGACCTGTCATAAAGTATCTGCTACAGGGGGGCGGAGGATATAGTCCGGGGACATCAAAAATTTGATGGGCTTGATAATGGGCCACAGAAAATATTTGCAGATTTTGAATGGGCCATGAAATGTGTCAGTCCAGTCACTGGTTCAACTTTCCAGTTTCATTCACTTTTTTCAAAGCATAAGCGGATTTCCCTGTTCTGGAGCCTGTTTTGCTTTCTGCCTCTTAATGCTCACAACTGAAGTATTGAACCATCCTTCAAATCCTTGCATCAGCCCATCAACGCAAAAATACTTGCAAATTCTTAGAGCTTGCTTCTTCTTCGTTGAATGCTGAAAGAGCATCGAGGTGAAATGAACTAATTAACTCAAAGTTTAGAGACAAATTCTTTGAAAGCTTTTATTTCAAAATTTATGATTCTCTGCATCATCAACTAACAAATCTGGGAATCAATCATAAAGACGAAGAGTGGAAATGCTGCCCAAACCACAATTAGCTCTAAGTTAGTAGGCAAAGTTATGCTATGCACAACAGTGACTATATAAGTTTCATAATGAAAGTCTGAAGGTGAAGTGGAAAGAGGAGAGCATCTTGTGCTATAGGGCTGCTATAGGCAAACTTCAAAAATTCAACTTGAACTGGGAGACGAAAATTATTCTCCTCTGCACGAAAGGCCACGGAATTTTGTACTCATTTTCAAAAGGGGCTTTGAAAAATATTTTGGTCAAAGTCGAATATCCTTCGCCCTCCTGTAGTACATACCTTATGACAGGTCCCTAAGGAAACTGTTGGGAAAGTGTCCGTTTCCCCAAAAATTTCAAACGCAAGACATGTTGGGAAATTTCACCACTTCTTGCAGTGTATGATGTTCATGATGATGATGATGATGATAGTAAATGCAAGAGAATACAATATTAGATCTCATAGATAGCTCTAAACTCTATAATCCATTAAAAAATATCAACTACATTGTCTGGCTGATGATTTTACTTATTTTTGAAAATCCATTCATGATCAAGGATTACCCAAAACGAGCGTCCATGGGCTATAGTAACCTATTTACTCAAGAGAAAAATTATTTAGCATGCATTTGTTCTTGAGAGAGATCGTACTGCATCTGGTTGATGACACGTGGATTCAAAAGTCCAAAATCAGATGGAAACGGCTTGCAATTTTCTTTACGATGGCTGCCGTCAGCATAGGGCTCGAATCTTCGCAAGAACTTGAAAGTTAATGTGTAAATGTCATTGCTGAATTCTTTCAAGTGAACTGAGCGAAGAGAACTTCTTGCATTTTGTTATAATCCCACAACATTTTTTGAATCAATCTGACAAGTGGTTGCTGATTTGCTGTAGAGAAAAGGCAAAATAAGTGGTTGCTCCAAAAACAGCACCTTATTGCTCTCCAGCAATGTCAAAATAAAGTAAGTCTTTAAGGAATGGTCCTAGCGTCGTATTGAAATTTTTGCTAAATCTTTGAAAGGGATGGCAATGTTGCCTATTCATTGCAGAGCACTTTCTACCTTTAAAAAGATTTAGGAAAAATTTTAATACGATGCCAG
Source organism: Aurelia sp. 3 sensu Dawson et al. (2005) (assembly GCA_964020215.1). Taxonomy (NCBI): domain Eukaryota; kingdom Metazoa; phylum Cnidaria; class Scyphozoa; order Semaeostomeae; family Ulmaridae; genus Aurelia; species Aurelia sp. 3 sensu Dawson et al. (2005). Next base: position 20,905,183 of record OZ026572.1, on the reverse strand, counting down.
AACCCTTTCTTTGAAAACTTGCTTAATTTTGACATCGCTAGAGAACAACAGGAGTGCTGTTTTTGAAGCAACCACAAATTTTGCCTTTTCTCTGCCATAAATCAGCAACCACGTGTCAGACTGACTCAAACAAGGTCTCAAGCTCTAAGTTGAAGCTTAACCTATGCAGCGGGAATCTAAAGCTCCTCCACAGTAGCCACTTTAACGGGGCACAATTTATTGAGACACTCTGTGCGTAATAACAGGTTGCACATTTGACTTTGGATGTTTGCAAAGATTCCAGCCCCATGCTGTCCCTGTCCTGCTAGCCCTCTCTGAAAGAAATCAGTAGAGTCTGCACGAAGGCTACGTCCTGCTTGCGGAAAAGGAGTTGATACTCAGTACGTATGTTGATATTGTAAAACGCTGTTGAAAAATGACGAAAAATTGATTTTGTTTTGCTTCCGTTGATCAATGTTATCAAACCAGGACTCACGTTTAGTAAATACTTTATTTCACTTTTAGAACATGTTTGATTTGTTTTGCTAGAACAAGCAGGTTGAGAAACAATTGAATTTAAACCTAGAGAGCTTTCTGTGAGACACCCTGTATATTTCGACACCAGCTTGCGACAGAATTCTATTATGAACACTGCGTGATACCAAAGGTTATTGAAAGAATTAAGGCAAAGGCTGAAAAAGGAACGCATTGCAAATAAGAAAGTAAACAATGATGCCTCGCTCGTTGAAGACTGTGCTGAGTTAATTCATCAAAGAATCTTAATATTTAGTCAAGGTAGATCATCTGATTAAGAAAAACCAACATATCTTTTCATCTGGAACAGCAATGGAACGAAAAATTATTCCTAGGCAAGATTCCCCATTCCTCCTTTTAATAAAAGCTAAACTTCTTGAATACAGTCACCCGTATTTCTAAGATCTGCTACTTAAAGACAGTCACGCTATTGAGCGATCGTCTACAGTCTGTCTGCAGCCATGAAGCTGATGTCTGTAGGACCGCTGTTCGTAGTTGCACTATCATTGCTAACTAGATATTGTATAGATGCGATAGATGTTGAGGTAATATGGTGGGGCAGCCCACCATACATCTACAAAAATTCCAAAGGCAATATCGATGGCCTTGTTGCAGTCTTTGAAGGGGTATCGAAGTATGCCTGTAACAGTAGTATTGTCATTTATGGCAGACATTTCAATGCCTATGATGAGTTCATGGACCATATAAACAAGCTACATGCCGACAGTAATGCCAACAGTACAGCATTCAGGCTTTACTTTCCGGCATACCATGATTCATACCTCGAGAAACCGTATCTTATTAAGGAAGTTGGTGTTGCAATTTCTCCCGGGATGACAATGGTTTCGAACTCATTCCTGAGTTCAAATTTGTATCGACTGACTGTTAATGGTTTCAATAATACCAATGTGTTTTTGGTAATCATTTGCTTGATCATGATCAACTTTGGAATAGTCATATGGATGGCTGTAAGTCGTTTTCCTTAGATCTTTTATTTCGAGTCCTGGTTTTTGTAATGAACAAGACTTGAAGAATAATTTTTATCGTTCTTAAAGATGATGCATGCGCGAAAACGAGAGATAAACACGCGGATTGATTATAACCAAGTAACAGTATGCAATTCTATTGATTTGACAACTTTCCTCTTTGGTGGGTAAGCAAAATGTGTCACTTTTAGAACATAACAATAATCATTTATCCTTAGATCGGTCAGGATTAGGCCTAATCATTTTGACGAAAAGTGATATTTCTAGGCAGTGCTTACACAGGAACAGTTAGAAACATTCCACGACCTTGTCCGAACTGCTTGGAACAGTTTCTACAATACTGCTCTTACATAAGTCCGGTCCCAAATGTTCAACTGTCTTTGTTCAATAAATTAAGTTGTCTTTTGTTTATTCATGTCCTTTAGCGACTAACAGCAGCATATCTCCCAGCCGTTTTCGCTCCATCGTTTTACACGAGACGAGGCTAGGATCTGTTTCAAACTTGATCAAATCCTCAAGTGGACAAGTGGACCCATTATGGTGAGGCTGACAGTTTCAGTTGGAACGGCTCCATTGGGTCCTGTGAAAACGCGGTGCCTACACGTATTTATTTTGCTACGGTTTCAAGTGGAACAAATTCCATGTTTACCATTGTCAAGGCAAAAGCGTTGTCATCTCGCTAAATGTTTCGGTGCCATAGTTTGTGGCCTAGTAACGTATGTATCATAGTGTATTTAGGTCCGTCACGTGACGTGCACTGCAAATGGTAGAAACCAAGAAGGCTGCTTGCAGGCTCCTTCCAAGTTCGTCCTATGCTTCGGCTACAAAGACCTTATGATAAATATATCATTTTGGTTAAATCGTGAAGTAGATACTTTTTGTGTCATTCAAGGATACAAGGAATCCGTTTATTGTAATTAAAGATCTTTCGAGTGACTTCATTTGAAATTATTGCCGTGAAAATCAAATCATGGGTGAAAGGAAACAAGGTGTATCACAAAACTACAAGCGAGGACAGCCTTGCTTTTGCAGAGAAACTTAAATCAGGCCATTTCTAATAGCTTGAATCAAAGAGGTGAGCTGAGGTGAGGCTGCAAAGGAACGCAAGGAAATGCAGAAAGAATCAACGATAAAGATACTGGTATAATTTGCACATACACCTCGTTGAAGAATACACATTTTGTTTCCTTTCACCTATGATCAAATATATAATCAGAGCACTCCGGATTCCTCATGTGATTGTACCAGAAATAGGTATTATTTTGAATAAACTTCGGAATTTTCTCAAACCTTGAGGCTTAGTCTGTGAATCACCCAAGTAAACCAAAGGTTAGCCTGCGTACAGACTTTGGCTACTGGGGAGGAGAGAAAAGAAGGAAACTACAAAGTCTGCGCAACGGCGTGAGTTTTCTTGTTTTAGATCACATGACCGCTATGTCGTATTTGCCAAAATATTGCGTAATTTTGAGAGAGCGTCGCCAAAGAAACTTTATACAAAATTGTCTTGAACGATACGATCGCTGAGACAACTGAACATCAAGGCTGATAGGAATCTCGCAGATGACCTTGGCTCATCGAGTCGTAAAGTCGTTACAAAAATATGTTTTCGCTGCTGCAAAGATTTGTTCAAGAAGCGAAGAAAGTTGCTCGATTCATTGCACAACGTAAACAGTGACTTGTCATTCTTGTGTAGACATAATCAAACAACCCACAGGAAGGACCAAGGTCAATAGCTGTCAAAAAGGGAATGGATTGTGCGAATTCAGTAGAAAACATTGTGGCTGGAAACAATTCGATCAGAACAAACCTTGTCAGGACCAGTCAGGACATGTTTCTTGCTCAACACCAAGAAAAATCGGTCGGAGCACTGCAGTACATGTAGTTTCCTTGAAAAAGTTCTTCATCACAGTTTTGTGCTCGTCAAGGATTCTGTTTACGTTGAAAATGAGTTGGGCGTGATATAGGCCTCTCTGAAAATTCTTTTTCATCACATATTTACACGAAAATCTTCGAAGCTTCCCCGTCATAATCCGCTAATCTGTTCAACGACTGAGCACTTCGACTACAATCAACCATTTCTCTCGCTTTTTAAAAAGACAATATCGATTGTAATCCGCTAAATCTATTGGGTCCTGGGTTTTGAGGACTCGATATTGATTGGCTTTCATAACAAAAGAAAACAAAAAGGATTCTCGCTTGCGCAATCACATTGAAAGTTTGTAAACAAGAAAACTCACGCCGTTGCGCAGACTTTGTAGTTTCTTTCTTTTCTCTCCTCCCCAGTAGCCAAAGTCTGTACGCAGGCTAACCAAAGGTCAGCAAAACACATTTTGTTTTTGGCTCTTCAAGTGCAGTGGCATATCAAGGAAATTTTTGCCTTTTTCTAGAAATTGCAGCTAATTTGTACAGAAACAGCCCAGAAACAGAAAATTCCTGCACATCTGCGGTATAGGGCTGTGAATTTTTTTCTTTCGATTTGGAATTCAAGATTGACGCTTTCTAATTGATCGGCCGTGCCAAGAACAAGCAGATGCCTACACAGCTATCGGTATTGAAAATACAAGGACTCTGCAGATGAAATTTAGATTTAAGTAGTTTTACCGATATTTTAGTGCTTTGAGTACTGCCTGTTTGCAAAATATTCATCAGAAAATTGCTTTAACTCTTGTCCTTTATCTGCAAAGCAGTTTCTTTTCGAAAAATCTTTTTGCCGAATATATAAAAATCAGTTATGAACGAACTAAATTACTGAAGTCCCTAAAAGAATTAGAAAAGCAATAAAAGTGGATGTCAAGATTGAACGGCTTTCTGTTTTCAAACAACAACACTGCATCCAATTACCTTCAAAATTTGAATAAAAAGCAACTCAAATAAGTAAATGAGTGAAAGAATATGAAAATATGAAATACACATACTAACATGCAACAAATATTTTGCGTTTAATTTCTTCACAAGACTACTGCGGTCAGATTCATAATTTTGAACATTGAAATAAGAAGACTTTGACCAAAAACATTGCTCCAAAATGAGGGCCCTTTTAACAATAAAAAATTCACAATTTTAGTGAATCATTTTAGCACCTGAGCTGGTCATTCAGCCACAAGAAGTGGCAAATGATTAAAATTTCTGAGCAAAAACTTGATAAAGAATACTTGCTTCCGCACCTGGTAAGCGCAATGACCTCGCATAGAAGCAAGTTAGTAAAAGTGCTCGCTTTGCTCGTGCCCTGATGCCCTATCGTTCCCGTGGAGGGCTCACTAAACTTCCTACCCTGGGTACTAGACCAAGATATTTTTTCTGTGTTTGGCTCTGGTAACCAGGGTACGAACTTCCCAATTTCAAACAAACACAGCTAAAAGTTTCCTCTTGGAGGTGTTGCATCAAAGATCAAATTAGCCTTAGGGAATAGATACCTATCAATGATGATCAATCAGCGAAACTGCGAGGTTTAATTAGTTAACTGGTTTTCAAACATACAACGAGATTGCAGCCAATTTTCAGAAGCAGATTTACCTTGCTTTCATTTCGAATCCTTGAACATGGTTGATGGTTACTTCTGTGATAAAGGTGCGAACAAAGAAATGGACCACACACATCTATAAAGACTATAAATGCTCCTTCGAAGCATTTTTCACCGTTCACTTGGACTTGCCCAAGTGGTCCTGGAGGACTTGGGCAAGTCCACCGTTCACTCTAAGTGGCATTAGTATACATGTTAGAAACTCACAGAAATTAACGAAAGAAATCTACTAGTCATCGCTGAGTATAGGAAATTCATCTAAAGAAAGATGTAACTTGTAATCGAAGAATACAAATCTATGGAAACCACAAACAAAGACACGGACGTTTTGGGAAGGATGAAATTAGTCATTCCGTTGAATAGTGAACGACCACTGTCAAATCACGTTGCGCTTAAGTGAGGAGAAGAAAGCTCTAATTATATTATAATATATGCTCTCCATATGCTCTCCATTATATAATATATGCTATATAATAGAATGCTCTATGTGATATATGAAAGCTATAATATATGCTCTAATTAATTATTTTTGTAGCTCAATACCTTGCAACAATGTTGTGATATCTGTCTCTCCATGTTAAGTGAAAGTCTTAGGGTTGTTATGTATTCCATGCTCCCTTAGCTTTTGTATTGTAATTGTTTGTCTTTGTAAATTTTATGAGAATATAAAAAAAAGGAGAAGAAAGCTTGCACTTTGTACTGGCTGCACTGTTTGTCATTGAATAAGAATTCTTCTTTGAATTCCTTGGATTAATCATGGGTATGCATCTTTGATGCAAATTCAACAGAACATGCTATCTATTATGCCTTCATTGCAGTCATGCTTTTGATGCAAAATATTGCCTAGGAGAGCATTTCCTTCATTTTCCGAGCGTGTGAAGGGCGTGATCCTTAAAGATTTTCTGGGGGCTATGCCTTTAGACGCTCACTTTTCCTGTACTGGGTACGCCCCTAGCTACCCCATGGACATTTCATGGAAGAAACAAAAACTCTCAGATAAATATGAACAAATGTGCCACCTGCCAGCAAAGTCGCTCCAGAAGAGCCATCCAACGGATTCGCAACTTTTTATCGATTTTAATCTAAGAAGCTATGACAAAATCAAGTGCAAGATTCAGTCAAGAAATTGAACTCGAGTTGAAGAAAAATGGGTTTTGAAGTTGATTCGATCATTGGATTCAAAGAAAGCGCACGGCTGTGATGATATTTCGATTGCTATGATTAAGATCTGCGATGCTTCAATAGTAGAGCCACTTTGCCTGATTTTTGAAAAATGTTTAGAAACAGGAATTTATCCGTCCGTATGGAAAAAAGCTAATATTGTTCCCATCCACAAGAAAGAGAGTAGGCAAAACAAAAAGAATTATCGACCAATCTCTTTGCTGCCAATTTTTGGAAAAATTTTTGAGAAACTCTCATTTGATACACTCTACTGTCATCTATGTGATAACAACCTCTTAACCCAAAACCAATCAGGCTTTCGTCCAGGAGACTCGACAATAAATCAGCTACTGGCTATAACACACAAGATCTATTTAAGCTTTGAAGCATCTCCAAGCAGGGAAACGCGCGCTGTTTTCTTGGACCTTTCAAAGGCTTTCGACAGGGTGTGGCACGATGGTCTATTGTACAAACTGGAATGCAATGGTATTTCTGGAAGCGTTATGATCTTGATTCGAAACTTTTTAAGTGACCGAAAACAGCGTGTTCTGTTAAACGGAAAAAGCTCACAATGGGCATCTATATCTGCAGGGGTACCCCAGGGATCAGTACTCGGCCCTTTGTTTTTTCTGGTGTACATCAATGACCTTGTTGAAAATGTTGATAGCGATGCAAAAATATTTGCTGACGACACTTCACTCTTTTCTGTTGTTTATGATGAGGCAACAACTGCGCAACAACTAAATAGGGATTTGGAAAGGGTACGTTTATGGGCATGGCAATGGAAAATGGAATTCAATGCCACCAAAACAGAAGAAGTAATTTTTTCCGCCAAAAGGATAAAGCCCCATCATCCTAATCTCTTCCTTGGTGACACTGAAGTTGAAAGGAAGTCGGAACACAAGCACTTGGGGCTGATATTGGACTCTGAACTGAATTTCCAAAGCCATATTCGTGAAGCAATTATAAAGGCAAGAAGGGGTATTGGCATCATACGGTACCTTTCAAGATATGTATCAAGGGACGTTCTTGACCAAGTTTACAAATTGTATGTAAGACCTCATCTGGACTATGGGGACATAATCTATCATAGATTTGATCCAAATATGTCTTTGGACCTGACGAGAAAACTTGAACAAACACAGTACTCTGCGGCACTTGCAGTGACTGGTGCTTGGAGAGGCACCAATAGGCAAAGATTTTATGAGGAACTGGGATGGGAAAACCTTTATGAGAGACGGTGGTATAGACGTTTATGTCTTTTTTACAACCTAAAAATGTCATCGACTCCGCAGTATCTATTTGAAGAAATTCCCCCTGAGCGCGATATTTCTTACAATCTCAGACATGCGCGGGCTTATGATCCAATTATTCCAAGAACCGTTCGCTTTTCAAATACCTACTTCCAAAACGTCCTTTACGAATGGAATTTGCTCGATAATGAGATAAAAAATTCGGCTTCCCTTGTAGTCAGGGCTGTTAGCACCAAAATATCACTGAATTGTGCAAATTGTGATAGAAGAATGAAACTCGGTAAGGGTACACAGTTTGATGCGCTGAAAAAGATAGGATACAGACCCCTCCGAAAAAATGCCCTCTAAAGCTATTTTAGACTGGGGTACTAGGCTCCAGGCCTCTACAGTGGATATCTTAATAACATCGCGGAAACTTTTGATATAAGCATGAAACTTGGTAAGGGTACACAATTTGATACCCTGAAAAGTTAGGATGCAGACCCCTTTGAAGAATGCCCCCTAATGCTATTTTTAGACTGGGGTACTGGGTTCCAGGCCTCTACAGTGGTTATCATGGTAGCATTGTTACAAACTGTGATCTAAACAGTTTGACAATCTGAAAATGGTAAGATGTAGACACCCTCACAAAATTGTCCCTTTTTGTTATTCTTTGAATGGGATAAAAGACTTGGTGCATCTACCATAGCTATTAAAGTATCTTTAAAACAAAACGCACAATCTAGATAAGTACAAATGGCATTCACCTGGTCGTTTATCATTCATGAAACTCTGAACACTGACCATCGTATTTTCAACGTTTTGTTTATTCTAAGTTATGCTGCTTAACTCGGAAAGCAGTGCTGCTTGCACCCAAATTTCACAATGTCATAACTTGTTTTAGAGGCTTGGGTTTCCTTTTTCTTTGGTTATGATCGTAGACTTTGAATATGATCGTCCATTTTTGCCTAAATGGGTTCGTCTGTTATGTCATACTTTAAGACAATGAAACCTGGTAAATGCTGATGTTGTTGAATTGCCTAGTCCCAAGTTGGGATATTTTCAGTGTGAGACTGTCATCGTAAATGGGATTGCTTTAAACGTGCACTGTGCACTTGTTGGATATTTTTCATTGATGCATCATAAGACTTTTTTTTTTTTTATTCATATAAAATTTTACAATAAATCTTACATTAAACTATACGTTTCTAATTACTATACAATACTACAGGGACGATACCATGGGGAGCGAAATACAATGACTACCCCATGGCCAATATAAAAGCACATGCAATGTTAAACTAAAAAAAACAATACAATGAATGATTTAATGTCTAATGGATACTATACTAAACTAAACTAAACTATATTCCGTCCCACATTAGATGTAAGTTCAGGGTTGGAATAGTCAACAAGGACAACTCATTACATGTAATGAGTTTTATTTTGATGGAATGTCTAATGTAAATCAAATGTCAGACATCTAATGTGAGGCGGAATTTACAAGGCATACGAAACATTTACTCTAACGGATGTGGTGGTTGCGTTGTACATAACTGGAGTTTGCAAGATCTTAGTCAAAACGACCAGTTTCGTGAATGAACCGTAAAGTCAATTGGAGCATATTTCTGTTCAATTCATAAGATAGATCTTGATCACCATATAATAAAAGCTGTGTCAAAGCATCATTTGAAAGATCGGTGACTTGCACAAATGGTCGCAGTAATTCAACAATTTCAGCGAGAAGATCTCGTCGTTGCACATCAAAAGAAGGGCAGAACAACAAAAAGTGTTCCGTGTCCTCAATGCCATCGTTTGTTGGGCACATGGGGTTTATTGTATCTTTAAAATTATGCTTGAATTTGTGGAAATTTAACTTGCTGAGACCAACCCTAAGTTGAGTAAGATGGGATAATCCTTTTGGATCATGAATTCCATAAACAGATTTTGCAGGGGGGGGGGGGGGCGGATTATTGACAAGAGTTTTTTCTTAAAAACAGCAATAGAAGGTACAAGTCTCAGTTCAGGCTCAAGCTTGTTCCATTCGGATAAACAATTAGGATAAAAGGTTGACTTGAATTTTTCTGTCCTTGCATTCAAGCGCCCAATAACATCCTGGTTGCGAAGACAGTACTGCGACTGGTGAAGAGGGGGGATTGGATCTATTGTATATTCAGGGCTAAGATTGTTTACAAACTTGTAGAACAAGGTAAGGCGTCTACTCCACCTCCTGGAACTTAATGACTCCCAACCAAGCTCAGTGTACAACTTCTCACGAGATGTTCCTCTCCATGTTCCGGTTACAGCCAAAGCAGCAGAATACTGAACAGACTCTAGCTTTTCCATTAGATTTGGTAAAACGATATTTTGACTAAAGTCTGACATTTTAGCAGGAATATGATAAATAACATCACCATAGTCAAGATGTGGTCGAACATAAAGCTTATACAATTCATTTAGGGTGTGCCTGGGCAGATATTGGGCGAGATATTTCAGCAAACCAATGCCCTTTCTGGTTTTAGAAATAGCTGATTTGATATGAGCTGAGAAAGATAGCTTTGAGTCCAGGATAATTCCTAAATGTTTATGTTCATTTACTTTTTTCACAGGTATGTTGTTAAAAAGGATCGCTGGATGATCAACTTCAATTTTCTTCCTTGAAAATGTCAATTCAACGGCTTGCTTTTGCGGATCGGGATTAAATGACATTCTCCAAGCGTGAGCCCAATGACTTATCAAGTCCAAGTCATGGTTCATGTCACTGGCAGCTGTATTTGAATCTTCTACCACTGTGAAGAGTGATGTATCATCAGCAGATAGCTTAACATTGCACTTAAGTCCTACAGCTAGATCATTTATATACACAAGAAAAAACAAGGGTCCTAGAATAGAGCCCTGGGGCACCCCTGCCGAAATATCTCCCCAATTAGAACTCTGCCCATTCAGTACGGTCCTCTGCTTTCGATCCTTGAGAAAGCTTTGAATTAAAAAAAGAAGTTGTCCTGAGACACCACATTGTTTTAACTTGTGAACAAGACCATCGTGCCAAACCCTATCAAATGCCTTCGAAATGTCAAGGTACACTGAGCGAACATCAAGCGGAGGATTACAGTCGAAAGCTTTAAAAATAGTGTGTGATATCGAGAGTAACTGGTTGATTGTTGAGTCTCCTGGGCGAAAACCTGATTGATTCGGGTTGAGTAGTTCATGTGTTGCAAGATGTGAGTAAAGAGAATCGTATATGAGTTTTTCAAGTATTTTTCCAAAAATTGGTAAAAGAGAAATAGGACGGTAATTCGCCTTGACATTTTTTTCATTTTTCTTATGAACCGGCACTACATTTGCATATTTCCATATTTCAGGAAATGTACCACGCCTCAAAAAATTTATGAAAATTGTTTTAAGTGGACGAACCAATGCATCATCACTCAACTTTATCATCCTCACAGATATTTCATCCCAGCCATGTGCCTTATTAGGATTGAGTGATCTTATGATATTCAGTATCTTCTCCTCGGAGATAACAAAATCAGTTATCAAGTTCGTAGTGACTGGAGCATCTTGTGGAATTTCACTGCCTGTGTCAATGGTCGTGCACTGAAGTATGAAATAATCATTAAAGATCTGTGCCTTTTCCGCAAAATCCGTTACAAACAGCCCGTTCTCTAGAAGAGGTGGTATTATGGGAATCTTAGCTTTGTTTAACACAGTGTTTATTAAAGACCAATAGCATTTGCTACTGGTCCCAGGATTAGCCAAGGTTTTCCCAGTCTTAAAGAAGTAATTCCGCTTAGCTTCCTCAATCAGCCTTGCTCCTTCAGATATCATATTTTGTATACCTTCGAGCTTGTCGTCTGGCCGGCCACTCCTCACGAAACTTTTATATGCACGATTTTTTCTCCTAAGGAAGTTTTTGACGGCTTGCGTTATCCAAGGTGCTTGGCAAGGTCTGATTGTTTTAACTTTATTAGGAATAAAATTAGAATAAATGTTCAAAAGAACTTCATTGAGCAGCTTTACCTGTTCATTAGGGCATGTCATGTTGTCAAGATGTTCGTGCCAAGCAAACATTTTAATGCTTTTCCTAATAGCTACAAAGTCGGCCTTATCGTAGTACCAAATCTTACGGGTGTATGGAGGTAATGCTATGTTGGAGACAGATAGTTTACCGAAAACAATTTGATGGTGACACTGCTCATGTAGTGACGAATGAACACCAGACTCAATAATGAGGTTAGGTTGATCAGTAAATATCAAATCAATACAGGATTTGGAATCACCTATCAAATGGGTTGGTTCTGATATCAACTGATGAAGACCATTGTCAGAAACTAGTGGCTCAAAGAGTTTACCTTCATTATTTTCGATATCATTTTCCCACCACTGAGTTGACCTACAGTTGAAATCACCAGTAATGATGACGCAGAATGGGTTTTCAGCATGCATTTTAGATAACATCAACTCAAAGTTTATTGTAAAGTTATCGAACTCCTCCGGGCTCTGACTTGGACTTCTGTAAATTACAGCAAAGAAGTACTTTTTCCTGTTTAATTGAATTTCATACACAATACATTCGGGAAGAGTCGCTAGGTCAGGACGATTTTTTGATTGAAGGGAATCTTTGATGTATAGCCCAACACCACCCCTTTTCAAATTTTGAGGATGGTTGTCATTGATAAAAGTATAGCCATTTAGTGCCAGATTATCTTTATCAACGGTGCTATCAAGGTGGGTTTCTACAATGCCAATTAGGTCATAATTATACACCGAGTTGTAAGCCTCTATGAGAGAGACTCGTAGAAAATCATGCGCTGTAATACTGTTTAGATTCCAGGTACAAAAATCAAATGTTTCAGGGCCTGGGTTCGTTTCTACATCACCACTCAGCAAAAGTGTCCTAAAGAACAACCATTGCGTATGAAGTGTGAAGCATGTTATACACCCAATGTAACAATAAGCGTACAGGAAAAGATAGTGCCTCACAGCTACATGCTTATACCGAACAAGAGCAATGATACCGATAGGGATTCGCTTGACAAGTTCGAGGGTCGTGTAAAGAACCGACTTCGCAAAGTGATGCACGCGGGCGAACAAAGGCAAGAAACTTGACTGTGTTGTCACAGAGTGTACTGTAAGAAACTGTATTGTTAGTGTAAAGGGCAGAGCAAGGATTGAAATTGCGATGAAACAATAGAAAAACCAAAATAATTTGAGGATTTGAAAAAGGACTGAAAAAGGCTTGACATTTTTCCGAAGTTGGGACGATTTTTGCATGTAAACACGGAAACACCCAATTGTTGCTCGCCACTGACTGATTTCAACCGGCATCATCGTGCTGAAATCCTCTCGCCGTTCCTAAGGGACATTGCGGCACAATGCAACCACCATACCAAAACGGGGGAAATGAAAATGACGAAATATAAAATAAACAAAAATACGCATTATTGCTAATATCACTGAAGTAAATACTAGCTTTAACACAATACTTAGAAAACTGAACTTGTGCAACAGACGAAACAAAGAAAAATATCTCCACGACATCAAAAACAAAAACAGACAACAATAATACGAAGAAAGAAAGTTCGGTATCTCCGGTCATTGTGGTGGGTTTGCTAGTGGGATTTCAAAGTGGCATTTTTCAAAGAAAGTTGGAATGCTCAAGAGGCGTGTAATTATACGGTAAAACCCTAGAGATTGATAGATATATCTTAAACGGTAAGTTTTCTTGGCAGACATCGATTCGGGTTTTCTCGAATTGAAAACATAAAGTGAATTGTCTGCAGACACCAGATTGGTCTTTTTCTTATTGTCATTATTTCGGGAGCTATCGAGGGAATTCGTAACAAGTGAAATACATGCTAGCTAACACAAAACGCCTTAAACACATGCAAACACATAAGGCTGTTTACCCAAATCAGTGAATATAGGGAATTTGTAAAGCAACACCATATGGGCTATAGGAAACCTCCGAAACAAAAATAAGACCCAAGCACAACACACCGAGCCCCCAAGCCGAATCCCCCCGACACACCGAGACCCCAAGCAACAGCCCCGATCCCTAAGCGCAGCACAATGAACGTCATCAACACACGCAGGGACCGAAACCGCCACCCGACGCCCCGAAACACCAGGACGAAACAAACCAGGAAAACCCGATGCAGTGCACATGAGTCCTACCCTCAATTCAGACCTTGCCTTTTTCATAAAAATGGGAAATATATCCTGCACTAGAGATTTTCTGATGTGACTTAATTTTGCACGAAATTTTCAAGCAACTTTTGAGACTTGGGTAAACAAGTTGGTTAAGTCTTAAACTGGGAATCTAAATATATTTAATATGCTCAAATAATTCTGTCTCAGTTGAGAAGTAGCGATACTCATCATTCAATTTCAAACATAATCTGCAGTTTATATCAGCAAAGGCAAAACATCCATTAACATTTTCCAACAAGCCATTAGCTTTCTGCAGCAGCTTAACCCTTTTATGCGTCAAGTCAAGTCGTATTTTGACCTTTTTGGAGGCTTTCCTTGCTTTGTACACTTGCGTCCGGTGACGCCATGTCGCGAAACGAACAATTATTTGACGGTATCTTTTACCGGTGTCAGGGTCAGTTATCACAGAGCCAATACGGTGCGCTCGGTCTATGGACATGTCGGGGATATCCAGCTTGAGATCGTCTTTCAAAATACTTTGCACCTTCTGGAAGCATTCTGGGCCTGACTCTCCGTCGCTTCCCTCGCTCAACTCAACACCATTAATGCGTAAACACAGCCGCCTGTGATATTGTTCGTTATCGTCAGATCTCAACTCAAGTTGCTCAAATCTTTCATTTACTGCGTCAATATCCAAGTTATATTCAGTTGCTCTTTTCTCCAGACTCTCGATACGCTGCTCGTACTTTTCCATCAAAACAATTTTAGCCTCCAGCATCTCAATCTTCAACCTCTGTTGATCAATAACGTTCTTTAAATCATTTATATCGTCTTTGGTTGCTAGACTAACCAATTTGCTGTCGAGAATTTCTGAAATAGCCGTAATCATTTTATTGTGAGAATACTCTACTGGTTCCTTTGTCTCATTGGAAGGGCCTGCACGCTCTTCGGCATGGCCTGGTTCTTTCTCTTTTGACTGCGCTTTCCTTGGTATTTTCACAGCTTGTCACGTTAATATTTCAATAAATCTTTCCAATATCACGAAAGGACCATCACTATGACATTCCTATATGTTTCATGAAGTTATTCAAGCGCCACTGCCCCACAGAGAAACGAAAGTTCTCACAACTATATAGTGCTTGCCAGGAACGATGAATGGCAAACGGGCCTCTGTGGCAACCAGATCTCCTTCATTCAACCTTGCCAGCATGATTAATCCATAGATGCAACTGCAGCATTGCAAACTCCTTTGTCAATTCCTAGAGTTTGCAGTTTCTTTAGATTATTATCTGCGTCTTCTTAAAATACCTAAGTTGGTCACACTTTATCTTCAGGCCCGTAGCAGCTATTGGGGCCGGTCTGGCCTGGGCCCCACCAATAATTTCCACAAGTTGCAATTTTTTATTGGTCATAATAACGTAATCATCAAATGAGATGAATGAAGAGTACTTAGACTTCAGTAATCTAAATCACATCTAAACTACGAGAATTTGCGATGACTTTTGTAAATCAAATATCAACTTAAACTTACACAATGCTCTTGACACAAGGTATTCTCGTCCTGTCGTACTTATAGTTTTGTTTTAGCTACCCTGTTTGTATCAAAGACTATTGGATTCGTAAATTTCCCATTTACCTCCGGACCTCAAAACATAAAACATGCCTTTTCAGCAATTCACAGAAGGGCGGTGCCAAAAGAGAAAAATGCGTTGCCATAAAAATTTTGCAATGAGAAAGGGTGCCCCACCAATCTGAAAAACGTTCCTACGGGTCTGATCTTCCACATGTACTCGCACTCGGTGGAGCTGAAGAATTGGCAGTAGGGTTTTTTCGTTGCTTCCGATGGTAGTAATGATCATATTATCTATATGACATTTGTGGAATTCCGCTTCCTTAATCGAAACTCATCAGAAAGATCGCTGCAAGGTATCAGCTTTTCTACTTTCAATATTCATAGCAAATTCCCCAACTGCCTGAAACTCCTTCAGTTGATCTGCCACATGTCTGTATCCTGGTCTTTGTCATGATGTGTACATTTTTGCTTGAAACTCCAGAATTTCCTTCGATGCTTCTTGGCAAAAGAAGCAGAGCATCCAATTAATTTGGCTCCGTCCTTTCCATTTGCAGGTATTTCAGGATCTTCCTTTGCATTTTGCATCTCATGAACATGCTTTTTATATCGAAAAATAGATTCTCTCTTCAAGAAATCGTTGAAAAAATACTATGAACGGAAAAGCCTCCATCCTACTATTTCATCGTATCAAAAGGTTTGTTCTTACAAAATGTTGTTGCAAAATCACGATTTACACAACACATTTTTGATAGCTATAGCAGAGGACTGCACTGGTACTCCATTCTAAAAACAGCTACTGGGGCCTTCTTCAATGGAGGCTGGATCCCATCATTTTCGTTGTATTGAACTGTTTACCCTTACCAATTTTCATGTTTATACCACAATTTTCCACAATATTATTCAGATAACCACTGTGAGGCCTGGAACCTAGTACCCCAGTCTAAAAATAGCATTAGGGCGCATTTTTTCAGAGGGGTCTGTATCCTATCTTTTTCAGCGTATCGAACTGTGTACCCTCACGGAGTTTCATGCTTATATCACAATTTGCCGCGATGTTATTAAGATAACCACTATAGAGGTCTGGAAGCCAATACCCCAGTCCAAAAATAGCATTAGGGGGCATTTTTTCGGGGGGAGTCTGTATCCTATCTTTTTTAGCGTATCGAACTGTGTACCCTCACAGAGTTTCATGCTTATATCACAATTTGCCGCGATGTTATTAAGATAACCACAATAGAGGCCTGGAACCCAGTACCCCAGTCTAAAAATGGCCTTAGGGCCCCTTAGGGGGCATTTTTCGAAGGGGTCTGCATCTATTCTTTTTCAGCATATCAAATTGTGTACCTTTACCAAGTTTCATGCTTCTATCACAATTTTCCGCAATGTTATTAATATTACAACTATAGAGGCCTGGAATCTAGTACCCCAGTCTAAAAATAGCACATTGGGGCATTTTTTCAAAGGGGTCTGCATCCTATCTTTTTCAGCGTATCAAAATGTGTATCTCTACCAAGTTTCATGCTTCTATCACAATGTGCACGATTTTTCACTAACAGCCCTGACTATTGGTGAATTTAAAAGGAAAGTTTTGGCCAGACCATCGAGGAATCCGATATTCAATGTCGATAATATCACTGGTATTAAACGATTGACAAAACTTCGTGTCAAATTTAGTGATCTAAATGAGCATAAATTTCGGCACAATTTTGATTGTTTAAGCCCAATTTGCGACTGTGGTAAAGCAAATGAGGATAATGAACATTTTCTCCTGCACTGCCCTTTGTATGACATTATACGGCAAGATCTTTTTGGTCAACTCGAAAACATTCTTGATTTCAACGTTTCGGACATGAACTCCAAATCGCTCTGTAATTTACTTCTTTTCGGAAAACCTGACTTAGATGTGAGTGTGAACAAATTGATTATAGAGGAAACACTTCGTTTTATCGAAAATACGAAACGATTGTAGATTCAGTACAATTAGTTGAAACGCAGCAACATACATCTTGTAATTATATTTATATTTCTTTCTTTTGTCTGTTTCTTGTATTTGTCAGTCTTAATTGTTTTTTTTCTATATTTGTGTTGCCATGTAAATAAACTAAGTTATATTGTAAGTGCCACTTGTGTTCCATTGTAAATAGAAACCAATTTATATTGTAAGTGCCATTCATAGTGGAAACTCGATGACCTTGTGTCTTTTTCCGCTATGATTATTGGCACAGTTGAATTAATTGTATTACTTGTAGTTTTTTAAATTTGATAGAAAAAAAAAGACAAATGGTTGAGTGTATTGTCCGCGAGCGATGACTCCCCGAACAAGCCATCGACCTACCCATCACATAAAATTATACGCAATTGCTACTTAAGAAGTGAATTGACAATGTTGAATGAAATGAAATGGAACATTTCTTTTTTCTAGGATAAAGCAATACATTTTTATGCAAACTTTAGGCTTCATGATAAAATACTTGGCTGTCTGGGTTTGCAAATGCGCTGACGAAGATTTTACATCAAAACGTTTGTTACACTGCTTCGTTGTGTTTTAATAATTTTCTTCTGTTTTATTCTGGTTGTGGTTCGAGTTTGATATCAGCATTTGTGAAATTAATGCTTGCATTTGTAATCAGATAAGCAATCCTTCAGTTTGATGATATAGAAATTTTATGTCAATAATAAATGAAGCGATTCAGTTTGTAAGGTAGAAAAAGATGCTCTTTAATTAGGAATTGTTAAATAAGCCACTTAACATTCAATACGTCACCAAAATAATGATACTGTACGTATATCAAGTGATCCATTTTGGTAGATGTTAAGAGATTCTTTGAATCAACAAGTCTATAGACTGCATTGAATGAAATGAAATTATAAATGATATATGTTCAATGTGGCACCAAACCGTTCATACTTCAGTTTTAAGCGATACGTTTTTGTAGATGATAAGAGGTTCTTTGAAGTGATAGGTTAACAGGTTACCCCAGAAGAAGTGAACTTACTTATGATATATGTTCAGTATAGCACTAAATTAATGATACCATATACCAAGTGCTTAATATTGGCACATGGTAAGAGATCCTTTGAATCAATGTGGAAACGTCAATCCACCTCCTCAAATCTCACACCCCAGTGCAGGAAGGACGCACAGACAGACGTAACTTACTTGGAGAATGGTATCTATCTGACTAGCTCCGACAAATCCATTCTTATCCAAATCGTACGGCCTCTCACGGCCGAGCTAGCTCAAATGAGGACGAAGTAAACAACTGCACGCAACTTTATAGTCATACCAAGAACACATACTCAAGTGGACACATGCATCTTCAATGAACCAATCAATGATTTAGATACATAAAAATTTATAATTACAGTCATCAGACATCCATCCCAGTAAATTTTCAAATACAGAACGCTCCTCCAAAATAGCGAAGTGATATTATTTATGATAAGCGTTCAATATGGAATCAAGCTGCCGACTGACCCAAAACTAGTTTCACGAGCTAGATCATGACTAAAAGATTTCCCAAAATAATTGTATCCCATTTGAATGGTCGCTATGGAGTAGGCGTATGTTCTACTGTCCCATTCTTCGTACATGGTGCAGAACTGGGTTCAACTTAGAGTTTGATACCTCGTTTATCCCAATCAAAAAAGTGGTTGCTGATTTATGGGACGCCAAAAAAGTGATTCCTTCAAAAATAGCACTTCTTTTGTTCTCCATCAACGTCAAAATTACATCAGCTTTGAACTCAAAGATTTAGCATTTTATTCAAATTTTTTCAGTGCAAAAAATACTTCTTGAAATCAAATGCAGGGTCGAGGTTGTCAAGTACCTTAAAATTCTCTACCCGTATTTTTTCCTAGGAACAAGAATAAAACCAGGTTTCTTTTTGAGGTATACGAAAGAAACCCGTGAGACGCCAAGTATCTGAGACACAGCTTATCAACGTAAAAGTTTAGGTGCTTTGAAGAATTTCCTATGCAGTTCACTTAAATTTTGCAGCATCCTTCCGTTCCTAACTTCCATAAAGGAACCCTTTTTATGTATCGAGAACTTTTAACTACTTTTACTTTGTTATTCTATCTTGTATATTATAAATTTTTTAGGGTTTATCTTTACTTTTTTGTACAGGGCAGCTTGTAAAGGAATTTATGTATGTATAGTTGATAGCTTTACCCTGTTTAAATAAATTAAAATGAAAGGAATTAAATGAAAAGAATGAAATTTTTGATCCCTTGATCAATGTAAAAAAAGAGCTCATTTATTTCATCTTGTCTTGATGCAACCGGAAATCTTTTGTTATCAAGATAAAATGTCGCTTTTTAAATTCTAATAGAATGTTACTTGTGACAAACATTTTACTGTGTAGCTAAAATTCCGTCCGCTCGAAAAATCCTACTGAACGGAAATTAGCTTAAGTCTTTGAAATTTCCATGAAAATCCAAATTTTACCGAATTTTTGATGCAGTGCTAAAGGCCTCTGCCTCATGTATTTCTGATATGCCACTCAGTTTTTGTACCGAATGAGTAAAAAAATTAACACGTGGAAAGTGGCCGTCGAATCAAAAGTACATTGGTGATATTCAAAACAAAATTGTTTATCTAATAGTCATAGGCTTAGATACAAAAATTTTGCTATGCATCATTCGTCTGTCAGAGCCAGAATTCTGAAAAATGCTGGTGACTGAGGGTTTGTATTGGAGCGATAATGGCACATCAAACTTATCAACTTCTTGATTCTTCCGTATTATGAAACTGAGAAATTCATATTTGAGTTAATCATTGCTAACTCTGTCCTTATTATTGACCAGTTCTCGCTTCTTAGTTCAGTATGTTCTGTTATTTCTTCGAGGAGCGACATTTGCATCAGAAAGATGGAGATTTTCGTCCAGGCTTGCTACTTGGCGTTTGGGATGCTATCTGGTTTGCAGCTGTTACCATGACAACTGTAGGGTGAGTTTCATTTATGAAATTATCTAATGGGCCTGGTGTCGCAAAAATGCAGGTGACACAAAGGTTGATCAAATCCAGTCTTGTGCAGCTTTTAATGAAAAGGAGCTGGAAGCTGCTAGCCTGCGTGCAGACTTTGGTTACTGGGGAGGAGAGAAAAGAAAGAAATTGCAGTTTCTTCTCTTTCCTCTCCTCCCTAGTAACCAAAGTCTGCACGCAGGCTAGAAACTGCATGAATTCCAGTTTATGAACACCTCTCCCTATTCCATATGCAAGGAGTTGTTCTGTTTTGCACTCTTCATCAAGGATGTTAGGATACCCATGTTCTGATCAAAAGTTCATTTACCGTGCTTTGATCTTGGCTTTCTTCTTTGTTTCTTCTCAACTCGTGCCTTCCACTAAACTTTGTCGTGTATTTTGATCATTCGTATCTAACTCCCTCGTATTTCTGTGTCTTAACGCTCCTTGAAGAAGAAAAGGCTTCAAAACCGAAGGCACACTAACAAACAGGAATACAAGGGAGTTTCTTACCATAGGGCGACGATACCATTGAAGGTAACTAGAACAGCTAGTGAAAAGTCACAAAAACAAGGACATATACCTAATGCAAATTTCACAGGCAATGTGAACCACCAGCAATCCGGTATCTATTCCGATCAACACTTCAATAAAATGACAAACTGACTAACAAGTGCACCAAGTGCACTTACAAAATCTTGCATAAAGTTACGGTAATAGGCTTTGAGACAGCGGCACTTTCTTTAAGCTTTCTGCAAGAGTTAGAAGTTGAAGCTCGAGCGAAGCGAGCGCTTTTACTTTCTAGTATTGTAGACCCGGGTGTACCATGAATTGCGATTGATGAATTGATGAATTGATCAATTTCTAACGAAGCAAGAGGAATCAATCATTTCATATATTTTGAACCTTTGTTATGATTAAGTATTCATTAAACACTGTATTGACTAATCAAGAGAAGTAAATTAAATCTGAACAACACTGTTCAATTGCATTCCCTCTACCAAAAATCTCGTGGCTCTTTCTACGCATAAATAATAACCATGATGCTCAAAACAAAACAGAATTTGTTGATAGAAGAATCTATATATGATTGTCGACATTTTTTATGGCATCGGTTAATTTTGATGGTGGATGTCAAAACAAGCACATCTGCTTACCATCTGCATCGCATGCTGTTCTCCTTCCCTGATGCTTTCAAATTGTAATTTACAGATAATCAGTTTTGGCAAAAGAGCTGGTAAGCCTTTTGTAAATGCTTTTAAAAATTTCCAGGCAAACAAAATGTAAACACGGGAGGTAAAATTATCATTTAATTTCTCGTTGAAATTTCTCTGTTGAGAATTGAATTAATTCTACACAGTCTGAAGAGCTACCGTTTGGTCCATGTATTAGTTAGGGCGTCTTTCATTGATATATCGGATGAGTAAAAAATAGTTTACACTTTGACAGGCTGTGATAGACTCAAGACATATTCCCAGATATCGCAACAACGCAACAATAGCAACAACAGCAGCAACAACAACAACAACAACAACATTTTCTATTTTGCTCAGTCTGGTTTGAGCGTCCATCAGTCTTTCAATAGCGAAAACTACGAATATGCAATCAGTCTAGGGGTGTGAAATAAAACGTGTCTGACCGATATCCAAAATTAATTCTTAATCTATCAGTCAAAGGCTAACTTAGACGAGAAAATTTGTTTGGTAGAATCACTCATCATTTAGGCCCAGAAGTTAGGAAAATTCCCTTAATGGGTTAGTATGGAAACGAGAATTCCACGTTCCATTCTGGGCCATAATTTACTTGCCATTAAAATTGAGAATCTATCCTTGCGTTCCTTTGGCGATTAAAACAATCATGATTGTATTGTTTAAGATTTTAACATTGTTTTATTTCAAAGCAATTAGATCCAGCTGGCTGACTTTGAATGAAATCCTGATTGTTTCGATGGCCAAAGGAACGCAATGTATATCTGAAATTGAGAGTTGTATAAATCTTATTTTCTTATCCCACGTAACTGATGGACCAGAATGGACCGTGAAAATCATGTTCAAGGACAGGCATTTTTCTAATGTTTGGTTCTATAGATGAGTGATTTAACAGTACACAATTTTCTCATCTAAGTTAGCTTTTGACTGATAGATTAACATTTTGTTTTAAATATCGGTCAGTTAGTTTCTATTCCACTGCCTGCAAAATGTGTAAACTTTTTTGACTCACCCTGAAGATCCAGAACGGACTTAACACATCGAATAAACTTTCAAATCCAGCTCAGTTAGAGATGTTTATCAATAGTTTTCTTTGCCTGAAGGCTTCTACTGATCAAGTAGTTTATGCCGAAGAAGCACATGGTATTGTCAACATCATATCTTTCGTTTTCTCCATTTTATTCAAAATACGACACGTTATAACACAAATTTCGCCATCGCTCTTCTGTCCATTACAATGGCATTTATGGAGTCCCAATATGGTAGCCCAATCCAGGTCTTGATGTCTATCCAGTGACGTTTTGGTCTTCCTCGGTTCCTTTTACCATTGGCGCGGCCTTCTAAGATCAGTATTCAGTTTAGATAGTCTCACCGATGATCGTTTTATATCGCCAAAATATTTAACTTTCTCTTTTGATAACAGCTGATATAGGTTTAAGATTCGTTTGCGATCGTAAACGCTCTGTAACTAACTGCTATCTCGGTATTGTCAGTAGCAGTTAAGATTCTATTAGACGTTCCAAGATGGAGAATGAGGCAAATGACGACAATCATCTTAAACTTTATTTTACACACTCCATGCTGTAAAAATATTGTAAATGGACAAATCTAAGAGACATAAACGGGTAAAACATTCCAGTTGAAATTAACTGCAAAAAAGATAAATTGATTTGACGTAATCGTTTTTCGAACACTTCGAAGCAAACTTGGTTCATCTTTAGCAAATTTGAATGAAATCTGAATGTTTCAAGGCATTTGGAAATACCTACAAAGGTACTGTATGCTCGAGCAAAAAATAAATGCCTTTGAATTGCCTTTACAGAGGGGTATTATTTTCACGCATTTTAGATTTGTAACTTTGGAATTGATCACCAAAAATTAGAAAATTTACATCATATCTCCCTCTCTTCAAAAGGTATGGTGATAAAACTCCGAAAAGTAAAGTTGGCCGCTGCATTGGTTTGCTCTGGTTGTTTATGAGTGCAGCACTAATGTCCGGATTTACTGCAATGCTGACAAGCAGTCTCAACCCTACCACTGAAATGGCGGCCAAGAAGGTAATATGACGAGACTTAAGAAATTCTCTCAATCAGTAATTCAAAACAAATATGGCCTTAAAAGGCGCCCAGAAACGAGCAAGCCTAAAGGCAGCGATCGTCAGTGACTGTTGCATTTTGAGCATGCGTAGTTCATTATTTACACTTTCAGGCCCTTAGCTGGGGCTCATTCAGGAGTTAAGGTTGCTTGAACTATTTAGCGATTTCCAGTGACGACAGTGACAAAATTTGAGTTAAGCTTTTGATTCCCATTTCAATCTCTTTTGTTTCATCAGTAATCGAGCGCAAAATGAAGATCGATTTTCCTGAACGTATCGCTACGAATTCGCTATAAATGGAGATTGGTCTTAATTTTCACCTTGTGCACGCGAAAAGCGGTTTTTAAGATCGTTTATAAGGGATCAGTCGTTATTAATTCCGGGTAGGGGGCCAGAAGATATTTTAATTGGTAATGAAAATTTTCATAGCCCCTCCATTTCTTCACTAAAGTTTTCAAGGACTCCTGGTCTTTTAGCTGTAATTTTTTGTTGCCCCCCTTTATATTAAATTTGATGAACAATTTCTAAGGAACATGTATTTTTTCTGATAACAAGTGACGCAAGAGAACACAGAAATTATTTCAAGAGAAAAAAGTGATTCCTAAAGATTTATGAAAATATTCATTAATGGTACTGTGAGGAAAAATGCAAGGCTTTACAAAGATTATAGAAAGAAGACATTTTTGCTTCAGATAGCTCAGATTAGCTTTGTAGTTTTCATGGCCCCCTTAAGATTTTTAATGGCCCCCCCCCTCTAACAGCCCAAAATTTTTGGTGGCCCCTCTAAGGCCCCGTCCACACGTATCCGGATATTTTTGAAAACGCATCTTTTTTATCCGTTTTCAAAAAGATTCGCGTCCACACGAGGAGCGTTTTCAAAATTATCCCCGTCCACACGGAAACGCTGTGACACTAACAATTCGATATTCGATAACGAAATTCCATAATCGATAACGATATTCGGCAATCAAACTTCGATGAAAGAAAACAGACAAGAAAAATGCCCTCGCGTGATCCCCAAAGAACCGAGCGCATGCTCTGATACATCGTAAATCGATGCCTTGACGTCAGCGTTTTCAAAAAGCTCCGTTTTCACCCGTCCACACGACAACATGAAAACGGTGGTTTCAAAAAGATCCACTCTGGAGAGCGTTTTCGAAAAGCTTCGTTTTCGGTGACTGAAAACGCCGTCCCCGTCTGGACGGGAACCCAAAACGGATAAAAAAAGATGCGTTTTCAAAAAGATCCGGATACGTGTGGACGGGAGCATACAAGTCAAATCTTTCAATAGGGCACAGGGAAACCCACAAATCTTCAAATTTCATGCTATCAGCCAATGGTGTTGCCGTATTTTCGTCACATGACCGAAAATAACCTCTTTGAAACGAATTTTCAAGTACCCTTACGAAAATCAAAATGGACATTCGAGTAATAAAGATACAGAGCTGGTTTTGCCACGAGTCGATTCTACAGGCCCTACTCCATATTTTAAATTTTGCATATCAATAAAATCTCATCAGGGATCAGCACTACATCGAATTTTATGCAACCGAAAATAGGCCTATATTCAAATATCATTTGGAAACGAAACAAATAAGATATAGCTTCCAAAATTTCGCACCTTACGTGAATTATAGCAAGGAATAAGTTGAAGATGTTTCTTTGCTTCAGTTTCCAAAATCCTTGACGAGTCTCAGCTATTTGCTACAAAGAAAGCTATTGGGCCTACCTTCATCCGCTGCATAATGCCATTATTCTGTCTCAAATCGCCTTCTTTGCTGTAGTAAGGTAGCAGAGCTATTCACCAACAACATAACACCAATTTCCACTATTCTCCGCTGAAAAATTGCTTTCAACTTTGGTAAAGCGCGATGAACTTTCAACAGCTCTTCGCCACACTATCTATTCCAAGTTTTGAAACAGTGTGCTCACGTGGAAAAATTTCTGTTATTGTCAAAGCGCTCTTGATGTCATGGTCAAGAGGCAGATCTTGTATCACCCTCTCTCTACAAAGACGCGGCCTTCGTTTTAATATGAAAAAGTGAAAGGGATTGAGGCCAGGCTTTCACCTTATAAAAGTACAGATAATTTGGATAGCCTGGCCTCAATCCCTTTCACTTTTTCATATTAAAACGAAGGCCGCGTCTTTGTAGAGAGAGGGTGATACAAGATCTGCCTCTTGACCATGACATCAAGAGCGCTTTGACAATGACAGAAATTTTTCCACGTGAGCACACTGTTTCAAAACTTGGAATAGATAGTGTGGCGAAGAGCTGTTGACAGTTCATCGCGCTTTACCAAAGTTGAAGGCGATTTTTCAGCGGAGAATAGGGGAAATTGGTGTTATGTTGTTGGTGAATAGCTCTGCTACCTTACTACAGCAAAGAAGCCGATTTGAGACAGAATAATGGCATTATGCAGTGTATGAAGGTAGGCCCAATAGCTTTCTTCGTAGCAAATAGCTGAGACTCGTCAAGGATCTGGGAAACTGAAACAAAGAAACATCTTCAGCTTATTCCTTGCTATAATTCACGTAAGGTGTGAAATTTTGGAAGCTATATCTTATTTGTTGCGTTCCCAAATGATATTTGAATATAGGCCTATTTTCGGTTGCATGAAATTCGATGTAGTGCTGATCCCTGATGAGATTTTATTGATATGCAAAATGTAAAATATGGAGTAGGGCCTGT
The DNA here is from genome assembly GCA_964020215.1 of Aurelia sp. 3 sensu Dawson et al. (2005). NCBI lineage: Eukaryota > Metazoa > Cnidaria > Scyphozoa > Semaeostomeae > Ulmaridae > Aurelia > Aurelia sp. 3 sensu Dawson et al. (2005). Next base: position 20,879,086 of record OZ026572.1, on the reverse strand, counting down.
AGAATCGACTCGTGGCAAACCAGCTCTGTATCTTTATTACTCGAAGGTCCATTTTGATTTTCGTAAGGGTACTTGAAAATTCGTTTCAAAGAGGTTATTTTCGGTCATGTGACGAAAATACGGCAACACCATTGGCTGATAAGCATGAAATTTGAAGATTTGTGGGTTTCCCTGTGCCCTATTGAAAGATTTGACTTGTATGCTGTGGACGGGGCCTAAATATCTTCCAGCCCCTTACCCGGCATTATTAATGACAGCTGCCAGGCGAATTTTGTTTATTTGATTCAGGAGCCAAGTAGAAATTGTTTCATTCAAGGCCTAAATATGCGAAAAATGACACTGCCTCCTAACAATCTTTTGAATCAAATGAACAAAATATGCCACTAAGATCCAAGGCAGAGAAATTGAAAGAGACATCTGTTTGCATGAGAAAGTCAAACCGGTCTGAACTTTCACACCGTTGTGAACTTGCAGGGTGAGTGGCTGAGTGGCTTATACAGTCTTCGTCAGGTGACTGAAGTTAAGCTTGGTCGAGTGAGGTCAGATTTCGGATGGGTGACCTCTGAGGACTGACCTCGCAACTCACCTCGTCGTCCTTCGGAAGGGACGTTAAACTAGGGGTCCCATGCCTGGATGCGGCATGCACAGTGGGCCTAAATTAGCTTTCAGTCGCTAGAAATCCTGACAAGCTCACTCAAAACAAATTGAAAACAAACAAACAAACAGTCTTAGCAAGACAACCTATTACACAATAGCAATTTTTGTTTCAAGGTTGTGGTGTTAAATGGCACTCTCGAAGCTTCTTTCGTTAAAGAAAAAAGAGGAGAGCCAATTGGTAAGTTACGCTATTGAGAATTACTTCTTCAAGGAAATTAATTCAACTGCTGTTTTGCGGCTTTTTAGTTTTTCAAAGTACATCTGGTTGTCAGTTCACACGGAAAAGGAAGAGTTTGAAAATGGTATAACGTAAACATGCGAAAACAATAAAACGGAACATTTTTGAACGCTTTCAGAGTCAGTCTGATTGATTCTTTAAATACAGATAGATTTTATGGTGCAAAATTGTAGCCTCGATGTTGGAGACATTGCAACAAGTTCGTTACCTTTATTTTCTGTCGTTTTGCAAGCTTTGCCAGCATCGTGTTACAGTAGCCCTAGCCCGTATTGTAAATAGCAACGCGGACGTGCCGTCCATAAGGATGGGTTTTAGGCCTCGAAAATCCCTTGTAACCCTTCCATTAGAAATGGTTGGCTTTATAGATTATGGCAAAAACCTTTCTGCGCGGTTTTTTAATGACGATGGACTTTCTCACTTTAACCCTGAAAGTTGGTTGCTGAAAACTTCCCCTTTATAGTGGTGCATTCAGAGCAAAGTGAAACTTGATTTCTGGCATGCTGAACATGCTTGTTTTCTCTCAATTCCTTTAAAATGGGTATAAAAATCAAGTGAGAATCTCTAAAACGTTTGGTGGTGCCTCTCCATCGTCCAAAGACTCTCAAGTTACCCCTCCCCCATACCACGGAACGTAATCCTCGTTTAATCTGCAGATTTTCATGAACAAATCATCATTATGTTTTACAGTGGTAAACACTAATGAAGAAGCGTTGAAAAGGGCAGAATCATTGGATGTTGTTGGTGCATTGTTTGAAACCAATGTTGCCGCGTATTATCAAGAAACATTTTTCAAGCGACGTTTGAGCATTGGAGTCCCGATAAAACAACAACAGAATGTTACAATGCTTTACCTTATAAAGGACAAAGAGAGATTTTCAGAAGCAGACGACTATATCATGTGTCTGGAACAGCAAGTGATGAAATATGCTGATCGAAAGAAACCAACATTAAAAGTGAGTTTTAGAAAAACAAACTGGAAAATGAAAATCCGTATAAACGGAACTAATGGTCAAAAGTGGTCCGTCACGCATCTCATTGGTCGAAACAAAGTCAGAGCTTAACTCAGCAAAACACCTTTTCAACTATAAGAGGCCTAGTTTTGGAATTTTTCAAAATTTCTTTAGGTTGCGTCATATGAAATTTTTGACCCCATATTCACATTCAGCACCCTAATTTTACTCTGACAGCAAATTTTCATGATCTTACTGTTAGCGAATTTAATTTTATGACGAAAAGAAATTGCAAAATTTGTAAGGGATTTGATCGTCAATGACCGAGGGTGTAAAGTTACACCCCGAACAACTTTTGACGGTCAAATCCCATATAAATTCTCAAATTTATTATCGCCATAAATCAAACTCACATACTCTAGGAACATGACAATTCGCAATTAGACTAAACTTGGTGTGCTGAATCCAGATCCGTGGTCAGGAATTTCATATCAAGAAATTTTCAAAAATTTCCAAATTTAAGCCATTTATTGAAAAGGTTGTAATTTTGTTGTGATTTTGTGCATTGGGATATGCAATTTTGAATCGCGTATGTATGAAAAAATGAATGAAGAATTACTTATAGGGCAACAGTCACGAGTTACACTCAGCTCAGCTGATAAGCTCAAGTGTGCACCGGGCTTTAAGCATCTTCTACTGTATATTATAAGAGTCATTTGAGCCTGTTTCAGAAATTCAAAGGTTCTTTCAGGAGGGTTTTTATTGTATAAAATCATACACAGGGTGTCCCAAAATAATTGTGCCTCTTTTGTGCAGCTACTGCCGAGGAGCTTTATATTCAGTTATCTTGGTCTTTCACAGTTGAAAAGGTCAGGCTTCAACTTAGAGTTCGAGACCTTGTTTGAGTCAATCTGAAAAGTGCTTGCTGGTTTATGGCAGAGAAAAGGCAGAATAAGTGGTCGCATCAAAAACAACATCAGCAACGTCAAATAAGGTAAGTGTTCGAAGAAAGGGCTCTGGCATCGTATTAAAATTTCTCAGAATGTTTCAAAAGGTAGAAAGTGCTGTCCTATGAATAGAAAACACTGTCAACCCTTTCAAAAATTTAGTAAAAAGTTTTAAAAGTACGCTAGAACTCTTTCTTTGGAAACTTACTTTATTTTGACATTTTCGTAGAAGAACAGAAGCGCTACGTTTGAAGCAACCACTAATCTTGCTTTTTCTCTGCCATAAATCAGCTATCATTTGTCAGAATTACTCAAACAAGGTCTCAAATTTTAAGTTAAATCCTAACCTAAGCAACTGTGTAAAAACAGAGAAAATTTAAATCTACAACTCCTCCACAGCAGCCACGTAAATGGGGCACAATAGCAGTATGCATAACAGCATCCAATATGAACGTTCTTTCTCTTCTGCACTGTCTAATTCTGCAAAGGCATTTTTATATCGCTATGTTCTTTCAATACTAAGCTCTGATGTCACTGGTCAATCTCCTTGTGGAGCAAAGGAGGTTTATTTCGTCTGAAGAACAACTGGTTTATCCGTATCAAGTATCAAAGTATCTAGTTAGCTAATAGCAACGCCAGATAGCAAGTAATGATAGCATCTGTTGTTTTTGACACTCTGGTACAAAGCAGTTACCGATCTTAAAAAAAATGGGTTTAGTCAAGCAGAAGAAAACAATGCATCAGGTGAATGGAAAGAACGTCAACACGTTTGGCAGACAATGGAATAAAAATGGCCAATAACCAAAGCAAAATGTTGAACCTATCTGTCAAAGGCTAAACCAGTTAAATCAAGCTTTACGTAAACCAGGTTAAATTTTGACCAATCAAATGCATTGGATTTCCTGGATTAACCAATCAGAAGGCTCCATTCGATAACCTGGTTTAGTTTAAGCTGGTTTAAATTGCAATGTGAATGGGGTATTAGAAGGGAAAATTTTGTTTCACCAATCAAACCGCTCATCAGGAAGACCCAGATGTTACGAAAATGCTGGTAAGGGGTTGTAATTGGAAAAAGAATTCTTCCTGACCATGTTTACTTATCATTGACACTTTAAATTCAATTCAATTTTCAGTTTCAGAAATAGGCCACAAATTTCAGTTGCAGGTTAATAATGACCCAAAATGACAAGAGGAACTCTCGTTACCATACAAACTCCCTACAAGCAGTTTCCTAGTTTCAGGGTCTAACAGATGAGTGATCTTTCGAAACAAAATTTTGATATCAAATTTGGCCTTTGACTGATTGATTAAGGGTGTATTTGATTGGTGCCAATTCTGAAAACGGTAGACTTCGAAGACTCGGAATTTGTGTTTGATTGACTCCCCAATTATGAAACGGTAGGTTTGGCAGGTTTGGCAGGCCTCCTGAACCTTCTGCTCCACAAGGCAGAAGGTTTGGCAGACTTTAGAGAGATTCTCGATTTCAGTTGTAGATTTCTAAAAAACGAGGCGACTTTGCTCGCGTTGCTACGGGATTCGGCAACTTTACTCTTTGTCACCAAGCACCAGACTCGTCTTCGTGTTTTACAATAGGAAACCTCGTTTTCGCCAAGATAAATCTGAAACTTTCTGCTAGACTAGCTCCACTAGCCCCTCAATTTCGCTGTTGTTGTTGTTGCTGATGGCCAGCTCAATGAGGGACTAGTTGCCAAAGAGTATCTCAAATCGGAATTTTTTGGAGCGGAAAAATCTGCTCCTAACCTGATTGGAGCATTTTGGCGAAAACAATAGCTAATTCCTTTGTAGCCAATCGATTTTTGCTCTCTTTACTTTCTATTTCTCGAAAACCTCCTTTTCAAAGTGAGGCCAATGCATGGTCCGAGGCTTTCAAGAAGAAGCAATGGCGTTTCGCAGTTCGATCGAGAGAGAAGTTGAGGGAATTTTAGCCAGCCGTTTTTCACAAAGTGAGCAACTGGACGGAATGTTTGTTTGTGCTGTAACAGGACATGGCAAAGTATGATGCTTTTGCAATATTTCAGAGGCATTTTCAAGCACATCCAACTCTCTGCCAGTGGCAGTTGCTACTGTATCAGTCCATCATTGTAGGCCCAGTCCAGGTTAGTGACTTTTCGTTTACACTTAGCTCATGTATTTAAATTCATAACAGCTATTAGACTGCAAGCAGGTTACTTGGCATATGAATACTGAATATCTTGCCTTTCTGTTGGGCTTTGTTTACAGTTGTTTACTCTTTAATTCCGTGGTTTTTGGTTTTGAGTTAACGAAAGGATTTGCCTGAGTGAAAATTTGATAGTTTTGAAAAAAGGTTTTGCATAAAAATTGGTTTTATTGTATTTTGTGAACATAACCATGAATGGTACACAATTAAAAGTGACTGGATCCAAAGTTTTATTTTCCCATTATTGCCTCGGTGTGCAAAGTTATGTTTTTTGTCCTGTTTTGGGTTACACAAAGAAAAACAAAAGGTTGATTAAATTTTTGCTTGTGATTTTAATATTACCCTTTACTTTACATTGATGTCAATGTTTTTAATCCACAGGGATTTGTCTACAGCAAGATAGCTGCTTCATTATTATCAGATCTCATGTCAGTATGCATTTAGATGGCACCCATCTTGGGGAGAGATTGTCTTTCTGATGAGACAAAGCACTGGAACAAAATATAAAGAACATTTCCGTAGAAAATTTCTTGTTGTTCGGATGCTACTTAACTGATTGCAAATAATGACAATGTATCATGTTAACATCATTTGTAACCTTGTTGACCCTTTGGTTACTTGATCTTTGGTCACTCTTAACTTCTCAGAAATTTCAATTTTGTGTTCACTATACATGCTGCAATTTTGTCAGACTCACAAACTGTTTTCAATCGTTTTCAAGAACATTCTTGTTTGATGATCATTAATTCCGTGGTCCGAATTTTAATCATGCAGCGATTATGAAAACGAGGCTATCAAATCAATCCGATTTCAAACACTGTTTGGCAACAAGTCTCTGTATTAGCGACAAATCAGCTCTAAGGAGCATACAGAGATTGTGGAACCAGTCTAACTTTCTGCTTTGAAGAACTTAGTGTATGATGGGGAACGGTGTTTCCGTCTCTGCAAAGTCTACCGTTTCCAGAATTTGGTAGGTTTGGAATTACTAATCAATTTTTGGATATCAGATGCGCACTTTATATTCTACAGCCCAGCTGGTGCATGTGAATCTTCTTTGTGGCTATCTTCGTGTACGTTTGTAATTCTACTACTCGGCTGTAGGAATCTCGTATTGCGATCGCTGACCTCTTTTGCACCAGTGGGTCAATCAAAGGCAGTTGATTCTACCTATATAAGTCGGTATTTGTCTTGCAATGTCTTAATTAATTGATAAATTCTTTATTCAACAGGCCGAAAGAAAGCAAACGGTGTCGGAGATTTTATCTGGGAGCTCAGTCAACTTTCCACTGTTTGAGTCACTGTATGCATTTACTGGAGTTATGATATTTATTGGAATCCTCATTGAAATAAGAAGACTATGGCGCAAAAAGGACATTGGCACAGTCAACATAGGTTTGTATTATGCGCAACTTCACTGAACAAAGCTATGTAATGACGAGCAATTTTAACAACAAGAGAATAAATTATATACTTGGTCACTTGCCTAGGGGGAGGCACTCAGCACATGCCCATATGGGGAGCTCTGTCGGTGAAATTTCAGGCATATCATTTTAGCTTCATTACAGTCCAAGGATATCAACTCATTTTACATTCCGACACCTGTAAACGAACATAAAATATCCTGAAACAAAGCAAATGGAGGTCAAGATAGCCTCTAATAAACCCAGAAAATATCAGTTTGACAACAAATGATGCAAAAAATATCATGAATTTAAATTTATTTGGACCCAGAATTAGCATTTTCTGCAATTTTCTATCTTCTGATCAAGAGATATCGAATTTTTCTCCCCGTATGTGCATGTGGCTGAGTGTCCCCTTGTGCTCCCTTGGTACCTTCAAAGCCGGAGACAGCACAGCAAAAAATACCAACATTTCCCCATAGTTCTTGGATGGAAATTTAAGGGAAATGGACAAGTTTCTATGGGAAATTGAAGGGAAACGGAAATTTCCATTTCCCCTTTTGGAAATTATGGGAATTGAGTCCGTTTCCCCAAAATTTCCCCAGCAAAAAATTTGGTGAAATTTCATCATTTTTTGCAGTGCAGTCCTCGTTCAAAAGCTGAGCAAGTAGACAACAATTATTTTATTATGATTTTTGGGCGTAGTTCGACCAGTTAGGCCCGTTTCCTTTACTCCATTTCAAATTAAAACACGGCGGAACATATCCATTTTGGGCTCTTGTTTCCATTAAGGACGATCGAGAACGGAGAAATTTTGAAATGCTGTTCAAAGTGAGATGATCCGAAAACGGAGACATTTGAAAAACTATGGTTTTCAATTGATAAACGGGAATGGAGTCACTCAAAAATGCTTTAACATCAGCAATGACAACCGACTTTGCACCAAAAGCAGAGCAAACATGTTTAGTGAAAACAAGGAAACATAAACAAATGAAAACGAAGTATTGGAAACGAAACTCGATTGTCATGCTAGGCCCTCTTGATAACAGAGTAAAGGACACGGTTCAAAATTATCTGAACGCGGAGTAATTTGAAAACTGAAACATTTGAAAACAGAGCGATGCAAAACAAAGCCTTGATGCTGGGAGTCATTGTGTTGATTTATTATCTCTTCCTTTTGATAGATAATATTTTCCTTTTCGTCACTAACAGCCCTTTTTCGTATGCATTTGGAGTGACTTTGCTAGCCAGCCAGCTTTCAAGGCATCCTGTGCCACCGCTAGCTTTAAATCACTCCCCCTGTTTGTCAAAACCTTGGAAATTTCAACATGCGGAAACGTTTAAACTTTCTTATTTTTTTCAATTCGTTCATGTCAATTTTTTGACAATGGAATTAATATTGGGTTGTTTTACCATGAGCTACAACAGTGTAGTGTCCCGCATGTATGAAACAAAGTTTTCAGTTTTCAGGTCTGAGGTGTTTCTTACAAGAAAATGTATAAACTTCAAATCAGAGAGTAAAGTTTCTTAAATTTCTTATGAGGAAAATCATGTACTATCAATGGAGTTACTACTCAGACACAACCTCTATGATGGTGACGCAAAATACTCCATTATGGTTTTAATTATAAATTTTCGCTTTCAAGAAAAGCTATACCTAGTTCTGGAAGGTGCATTTGCTTCATTTGCATGCAAAACTCTGGTTTTCATTTTGAATAGATACGGTTTGATTTGATTAGAAAGCTGAAAATATAAACCATTGTTATGTAAATAATCTTTAAGTAAAAAACCAGCCTTTTTTCAGACCAGAGCCTGTTTCTTATCACAGGGGACATCATTTGGTAAATCAGGGCTGGTGTTTGTTAAATTTGTATTTCTCATGTGCGGGACACTGCCGTAATTTGGGATACCTACTATCGTCTTATATCTTCAAATTGTTCTCTCTTTATTGTCAGGAAAGCAAGAAAAAACTATCGAAATGGCAGTAATACATCCACCACGGCACAATGAACACATCATTCTGATCCTTGATGAACTAAAGACGATAAAGGCATCTCTGAAAAATATCGAGTCTCAGCAGCATTAAATGCAAACAAATGCTGAGTAAGATGGCTGAAAAATGCCAAAATGGTGCCATCTGCTAAAACACCAGCACCTAATCGGAGAACTCAACTCGTTGAATTTGTGTCTCAGCAATATAACTTGCGTGCGGTGGGTCGGTTTTCGGTCTCGGTCCTGTTCTCTCAATGGTTGTTGGTTGCGCTGGGGCCGGTCGGTCTTTCGGGACTCTGTGGAGTGTTTGTTCCTGGGTTTCAGAGGGCCGATTTGCTTCCTGGCAATTGATTTTTGCTTGAGAGGGATAGGATTCCACGCCTGTTGGAGTAGGGAGCGGAATTGACTCAAACATATGGCCCTGGACTAAGATAATGTATATAGTATCTTTGTCTTGTATGCATTGTATACTTTCGTTTATGTATCGTCCTTTAAGCACTGTAAGGCTCCGCATTTAAGAAACCACCTAAGAGGAGCTTTTAGGCTGCTGAAAAATAATTAGCCCAGTTAGTCCCCTGAGGTTCACATCCAGAATAAAGTTTCTTGTATTTTGAGCCAAACTTGTTCCTGGATTGATTATCTTCGGGGCAGGGTTTGCAAGAAATTGCTCTCAATCTACTGATGTCCTTGACAATCATTGATAACATACACATGTGGGGTAATATATCTATGAGTAGCTCCACTTTGTTGTAACCCATTTTCAAGGACTTTCCAGGAAAAGAGATTAAGAACTGAACAAACCTTCAGCTGAAAAATGAAACGTATCGTAGATTTAAGAAACAGTTTAGGCCAAACTGTGAAGAATTGGTTTCTTAAATACGGGACCTTACTGTGTTCTAATTTTATAATTTTCATGTGAAATACTGTACATAAAATATTTCTGTTGAGTTTAGAGGCGAGTTGATGACAGTATATTATTTGCCTTCATCTCAACATTATATAGAACAAAGTTGTCCTGTTAGTTGTACTCTAACTTTTATTGAAATGAATGCCCTTGGAAAGTTCTACAAAGTGATTCTGGGGACCAAATACAACTTAGCCTCGAAAACGATGAATAACAATAATACCATCGCTATAAGCTGCCGGGTGTCCCAGCAGAAACGTATGCAAGGTTTTTATGGTCCAGCCATTTGAATTTTTGGCTTTAATCAATGACTAGCCACTCTAAGAACGTTCCTTTATGGATTATACTGGACTTGCCCAAGTCGTCCTGGAAGAAATGAAGAACTGAAGAAATGAAGAGTCGTCCTGGATTCACTCTCCTTCTTGTATGACGACTTGGGCAAGTCCAGGATTATACTGGCACAAGGAGAGAAGAAACATCAATCTTGAATGCTCAAATTTGTGTCTATCTCCAAAACCAGAGCTGTGGCAAGCAATGACCTTTGGCTTAAGCAAATTTTTGAAGCAGATCAGAATTGAAAACCGACCTTCAAGGAAACTTAAGAAACCGCCCAATGACCCAATAACTGAGGGGTGGGGCTGGAGTGAATGGTGGGGGGGGGACTTCTGGCACGCAGAATACAATAAGGTTTAACATTATTGAAAATCTATCAAGGTTATCATTGATTTATTCAAAGTGTCTCAAGGGTCTGTTCAGGCCAAGAGGCCAAAGCTTTGGTTTTGGAGGTGGACGCAAATTTGTGCTTTGGAGATAGAACATTTCTGCTCTCAAACCACCAGCACTAGCAGCAAGCAAGCATGCAAGCAAGCAAGCAAGCAAGCAACATTTATTTGTTAATGCAGGCTAGGTATGTAGCGGCTGTCTATACAGCTGATGTGGGCATGCAGCACTACGGCTTGTGCCCTCAGAGTTGCCTCCGATAACTCATTGACCGACCTCGTAAAGAGGGAGTTGGCTGTTGGCTTGTGGTTTGTAGTTCCGACGACGGTATTCCAACCTATGCGGGCAGACCCCTCAAGATTCAAAACACTGTGACTTAACCACTAGGTCACACCACATATTCTTCATGTTCAAGTACCAACAAATGAGGTACCCGCATTCAAGTCAACTATGGAGAAAAACTTTGAAAGAGGTTGGTTGATCAAAGTTAAGTTTACATCATCGGACTTAAACCAAATCTGCGTGGATCTGTGTGTGACACCCGGTAGATGCGATTTTCACTTGGATTCAGGCTTTTTTCTATAGATTCAAACTACAACCAGTTTGAGAGCACAAAGAAATCCATTTCATATTGAAATTCTAATGAAATGTACATCTCTACCATTACTGAAGTAAAATTTTTAAATGTTGAAAACCGAATCCGTTGCTCGAATACTGCCTTACTACTTGGTAATACAGAGATAAACTTTCATTTGAAGATTGCTAGAAAATGCTTCTCAAAATATTCAAACAAAAATGGTCCCACATCATGACAAGTGCAGAAGAAATACTAACTCTAGTTCGACAAATGCATCGACTCGATTTTGCTCAGTCCACGACCAACTACCATTGCAAGCAGGCATGCAGAAGTATGCGGGCAGGTGAACGGGGACATTTTCAAATGCATTTGACTGAAACAGGATTTAAAGCAATTTGCAGACAAAGGAAATACTCTTAACCAGTCATTCAAAGCAAAAAAGGAGCCTTAAATGTTGTCTTTGGACCAGAAAGCCAGACTGTCACCGTGTGCACTCTAAAGGTGGCTTTCAAGAGAAATTACAAGTCTATAACGAAAGAAAAGGATAAATTTAAAGTTCTGCCACACGGATTATTAAGTTTTTTTCAGGAGCTCAGTATCAATTGTTTTATTCAAGTTATACGAGGATATCAATGCCTTCTGCTTAGCTTCAGATTTAAATAATGAGAAATATCTACTAGGTTTTCATCTCATGACTTCTCTTAAAAACCACCATTCGCGTGCACAATACTAAAGTTTGCCTAAATGGCTCCGGGAACGTTTGCGGATTTGTTTATTTTGAATTACTTGTTGAGAGAATTTCATTGTTTTGCAATCACTGAACGCAGTCTTAGATCATGTTTTCCTGCTACGATTTTGGATCCATGGCATAACAGTAAAGAATCAGCCTCCTGCATAGATGCAGGAACCGGGGGACACGGGGGGCACGTGCCTCCAAGATTTTGCAATGAACAGAGAAGTGCTCTTTTAATTTTTGAAAATGGTCCCTTTTTCTTAGGGAAAAATTGTCCTAGAAGTATGGTGCCCCCACAACTTCGAGATGCTTACTACGTCCCTGGTCTCTTGTTTACACTATTCTTGCTAATCAGTAACATTTTTGTTCCTCAAGTCTACACGATATCCTGCCCAGGAGTAATGTAAACGCTCTTGAGGAGTCGTAACTTTGTAACGAATCAAAACTGCACCGGTACCATGTAAACATGGGCTTACATTCTATAATTTCAACGAAATTTTTCCAGTGCAAACACCGTCTCTTGATAAATAGTTTCTACAAAAAAACCATTAAAACGAATGCAAAATATATTACATGCAATTTCTACATCAAAATGTTTGCAAGTGGATAAAAATTATTTACATCATCTTCAAACTACGCAATACTTTGAAGCACGGGTCAACTCAAAGAAAGTCCTAAAGTATCCTTGAATCTTGTTTCGTTAGTTTCAATAGCAGGAGATATTGAAGAGCATTTCGCTCGACTGACAGATTTGTATCCTTAAACGGAATCTAAGGGTTTTTTAGCATTTGATAACGAATAGCCCTGCAAACATAATGGACCATTTTCACAATGACGTCAAACATCAATTGCCTCGGAAAAATGTGGATCTCAAAAAGCGTGCATTGCTCTCAGCAATGCATGAAATAGCTTTGTTCGTGTATTCGCAACAATGGTGTAGCTTTTTTGCCGTACAGGGAATCGTATCACTTGCCTCGAAATAAATTTAATTGTGAAATAGGTCTATTGACCGTGACATGTGGCGAACCATAGTCTGGTCACTGATCTACGTCACCAGGAAATACTGATGTAAGATAGGCGAGGACGTGAGTGCAAGTGGCTTGAGCTACCTTTATATGGCTACATTCCCTTCAAAAATTTTATGATTGCAAAATGACTGAAAAAGGGCCTAAAACATTGACCAAATCATAAAGGAATCTTTGCACAGAACAATAAAGTAAAGAAAATATCTCATGGATGAGAGATATCCTCTGCAAAATGGGTTGGCAAATCTTTAGCACTTGTTTGAAAATTTATATCTCACAACTCTTGAGAGATGTGAAACGCCCATTGCCTGTTGTTGTTCTGTGTGAAGGGTCCTAGCGATTAGATCAATGCCTTCGCCTTTTTCCAGTCATTTTGCAACTTTGAAATTTTGATGACGTTGAATTTACCTATACTTCCTTTGTTTATAAGATGGCAAGGAAAATAAAAAATGCTTCGATCATTCTGCTTTTAACTAGAATATAAATCATTTAAATCTGTTAAGTGCTCTTGGTCTTATGAAGTTTCAACAATGGAAACTTATTCTCTCTCACATGGTGCTTACATATTTTGCATTCCTGTGGACTGTTAATTTGATGTTAATTTTTAGGAAGCAGGAAGCTCTTAAACCAGCAAAGTTTTGACAAGGAAACTATATCACAAAATTGCAAATACATACATGAAGAAACGACAGATTTACAACAAACTAAATTTCCATAGCTTATTCAATCATTCTTGTGCCGAACTATGGCGAAAATATGGCTTTAAATTCATCGTGAAAATATGGCTTGCTCTGCCTCACCCGATAAGACTGATGCTCTATCACATTGGCCGAAATACTTAGCAAATTAGAAAAAGATTTTCAACGAAAATGTCTCTTTCTCTGTGTGCAAGAATCAAAGTAAATGAGGGGAGAATATTTGATACCTCTCATAAAAGACAAACAAACAATATTTAAATAAGCTGCACCTCACTATTTAGAATTGGAACAATTTTAAGTCAATACATAAATAACTTACAACATTGGAAAGTACACTTACAAAAAGCATTAATGCCATCAAAATTTTGAATCTTCTTTATCACAAAAAGCAATATACCCTGACTGAACGATTCTAGCAACTTAGTATCTCAAGCCATTCATGCAGAACTCTCGTCTTCAACATTTACCCAATTGTTTCTTATCGCATTATGTTCATCGCTCTGAGGAGGTACAGTTTCACCTTGCCCAGCAATGGCTGATTCCTTTGGAGCACCATCCAGGTTAAGATCTGCAACAGTCATGTAATGATGCGGGTCATCAACGGCATCTTCAGTACCCATGTAATCTTCAGCAGAACCCGCAATTTCTCGCGTGTCATCTTCAGAGAACATATCATCATCGACAGCTGCGCATGGATTCGCAAACCCACTCAGGCCATCGACTGAGTCTCCTTTAACTGACTGCACTTGGACGACGGAAGGCATTTCGAGCTCACCGTCATCAGGCACATGAATCTCTGGTAGAGGTTTCTTCTGTGGTAATGGAGGGGCATTATACAGTTCATCGATGGACGGGAGGGTACTTTTCGGCGATGCTATAGTTGTTGCACTTGTAGTCACCACATGGGCAGGCTGCTTCTCGTATTCAGGCAGCTCTGCATAGGGATTCACTAGTCCTGTCATTCCCTTTCTTGATTCTACGTGAATAGGGTTGGGATCCTTCGCTGCAGTGGCATCTGTCGATAAATCGACGCTCATCATTTCAGAATACGCCCTCCTCCCATCGTAAATCATATTGTTGAATCCTAGAGGATTTTTATGACCACCATTTTGCTGCGGCAAAGAACTTTGTTGTTCTTGTCGTTGTCGGATTTCGACGATTGGTTCCTGTTTCGTTTGAAGGTCGGTATTCGAACGATACATCACATTGTCGAAAGCATTGAAGCCTCCACCTTCGTTTTGTTGTTTTCTAGAATAAAATGTTTAGAATGTTACCCAATAGATTCACACTGTGAGAAACTCTTATCACCAAACAAATACTGAATAAGATCTATCAATGACTTTATACCGCATTCACACTGACACAGTTAAACCAGCTTCATCTAAAACAGTTTAAATTTCAACGAATCAAATGACTGGATTTTTTGAATGGACCAATCAGAAAGCCTTACTCGAAAACCTGTTTTAGTTTAAGCTTGTTTAACTTGCAGTGTGAATGGGGCATTACTTTGGCACATAATGTTATGGCTTGCTTGCAATGTGTTTCTGAAGTTCTTAGGTTAACAAAAATTCACTTTGCTTTTGAATCCCTTGATTCAGTTTTCCCCTGCTGTCTTCAAAAAACGGCCCTGGAATCTATTAAGTATGGGAAGAATTTTGCCGAGAAGAGTACGACAGCTAGTAACTTTTTTAGTTATTACCCCCAATAGTTCAGTTCAGTTCCTTCGATTTTACAATTGCAGTAAATATCAAGCCACGGATTCCGGCGCTACTATCTATTTCCAGGAGGCGGTCAGCACAACGTCACTAAAAGTCAACAAGACAAAAAGAAAAGTAATGGTTTACCTTCTCCGAATATAGAAAGTAGCAACAATGCCAATAAATATCAAGCATAATATCAATACAACCATGCCAGCAACTAATCCGCTCTTTGAATTGCCTTTCTTTCCAGTCGATTTGCCCGGCGGTTGCACGGTTGCCTTATTGCTAATAAGTTCAATGTTGGAGACTTTAACCCCCAGGGCACTCTCCACTGATGCTTTGGAAGACTCGAATCCCTGTTGAATAATGTTCGGGGGTAGGAGAAATATTTTCCCATCGGCAGTAGCTTTGACGGTGAATTGAACTTCAGTTTGAGAATTTCCTATCGATTTTGGGTAGCCATTAACAATTATGATGTCATCCTTGTTAATGACAACTTGGTCTGCAACTTTCCTATGGAATGAGGTGAAAAATTTTCAGCTTTCTTGGCACGTATCGTAAGAGCTCTATCAACCTCCTCAAATAAACCCTTCCCTTCTAAGCCAAGATTTCTAACAATGTCCCCTCTCTACTAAGCCCCACTTACATAAATAAAAAAATCTACAATGGTAAAAAAGAAGAATAAATAGATACATGAAATATCTACAGTTTACATAGCAGAGTAATACTATGTACGACTACTCTGGCTATTCTTTCACTTGTAGTTGTTCAAGATAAATCTTGAAGCTGAAGCTGTAAAAAATGATCTATTTTGATGTTTCTTTTTTTTCATTTAATTATGTATGTATCATTGTAATTAGGATAGGGCTTTAAATGATAAATAAAATTTTCTTTTTTTAGATTTTAAGCACGGCACCCTGAAAAGCAGTCTTCTTAGATTGACGTGGTAACCGTGGATGAATAATTTAAAATGAATGAAAATGAAATAAATCCACTATTCGTGTAGATTCCAAATTTTGATGCTCTTTTCTTTTAAATCCTGCGTCACTTTTTGTGACGTGAGGGCACAATTGTTTTGGACACCCTGTACTAGCAGTTAGAAATTACGGCAGAATGTGGTGTTTACTGCACTATTCTATGTCGAGGGTGGCACCACGGGGTGGACTGGGGTGGACATGTCCACCCCACTTTCCTCCGGTCGGTATTCAGTCCTAAGCAAAAACGACATAAAAATCGCTAGGTATACCTTCTGGCCATCAATTCTATCTCTTTTCCACCCCACTCTTTCTGAGCTGGTGCCGCCCCTGTTCTATGTGGAGATCACACACCAATTAATCCTCAAATACCTACCTTCTCTTTCTAGTAGAGACTTGATTCGATTTGCAATTTGTAGTTCTACAATATGTTGTATACTGAGTCGCCAAGGTTGACTGAATGGCTTCTGGTGTTAACTAAATCAAAGTAACGAACATATAAATGAAGCAATACTGATTACAGAGGCGTTGAATCTTTGCAAAACTTAAATCTATCGTGTAAACTGAATCCTTTCAACTAAATCAATCTAAGTATACTTCAGGTAATTTTCAGGAATCCAAGAGATACATTTCTTCGTGATGAATTATTTTTGAAAATTAGGATCACTAAAAGGCTACATGAATTCAGCTCATCTTGCTTATTTCCTGATAAAAAATTCAGACATCTATACTGTAGATGGTGATTCATTATAGGGGTGCTTGCTGGGATCTTTTCAAAAAATATGGGAATGACTGCTAAGATGGATTCAATACGTCTTTCACTAAATAACAGTCTCACAGCATTCCTTTTTTCAATCAAAAGCGTCTACGTTTTCAAACAGTGGAAATTTTTGCTGTGATTTTTGAATGCTACAAAAATTATTTCGGGGACGAAATAATTCGGACTGCAAACATTTTCAGACATTAGAATTTCTGGACACAACAGGTGACTCAAAAAGTACTGTGAAATCTATTCAACATCCTTTTGTGAATTAGCATGGTTACCAAAATGAAGAACTCAAGCTTAGACGGAAACTAGATATGCTATCCAGTGCCCTGAAAAATCATTACGGAAAATAATAAAACTGACAAGTCACGTTTCTTCACTCGAGATGCCTTTGATCATGCGTTTTCCTGTCACTTTCAGGATGTTATGTAAGACCAATTTTTCAATCGGGAAAATTTACCACGCGCCTACTATGCTGAAAATCACCAAAAAAGATATAAAAAGAATACTTCAATTTTTTAGCTATTAGAAAAATCAATTTTGATGATTAAAGCACAAGTAAATTTACTGCAATGATTTTTCGAGGAGGGGAACATTCTTATGAGTCATCCGCTACGATATGTCTGGAAAAATTAACGTCTGAGATGTTTGATCCTTAGTGCATTTATCAAATGAGTTAGCCAAAAATATTTCTCGGTCGTGTTTGTGGATTGGTTCATATACATTTCTAAATTAAGAAATCTACCATAGACATTTAATTGAATTTTTAAATTTGATTTACCTCCTAGTAAATGTAAATGAACTGATGTTCAATATGGCCTACTCAAAAATATGACTAGCCTTATTACATGGATATAAATTACAAATTAACTCGAATATCCCATAGAAAAGGAAAAACTATTAACAGAAAGGAACTCTGAAGTTAAGCGCATGAGATGAACGTTGATTTAGATTATGAACCTCTTTGACCTTTCAAAATAACTTTCAGTCTCGCTTTGAAAGTACCTAGCGATGTGGCAGATTTGATTTTGTCGTTCAAGTAGTTTCAAACAGGAACTCCTCGATGCAAAAAACAATAACTGTAAACAGGAACAGTAAACAGTAACTTCTAGACATCTCTTTGCTTGTAATCCAGTCATCGTCTTATAAACTATGTACGAACGCAACACAAAAGATCACACTTACAAAATGTTCTCCTGTTATCTCCACTACACCCCCGTCTAAGTGCCCCGGTGATAGGTCAGATTTTCACCGGGGTCCTAGTGACCGAAGGATATGGTGAAATTTTCTCTGGGGAGCTCGAATTTTGTAACGAGGACAGCATAATTATTGGTGGGGAACTGTTTCTGCATGAAAATAATTTTTCAGATTTCTCTGCGGGGTTCACCTGTTTGCTGCCGAGGTTTCATTTGTGAGGCGTTTTGTACCGGGGAGATTCACAGCTTATCCGGGGACTAATTTTGCTCCAATTTTTTCGCCGGGGAAATCACCGGGGTAGGATGTACCGGGGCACTTAGACAGGAGTGTTCCACTGATGCATCACGCAAAAAGACTAATTACTAAAACTAAAACATTAATATTCATCAAAAACATGGTGAAGGCAAAAAAAATGGTCTTACCGTTGAAGATTGAGTAGTTGCAAGCGTCACGACCAAAATGTTTGCTCCTAAAATTTAAATCAAATATCGATAACAATGTTTTCACCAATCATACAACTTTAGTCGGGGCTCATCGAATCCAACTCAGCATCTTCGTTGCTCACAAAGCCATGTGCTAGGGTACTTGAAATTGATTTTTGCAAAATTGCGGCCATTTTGTCAGCAATACCAGGTGAGTCAATGAGACCAACCCCGCTTGCAACTTCACTTTTCCCTTACTATGAAGGCAGTGATATTTCTAAATATATCAAGTAATAATGAACATGTTGAAAGAGATTTATAACTCTAACTGACTTAAATCAGCCACTCCATCCTGAAATTATGAGGGATCTTTTTGAGGAAGCCCCTTAAAGAACAAGTCAAGGGTTGATATAATTGTTGATTATTCAAGAGATTACATTGTTGTGAATGGTGCGTAGCACTTTTTCAAATTTTTTTCTCTTTGAATCTGCGAAACTACATATTTCAATCTGCTACGAAGTGCGAAATGAAGTCATTTTCTATGACGTCACTTCATGTTTTGAACGAGGCTTCCAAGTGTGTTGATACTATACCACTCACATTGCTAGCCTCCTTATCGCGCCTTCGCACACTTGTACAAAATACAAGATGGCGACGATATTTGGCCTAACTTACGAAGTTTCATTAACCACTTTATGAAAGTTGGAAGCATCAAAAACTTGGAAAGAACTCACGATTGGTGTTCAGCAGTTGCTAAGGTTGGTTTCTAAAAATGATTTCATCAACCCCGGACTTGTCCTTTAAATTTGTTGTTGTACCGGGTGAGTCAATAAAAACGCCCGGCGTTTGAAAAAATCCTGATCCCTGAATATCAAACCAATGATGTTCAAAACCGTCTTGTTTTATCCCCGATATGTCAAATTAGGTTCAGTAATTTTCCCGGCTTGAATCGGTCATTCCTTCCCATCGAAATAGGAGACTTTCTGCAGAAAGCCCCTTTCGAAAACCTGCAAAAACGAGCGAAAACAGCAAGCAAAATTTCCTTTTGTTCTCCTCCTTAGCAATAATGACTCCTGGATGTGCTCATGTATTTTGTCCTCGTGGGAGAATGGAATCCCCCAGAATAAGTTATTCACAAAAGGGGGAAGACTTTTCAACCCACAAAAACAAAAGCACGTGCTGCAGCGTGCTGAATGTCATTGCTGTGACGTAAACACATTGGGGAATTTTGCTTGTAATTTTAGCACGTTTTTCAAGGTTTCTTAAAGGGATTCATTTTAGAAAATTGCTTACAGAATTTGAACGGAGGGACCGATTTTATCCAGGAAAATTTCTAAAAATAATTGAACATGTTAGCTATTTAATCAAATATTGCAAAATATCGTTCCTTATATAGTCAGGGAGCAGTAGCCTTTCAAACGCCGGGCGTTTTTTTTGACTCACCCGGTATATTCATTTTACATCGATGGGATAAAGTAGTCTGCTATGTACAATTTACTGTACAAGAAAACTAATCAAAATCGATGAATATACCGGGTGAGCCAGAAAAAAGTTCTCACTTTTGAAAATTCATAACACGAAGACTAATTCACGGGTTTGAATTATTCAAATTCTAGTTACAAGCCGAAAGATCAAAGTATTTTTGTGATTTTTCTTGCTGTCCTACCAGCACTACAAATATAGGTTAATTCAACTTTACAAAAATTTCATGGTTGCAAAATGACTGAGAAATGGCCTAAAACATCGATCAATGCATAATAACAGAATAATGAAGGAAATGCAACTTCTCATGGGTGAGAGATATCCTCTAGGCATTAATCGCCTTAGGATTGAAAATCGTTTGTATTTGTTTGAAAATCGGTGTCTTATATAACTCTTGAAGAAGGCGAAACGCCCATGGCCTATTGTTCGATTTGAATAGAGTCCTTACGATTTGATCAATGTTTTAAGCCCTTTTTCCGTTATTTTGCAAACATGTAATTTTTATAAAGTTGAATTTACCCAATACTTCTAGTGCTGGTAGGACAGAGAGAAAAATCACAAAAATACTTCGATCAGTCGACTTTTAACTAGAATTTGAATGATTCAAATCCGTGAAGTAGCCTTGGAGTTATGAATTTTCAAAAGTGGGAACTTTTTTCTTGCTCACCCGGTATGTAATTAATTTAAAATAAGCAAATGAATTATCAATTTTTTGTTTATACAATATTTACAATAAATCGACGGGCATTGCAGTTGTACTTGGGACCATCCTATTGAGTTATCAAGCTTTTAAAAGTATTAAGGCTATCAGATCCGCCAATTTTAGCTCCTCTGGTAAGCAGTTCCAAATCTGTGGTCGTAAGAATTTGAGACTGTTTGTGCCAAAAGTAACCTGATTTCGCCTATAATGAGTAAGATTATTAGGATTTCGCGATAAATGATTCCTGCAAAAGAATGAAGAATCCTTCAATAGAATCCTCCAAAAGGGCCTATTTTGAAATTGGTCACACTTCGAGAAAATCGTGGTTCTGCGAATAAAACAAATTATGTGAGTTCCAAGGTAATTTAACTGTTTTCAGTATCTGCAGGCGGAAGATAGTGACTCATTTTATCATCCTTTTCACGAAAAAATCGTGAGGTGAAAATTTTGCTGCATGAAAAATGATTTTTGACCAAAAACGTGCCATTTTGAACTTGCCTTAATGGTACTGAATGGAGACGAAGTTTTCACTCGACATGGGGCTGAGGACAAAATTTTCACGGAATTATGTTGAATTGTACTCGAAATGGTGCCACATAGGCATAGGGGCTTCCAGTATGAAGTAGGCGTTGCCAAAAGGATAGGAAAGTTTTGTCCGTCCGACAGACAGACTGCATGCACTTAATGTATTCACATGCCATGTGATTAATCATTTTAAGCAAAAAGCTGCACCGAAACGCAATCTTGAAGAGTTGAACGATGCATAGATACCAAGAGTGTAAAGAAAAGTGCTTTTTAGCAGCACAGAGATGCAATTGAAAAACATGCATTAAAATTTCATTTTCTATCTAGTCCGTCCGACAGAGGAGGAAAACCTGGATTCCTGCAGAACAGGAGGGTCAAATGCAGATCCAGATGGTCTATTTTATAGAAAATCATGTGTTTTAGATAGACTCATAACCGAGGTAGCCATAAGCATTAAGGTTTGGGCAGGCAAAAGCTTCAAAGTATCTCATGTCCACCTGACAGATTTTGAATTAAAAAATTGGCCCAAAAACGGCAAACATAACCATCAAACTTCCAAATATTCTGCCTTACGGCAATGACTTCAACATTTTTTAGGACACTTTATCCTCTTAACCCTAATCCACATGGGGGGTGTTTTCCACCCCCCCCCCTCGAGGTTTTTCTTGCCGTGTTTTTCAAAGACATCAACTATGTCCCCCAAACCTACCTGACTTTTACTAATTATCTATTTGCCACATTTTGATCAAAAAATTTTCAAACAATAGAGCTCACAGGTCACGTGACATGCCCATATTTGGAAGCAGGGAACAAACAAATCATTGTTTTTGATGATTTCAAGTGAAAGGTTTGATCATATTATGAAGTATTATACACCAAGTGAATCAGTAAACGAAGAGCTTTAATTTGATACCGGAATTTCTGGAATTTGATGACGTCAGCATTTTTTGATTATGACGTCATAATAGCCGCCATTTTGGGCTAACTAGCAAATTTTTTTAATTTTTTCGATATTTTTCAATTGAGAAGACTCCAATGATACGTTTGTAATGGGGTATAACCACTTTGCAGCTTATTTTTCTCTATCTTTACAGAGAAGAAATTAATTGCACAAATGACGTCATACAAATTGGCTAATTTCTGCCAAAATATCACTCTAAAATCATTAATTTCTATGAAATTATGCCTTAACATCAAATTTGTGGCTAAAGTGAACCAAAAACTGCAAAATATTTGTGCCAAGCTATCTTTAAATTCAAATTTAACTTGGAAGGCTGATTTTCACTGATTTTCAACTTCATGACGTCACTGTGACGTCATAAGGTGTGGCAGCCACCCCCAAATTGCGCTGCAACCTTGAAATGAGTTGATCTGTAATTGTGCCAAGTTGTATTGGATTCTGAGGAGTCTAGGGTAGTTTTCAGAGGGGGGTGGAAAGAACCCCCCCCCCCCATAAATGGTAGCTCGAAAAAAGCCAATATGGATTAGGGTTAAGGCCAATTTCCAGTCAGCGTAATTTTCCGAGCGGGTGGAATTTTAGACAATAAAATGTTGCTCAGCCATGAATATCTATTCAATTTTAGAGCGATATTTTCTCTCGCAACCAATAGAATTTCCGTCCGCTCGGAAAATTCCACTGACTGGAAATCAGCCTTAACGAGGATGTTTTCAATATTTTTCAACGCGTGACATTCCTCAGTTGCAATTGGTAACGTGGATTTGCCAAATATTTCCTGTAATTTCTATGACTTGGCAATTTCTTTGCAGAACGGGGCTCCCAACTTCAGAAAATGCCACAAAAAGATGTCTATGATTCCGGAAAATCCTCATGAAGGCACCCTTAAGAATACCACACGTCCCCGTACCATCAATATACAAAGATATCCCCACCTCTTGAGTTTTTGGTAAATTGCAAATCAGACTTTTCCCTCTAAGATAGTCAACATGGATAAAACTTACGGTAATCAAGCTCACATTGACTTCCAACGAAAGTATCGATACAGTTACACGTAGCATTTTGCAAACCATTGACACATGATCCACCATTTTGACAGGTTTTGCCAGAGCAAAAGTCGATTCTGATCTTGCAGTATTTTCCAGTATATGCAATGTCACAAGAACACGTGTATCCACTGGGCCCGTTGACGCATTGATGACTCTCACGGCATTGGCTGTTTTTGCAGTAATCAAACGACTGACAATTTTTGCCTGAATACCTAAAATAAAGGGAACCATAGTAAACCAGGAGTGGCGAAATGTCGAGAAATCTCTAAAATAATGTTCATCTCCGTAGAAAAAGGCAGGGATGTGCCTGCCAAGGAACACTTTCAGTACTTCTTTTTATTCAAATATAAACATTTACAATATATCTTACATTTAACTACCTATTCTAATTACTTTACAACTCTACAGGCACGATACCATGGGGAGCGAAAGACAATGACTACCCCATGGCCAATATAAAAAGACGCGCAACGTTCAACTAACTACGACTACACTACAAACAATTCAAAACCAATGGACAATGAACTAGCTTCTGTTCCACGACAATGTCAGGTCAGGATTGTGATAACTTGAATTTCAATACTTGCCCTGGCACTTTCAAAAACGAAATATCAATCTTAAAAGATGTAGCGAAATTGTTCGTGTTGTTGTTCCTTTAGTTTCTTCATTTAGCTATAGAGCTCTATATCTTTAAAAGCGCTGGTATAAAATTCTGTGACCTATAGGGTGTTTCATAAAAGCCTCCAAGTTTTCAACTCAAATATCTCTCAGCCTGCTCATCTTAGCAAAGCAAATAAAGCACTTTTTAAAGGCGTAATAATGCATCTACTAAATGAGTATTAGTTTGATAAAATTGAGCGACGGCACAACAAGGGCAGATTTTGTAATACAATAGCATCCGTCGCTTTGGTTCACACCTCAATTCAAAGCGATTAGCAAATGCAGACAAAAGAAGTTCCCTCAAGCAGAAATTCCAAAACAAACGAAGCCGCAAAGTTGCCCTGAAACCAGTATGCCGAACTCTCGCCTTGTGCGCGTGTCTCGTGGATTTTGTTTATTTGACTCAGGAGCCGAAGAGTGACTTTGTACATCTGAGCAATAAATATGCAAAAATTGTAATGCCCTCTGCTCGGTTTCTGAATCAATTAAACAAAATCCGCGAGACAGAACTTTAGATTTACCCTTCCTCCTTCGTTATAAGCTCATACCTTCTCTTAAAAACCTCCCTTCGCCCGCACCAAACGAGAGTTTGCCGCACTGGTTTCAGGGTAACTTTGCGGCTTCGTTTGTTTTGGAATTTCTGCTTGCGGGAAATTCTTTTGTCTGCATTCGCTAATCGCTTTGAATTGAGGTGTGAACCAAAGCCACTGATGCTATTGTATTACAAAATCTGCCCTTGTTCGACTGCACTGAAATTGGGGTCTTCCAATATGAATAAACTTTTCAGCATTTGTAAGCAACGTTTACAGCATCAAAACGTGCGATTGGTGAAACCGAAAAAAATTTACCTATGTTTTATAATTCATCTCAACATCAATGAAACCCCTGCAACGGAATTATATCCTAATAAAAGGCGTTTAAATATAAAACTAGGAAGCTTTTTAGGAGACACATTGTATTTAGTTGAACTGAATGGCTTCACAGAAACCTTAGCCATGTCATTAAAATTTTACCGTTGAGCATTTTTGAAATCTTAATATTTTCAAAATTAGAGTGGCTTCCTTCTTTTCTAAGAATTCAAGAAAAATTTGAGAAAAAGTTAAAATCATCGTGATTTTTCTAATGATCTTTTGAGGTACCTATGACGCAACAATTATCAATGAAACCATAGTTTATGAATTTTGAAGTGGTATCAAGCACAAATCTTTTCCAATTCTGGTTTATGATTTAGAAATTTGATTTTCGTACCAATAAAAATACGATTTGGAAAACCAAAAAGCTGACCTATATCCTTCAAAATCTTCATGCACAGGTTGAAGCAGATATGTTTGAAGTTTCTAGAAACGCAGTATGACACGAAAGATAGAAAGAAAGACAGAAAGATCTTACCCTGA
Source organism: Aurelia sp. 3 sensu Dawson et al. (2005) (assembly GCA_964020215.1). Taxonomy (NCBI): domain Eukaryota; kingdom Metazoa; phylum Cnidaria; class Scyphozoa; order Semaeostomeae; family Ulmaridae; genus Aurelia; species Aurelia sp. 3 sensu Dawson et al. (2005). The sequence goes on along the minus strand of OZ026572.1, from coordinate 20,854,242 downwards.
ATTGCATTGGCAAGTATATTCTGCGCCATTGTTTGTGCATCTTCCATTAGCACCACATGGGTTATTAGCACAAGGAGGTGGTACCTCACAAAACGTACCAGTGTAGCCATTCAAACAAATGCAAGTTGCACCTATAGGATGTGGAATGATAAATTCATAGGATGTGAAGATACAAGGAAAAGTATTATTCACTATGGTTCAGAAATTTGTTCGGTGCAAAGCACTGAAAATGCTCCGGCTAGGAGGGGCTCTCCAATTTTTTAGCATTAATTTGTAATTTAGTAACATTTTTTAAAACATAGTTTAAAAAAATTGATCATACAAATAAATGAAACGAATCCTTGAACTTTTCTCTTGCCTATCAAACATTTCCACTTTATGATTGTACCTTGAAAATATGGGAATATTTTGGTACCTTTTAAGCCATCACAAACCAAACGGTGTGACATTTATACGTGGAAGCAGGTACACCCTCCAGCTTTCTCAGATATAATACCAAAGAAGCTAACGAGATGATTCAAACATGCATTCTCTGTGAAAACTAAAACAATCAGGAATGATATTTTCAAAATTTTCTTCAGAAGTATTTTATTACAGTACAATGGCACGTGAAAACTAAAAGGAAACATAAATTCAATTCAATTCAATGGATCAATCAATCAATCCATCAATCAATCAATCAATCAATCAATCAATCAATCAATCAATCATTTCACTGAGTTCATGCCTCATTCATCTCTTCCTGAATCCTGAGCTTAGCTGCAAAACTTTAAATTATTCTCCTGTTCATATTTCTTCATTCCAGGTGGCCTTCGTCTCATGATTGTCTATTTATTTCCATTCACGATCTTTACTTCTGAGAGATTCTTTACGATGTGATCGGGTGTTCACTTTTCAGCCCTATCGCAACAGACTAATTTTAGTGAAGCTGAAGTTAACCATCTCTTCTTTGCTAAGAAAATACAACAAATTTACCAAAATACTGCAGTCATTTTGTTATAAAAAAAAATTGATCCAGTCAAATCCATTCGGTACTCAAGATCTACGATGTTTCAAACGCCCGAAATTCGCTGGGTGCACCTGGTACAGATGACGCCGCAGAAGGAATTAGCAACAAACCTGCATTAGTATTCAAACAATTTCCACCATTTTGACATGGGCTTACTTTGCATTTGTCGACAAACTGGCAAATGTTACCAGCATACCCTGCGGGGCAAATGCATTGGAAATTTGCATCATCAACAGCAATACAACTTGCATTTTGTCGGCATGGATTTGGTGAACAAACAACATGAGTCTCACAATATTTGCCAGTGTAAAATGTAATACATCGACATGAACGCACATTCTTGATAACTTGACATGAACCTCCGTGTTGGCAGTAGCTAGTCGAGCACATCGGTGTTTCACAAAATTGTCCTGTGAAACCATTTATGCACTGACATTTTGCAGCACTGTTCTGATTTGAGCACAATGCATCATTCTTACATGGATTGGACGTACATGGATTTGAAGGTGTTGTCATATTCGGCTTCCTTGGGTAAGTTGCAGTACGTGGAGTCGTTCTTCGTGCTTGGGTTGTGCTGGGGGTTGTCATTCGTGCTGGGGTAGTCTTTGGACTAGTCATTCGTGCTGGGGTAGTCTTTGGACTAGTCATTCGTGCTGGGGTAGTCTTTCGACTAGTCATTTGTGCTTGGGTGGTACTTGGACTTGTCATTCGGCCTGGAGTGGTCCGTGGTGGGCGATGGGTACTTGTCAGAGGGCTACTTGCACGGGGAGTGCTTGTTACTGAAGTATAATTTTGGCAACTGGCACCACTATAGTTCGGCAAGCACGTGCAGTTAAAAGAATGTAATCCAACATCGCGGCAGACACCATTATTGAAGCATGGTTTTCTTGTCGCACAAGTTCCTGAAATGATGAAATTAGACAACTAAATAAAGTCATACAATTTACTTTTTCAATACTACTGGGACGATACTATGAGGAGCAGAAGATTATGACTACAACATGGCCATTAGAAGATAAAAGGCTTAATACAAGTAAATCACTACAAACGATCTAACATTTTAGTCTGTTTCACTTTAGATGCCAGATCAAAATAGTGGTAAAGGAAACTAACAGGTGGAAAAACACCCCTTATACAGGGTGTTACAAAAAACATCAACCTCGTCCCCAGGGCCTTTTGTCATATTAGGACGGAGACGAAAAGGCCCTGGCATCGGCTGGTCACCTAAGCAATCTGATTGGCTGTTGCTTTTCACATAAATTATATACAATTCAAATCAATGACTTACCGGTTTGTTGTTGAGAATGTCAAAATCACTTCCTTTTGTGATCGAAGTTTCAAAGTTCATTTCTTTCAAAATTAAGAATAATCCCGTCCCCAGGGCCTTTTGTCATATTGGGACGGAGACGTCACAATATGACAAGAGGCCCTTGGGACGAGGTTGAGAACAAAACCTTGCAATTCCTTGGGCTGGCAAAATTTGTTGTCAAACTTCCTGCGGCATTTTAGTACATTTGATTTGATAAGGAAACTTCCCTGAGACTAAATGAAAGTAATTTAAAAATAACATTTTGATTATTTTGGTGTTTCTCGGAGGTGCATGACCGAAGAATAATCCTTTGTCTCTGTACAAACAATTCAAGTAACTCTCAACTCGAAATGTATTTGAAATCTGGTCAAATGGCAAGCTTCCCTGAAGTCATTGAGAAAATATAGAGAACTTACAAACCATCAGTTGATCTTCAATGATCGAATTCAAACATGTGCGTCATTTGAATGGTTGATGCAGAGCAGTTATCAATCCAAATTTGCAGCTTTCAAAATTTTCCAATAAAAAAGATTTCAATTTAGAATTCGAGACCTTTTTTGCGTAAATCTGATAAGCAGTTGCTGTTTTATGAAGCAAAATAGCCAAAATTAATGTAATCCTCAAAACCAGAGGATTTGATATTCTTTATCAATGTCGAAAGAAAAGAAATTTACCTGTTCCCCAAATTTACCTGCTCCCTGAAAGAAAAGCAATACCTGTTCCCGTTTTCTAATTCCCTTGAGTAAAACAAACATTCATAAAATCATATTTTGTGACACCTAAGAAGAAAAAACAAATCTAGGGTAGTTAGAAATGCTTATGCTCAGCATATGTGTTGAAGGCCGCGGTATGCCGTCCATCAGTTACTTTGCTTCTCTGAAGTCATGAAATCAATTTTCACCAACAATATTGAAATCTAAACGATTTATGGTAAGAATTTTTGAGCTGTTTGGTCATTTCTTACTCCCAAATTTATTATTGCTTCTCATTTATTACTTCCAGGGAAAAAGACAAAGCTAAAGTAAATTTGCTTCCAAAATTCAATTGATAAGGTTAAGTACGAAGATAAATCCTCCTGGTTTTGCAACCAGTAATTCTGACTTGCTTGTTCCATTAATCAGTAACTGCTTATCAGATTTACTCAAACTTGGCATCAAACTCTAATTTGAAGTCTCTTCTATTAATAAAAATAAAAATACCAAGAACATTGGATTGACAGCTCCTTCACAGTAGCCCTTCAAACAGAGCTCATGTTCTGGGACACCCTCTAAACTTCTTTATCTCTAGGAAGATTAAAACCTAAACAAGAAAGCTAAGGCAGATTAAGGCAGGTCAAAGAAATTACAGCTTTTCAACTCTTAGGCGTAGAGTTACAAGAAAAATTACAGTGCTTGGTTTATCCCAGTAATCTACCCTAGCAGTGTGGAACAAAACAAGATGAAAAAACACAGCACAACACAAAACTAATAGCGGACTGATGCTGCTAATATGGCATAGCTGTATCAAACAAATCGGCTAGAACTATTGAAGAATGAGATCGTGGAAGCCAGTATTACCACAGGGGCCCCAGGAAGTTGTATAACCCTCCCCCCCCCAATGATAAAGAGACCTTCCTCTGAACCTCCTTTGAGATTGCAAAACTATGACGTAATGCTTTAACAAGCCTCCTTTGCGATTGCGAAGCTATGACGTAATGCTTAAAGAGAGAGATCGAAAGCGAGGCGCGCGAACGAAAAGTGAGAAAGAGAAGAAAGGACTTCTTTCTTCTCTTTCTCACTTTTCGTTCGTGCGCCTCGCTTTCGATCTCTCTCTTTAAGCATTACGTCATAGCTTCGCAATCGCAAAGGAGGCTTGTTAAAGCATTACGTCATAATTTTGCAATCTCAAAGGAGGTTCAGAGGAAGGCCTCTTTATCATTGGGGGGGGAAGGGTTATACAACTTCCTGGGGCCCCTGTGGTATTACTCTGTTTTCAACAGTGCCTAAAGATAAATTTCCAAACGAGAGTTGATAACAAAGACTATCATTATCCATATTATTGATACTGGCGATATCTACCGGGTGAGCCAGAAAAAAGTTCCCACTTTTGAAATTCATAACATCAAGAGTACTTCACAGATTTCAATGATTCGAATTCTTGTTACAAGCCAATAGATCGAAGTATTTTTGTGATTTTTCTCGCTGTCTCAAGAACACTTGAAATATACGTAAACTGAAGTTTACAAAAATTTCACGGCTGCAGAATGACTGAAAAAGGGCGTAAGACGTTGATCAAATCATGAAGGACTCCTCACCCAGATCAATAAAGAAATGGAATTCTTCACAGGTGAGAGATATCCATTGTACATTTATGGCCATGGGACTGAAAATCTTTTGTATTTGTTTAAAAATTAATGTCTCATAAAACTTGAGAGAGGTGACACGCCCATTGCGTACTGTACTGTGCAAGTAGAGTCTTTGATCGATAATTTAGGGCATTTTTCAGTCATTTTGCGACAATAAAATGTTATCAAGTAAACCTTACCGATACTTCTAGTGCCGGTAAGATATTGAAAAATTCACAAAACTACTTCGATCTTTCAGCTTTTAATTGAAATTTGAATCATTCAGATCTGTGAAGTACTCTTGTTCCTATGACATTTTAAAAATGGGAACTTTTTTCTGGCTCACCAGGTACACCCGGGACATCAGATAGCTGGTCAAAGAGCTGATCAAAGTACATCGTATAGGGGGCAAGACTTTAGAACATGCTTGCTATTTTCTTTCATATCATCTCAAAGGTCAAAAATCCCATCCAAAAACTTTATCTTTAGATAAATTGGCCTCCTGAGGTGAGCTAACGAAAACTTCAGGATGTCACTAACCTAATTTACTTAAGTAAGCTATCCTACCTGCTTTTGCTGAAAATTCGTGTAACTTGGACAACCACAAGCAAAATTGGCTGCTAAGTAATTATGGCTTTTTAAAGGACACTGTATCACAGTAAAAGCGGTGGAAGTGTACCATCCATGTCGTCAATATTCAAGACAGAATCGAATCGTCATTGGATTTTGTTTTCTCTGCGTGAAGGAATCATTGAACATTCTCATTCATTGTGGTTTCCAAGGGAAGGAATTCCTATTGTAATCCTTCATACGCTCCGCCCAACGGAAGTAACATTCGAATCAGATGTAAGGAAATAACAAAGCAATATTCGAAGAGTCATCCAATAATCAAAATCTATTTTCAAATAATCTTTGAATTTATATGGTACACTACTTCCGCTTTCACTGTAACTAACCAAGAAATCTTACCTGCTCTACTGACACATGTTTTCTTATCTGCTTGCTGCAACAACATGTAATCTGGACACCCACAGGCAAAATTATTCGGAATTCGAAAACAAAAATGGCTGCATCCTCCATTATTGATTTCACACTGGTGCGTCTCTACGAACAAAAAGAGGTTAAAATTTATGGTTCACTGTATTAAAGGTTTTCCTCATCAACAAACTGGTCGTTTATCACATGTGTTGATACTCGACTATATCCTATATCACCAGGAATCTGCTTGTACAGAGACAAACGTGGATTAAGCGTTGTTGAATATACTACAGTGTGTCTCAAATAAGATGTTGCCTGAAATTTGCGAGAACGCCAAACTGCTCACGTAGAACTCAACTCGAGCATTTTCACTTGATATCTACTTTGTTGATCTGAATTAGCGCGAACCAGCAACTTGTGCAGGCGAGGAGGCGGTTTTCTAAGCGCAGTCATGAGTTTGTAGCGAAAGAACAGGGATAGATCTAAAGATGTGGCTGGCAGATTTTATGTCTTTCATTCAGAATGCGCGAAGGAGGTAGGGATTGCAATTTTAGCATATCTAGGGCTTGAATGAAACAATTACTACTCAGCTCTTGAATCAAACATACAAACATCTCCCAGGCAGATCTACAGAGTTATCCTTCGTCTTTCGCAAACTTCCCCTAAAACTACATTTCACCCGCACAAGACGATAGTTTGCCATACTGGCGGCTGTTGAGTTGCTTTGACTTACTGATTGAGAGAATTTCCTTTGTCTACTATCGCTAATCGCTTTGAACTGTGGTGGTGTCAATCAAAAGCAACTCATGCTACTACGAAATATATTCCTGTGCTAAGTTACAAGCTTTTTGGCATACATACCCGGTACAGTCTTGCTCGTTAAGCACTTCATGCCATAGCTTGTATTACAACACTTCTGTGAATCTAAACAATCGCTATCTGATGTACAATTATCACTGCGAACAGATCCAATGGGATAATTGAAAAGTGGGCAATGTCCAGGATGCACATCTAAATTAGAAATGAAATAATTGATACAAAGAACCAAATAGACGTTTGCTGATATTTCTTGAGTAATGACCCTTATAGCCCTTAAATGAGATAAGGTCGATTTTAATAAGAGTATAAAACTTGCAGGGTGTCCAAAAATTACTAGACTTTCGATTAAATATCAAGAAATAACGATACAATCAACAGGCCCATAGGAAGACAAACATGCCCCTAAGATTTTGAGGTAATTTAAGAAACCAGAATCTTGCAAGGATCCGTTGAAGATTCAGCGTTACGAGCTTTCAAAAGCCAAATCAATGCGACAGCTTTTACCAAAACCTGGAGATGCTTTGTGATATAAAAAGCTAAAAAATTAAGGTAAAATAGGATATTCAATGTAAAATCTCTCGTTGAAATAAGAACAAACCAAGCAGGACTTTCAAAGTACTTTGATTCTTCTTACCACTGTAGCTTTTACTTTAGAATGTTTATATCCAAAAAATACAACAATTGAAAACATTATCGAAGAGAGACTGGCTCATTTTCAAACCTTGCTCAACAGAATTCCTCAGCGAATTCCAATGATTGACAGTAAGGTTATCGCAAAATATTTTCAAATCCCATTTGGTTTGCTCTGAAATAAACGACAAACAAAGCAAACAAGAGTCCAATGATACAATATGCCATAAATGCTATTTTGAGGCCTCTGGGATCGACCTGCACACAAACTTGAACTTAAAAAGCTTCTTGCTCCGTGAATATTCAGCAAATTTGCAAGATTCTGGTGTGAAAAATTAATCAAAGATCCTAGCAAATTGGGTTATCTCATAATGGAGCTCCTTCATCATATCGTAGCGTTGTAACATTTAACCAAAGAGTGGAAAATGTTTGTCTTAACCCTATCTGACCTGGGTGATTTGAAACACTCAATGCCTGGGGGGGAGGGATTCCGCCCCCCCCAATTTATCGCTGTTGTTGCTTGAGATATGGCAACCAAATTTAGCACAAAGGTTGTTCATTATATAAACAATGAGTTTTTGAAACAATAGCATAATTAGCATTGTTGTTGTTGTTGCTAGAGCATGATTAATATTATGACGTCATATGACGTCATAAAAATGAAAGCGTGTTAAAAGGTCGTAAAACTTTAATTTTCATGCAGAAATGAAATTTATAGATCAAAATAGATGTAAATTCATAATTTAGACTTAATTGGACCAAACGAAAGGGATTAAGAGAGATAAAATGTATATTTTTCACAGAGTGGTGCACGAAAACTTGGTTACCATGGAGACAAGGCTAAAAATAGAACACCAAACTTGTTACCGTTTCATTGCTAGAAAGTTAAAATTGCTAGATCTCAGAGGCATCCAGCAAACACGGAAAAACCTATAAATGAAAATGCACGAGGGGGGGGGGGGCGGAATCCGCCCTCCAGGTCAGATAGGGTTAAACCTTCAAATTTTTCAAAATCTTTGAGCAACAAGATGAAGAATCCTAAATACTGGATAGAGTGTTTCTGCTAAGACTCTGAAGAAACTTGCAGGCCAACTGATTTATTGGTATTGTTAGAAATACTGCACTTTCGTCTTTTAAGATCTCTGATTAGGTACTAGTACCCTGACTAAACGGGTAAAATCTACTTAAATGCCATATCAGTGCAATTAACACGTTAGGAAAAGTAATGTCTTACCCATAACACATTCTCTAACTTTGAATTGCATGAATGGTTTTTGTTTTGGACACGAAAGCTTGGAGTAAATACGATGTGCACAGCTCATCCAGTTTTCACATTTACATCGGATATTATCCAACCCAAAGGGTGCCGAGCAATTGGAGCATGTGACACTGAATCGTGACTGTTTAAAGCCCTTAGGACAGGGTGCTGGGTCCTTTGTAAAATTGCCATTGCATGTCTTTGCGAAGCATGAATGAGAAACACTAGTCGAAGAAGTACTTATTGCTCGTGCGAAGAAGTACAACTTCTTTTGCTCTGTCAAAAGAAAATATTTATGATCAAAAACAGTTCATTAGACCCAGGAAGGAACTTCACGGGCAAGGATGCACCGTCGATGTGGCCTATATAAGAACTTAATTTGTATTCTTGCCCACGATGTTGTTTCCCCGTCAACGGGATTTGAAAAAAGCTTCATAATGCTGTGCTCCCTTCGTTTCTTATCTTCTCAAAACTTGGCTTGAATGCCACCGTTCAATTCTAACAAAGTTCAAACTGCTTTTACATTCATATAAAATATTGTAATACATATTACATTCTACTGTACGTCTTAATTACAATGCAACTATACAAAACTACAGAGACAATACCATAGGGAGTAAAAGACAATAATTTCCCACATGGCCTTAATATGCTCAAACTACTTAAACGCAAAATGGTAAAAGCAAAGAACGGACACAACGTAACGAATATAAAGCGCGTAAAGATCGTAAAGAACGTTAAGAGCGTAAAGAGCGAAAAGAACGTGAAGAATGTAGAGAGCGTAAGGAACGTAAAGAGCGTAAAGAACGTAAAGAATGTAAAGAATGTAAAGAGCGTAAAGAGCGAAAAGAACGTAAAGACGTAAAGAACGTAAAGATTGTGGAGAACGTAACGTACGGAAGTTTCAAACTGTTGGGAGTACCTCAGCTCATGCGTAGAGACGCTGCTCATTTCAAACTATAGCATCATTCAAGCCAAGTTGCGAGGAGGTAAGAACATGGGAAAAGTAACGTTATCAAGGATTTTTGCAGTCCTTTGGAAACGAAAGCAATGCAATGGGTCACTCATGGCGCTGGGGCGTTATTACCGTGAAAACACACATACATTCAGATCTCATGCACGGAATAGTTAATTCCTATCAATGTTTTTTACAAAATGAATATTTGGTAGCAATTTGAGCTGCCATTGGAGCAAAAGCATGTGTTGGTTACTAGTATTAAAACAGCAGTCCATTGCAAGATACCTAGCTTAGATTTTAGTATTCAACGCTTGTCTGTATCAGCGAGCACTGCTGTTCAAATGATATGATACAGGGTGAGCCACAAAAAAGTTCCCACATTTGAAAATTCATAGCATCAAGAGTACTGCACGGATTTGCATGATTCAAATCTTAGTTACAAGTTAATAGATCCAAGTATTTTTGTGATTTTTCTCGCTGTCTCAAGATCATTTGAAATAAATGTGAACTGAAATTTACAAAAATTTCATGGCTGGAAAATGACTGAAAATCGGCCTAAAACGCTGATCAAACCATAAAGGACTCCTCGCAAAGATCAATAAAGAAAATGCAATTGTTCATGGGTGAAAGATATCCAATGTACATTGACTGCCATGAGCCTGAAAATCTCTTTGCATTTGTTCGAAAATTGATGTCGTATAACCCTTGAGAGAGGTGAAACCCCATTGCTTATTGATCTGCACAAGTAGAGTCTTTGCAATTTAATCAGTATTTTAAGCCATCTTTAAGTCATTTTGTGACCATAACATTTTTATCAAGTAAAATTTACCGATTTTTCTAGTGCCGGTAAGACCGCGAGAGAAATCACAAAAGTACTTCGATCTTTCGGCTTTCAACTGAAACTTGACTAATTCAGATTTGTGAAGTACTCCTTGTGCTATGAATTCTTAGAAGTGGGAACTTTTTTCTGGCTCAGCCAATAGTCTCCAGTAAAGCAGGATACCTAAACATGCCATTAAAGAGCTAACAACAGCTTACCAATAACACCATTAGAAATACAGCTCACAGCCCACAGAAGCCGTGATTTTCTTAACAAATGGCAATAACAGGGACCTTGAACTTTCAAAGAAACCGGGCTATCCAGTGAAATAGCATTTCATCGTTTGATTAATCTAATTTCAAATACGGATTTTGCAACACAGCCATCATGTCACCTCACCGTTATCTAGTCCCTTCTCGCATATTTTCTTTCTTTGTTAGTCGTTTCTTGTAATTATTTGTAGTGTTAAAGTCCATCTTAAATTGGAAGTTAGACGTGAAGGCCGACGCAAACTTGCCATAAGGGAGCAAATTTAATGGCTTCTTTCAGTAAATTTATGACGTCTAACTTGAGATAGACTTTAAGTTCTTTCTTATTTTTTATACTAATTTATTTTCTATGTTAAGGCTGCGAGAGTTGCCATAGATTTTTGCTCTCCGTGGTATTCGTCTTTGTAGTGTAGTAAAGTAGCTGAAAAAGCCCCGTTAAAACGTTCTCAACATTGCACTGAACATAGCTTAACATTGTAGAGCGTTGTTCAGTAGCGTTCAGTTGGGGGGTTAAAACGCTCTCAACAATGTGACTCAACATTTGCTGGGACACTACTAAACATGAGTCCATACATAGGCTTCTGGGTTAACACTTGGGACAGAAAGCAACCCTAGTGTGCTTGCGCTGACTGAACATTGTTGGATGGGGTGTTAAAACGCTCTCAACTTCGCTCAACAACACCTAGGGCAATAGAAATATTGAGTCGACCCACTGAACGTTTTGGAATTCCTTCAAACTCTACTCAAGATCACTGAACCCCGCTAAACATCACTGAACATCACTCAACAAGGTGCTAAAATGTTCTCAACCCTTGCCCTCTACAAATGCTGAGCGATATTCAGTGAAATGTTCAGAGCGTTTTAACGGGGCTTAAAGAGGGGGGTGACAGGGGGAGTCTTTGGTACCGATACCAACTCATAAGGTACCAGGTTCCACCCAAATTGAAGGTATTGGTACCACCAATTTTGGGGGAAGGAGCTATTAATATAGTACAGTTAAGGCCACATAAAATAAGTTAATAGATTCTCATCACAAAGTTTTAGAAACTGCCGCGAGGCGGGAGGTTTATATCTTATATTTTATATACAAATTTTTTGGCAAATCTGGGCGAATCAGCGAGGGAGGCACGTTATTCTGGTAAATTCTGTTGTCAATAGTGTTTTTGGTAAAGATATAAATGTCCCGATGTCACCTTGGGTTGTTTGTAGACAGCATGGTTGATTTTACTAAACGTTTCCAAACAGGATGAAAAAGGGGGGGTTTCTCGCGGCTTTTTTGGAATCAGTAATCGAAGTATTTTAGGAAGAATCTTTTGTGGGAGGGAGCTTTCGCGTTTTCCGCATTCCTGGTCCCAATTCGCGAATGTTTATTCCCCAAAAGTTCCTTAAATGTGAAACTCCTAAAAGTACATTCTCGATATTATTCTCGCCAAATTTCTCAACATAAGGAACAAAATATTTATGTGATCAAATATCTTTACTCTTCTTCCTTAACAACAACCCTTTCGAACTATGTTACAACATGCATATTTGTGGAAGGTTCTGAGGAGTCATTTAAAGCGTCAAGGAACATTTGAGACATTAATAAGAAACCTGATTCGCAAAAGCTTATTCCCTCGAAATTTCCCATTTTGGCCTATTCGTGGAAAATAATTCCAAAAATTAATGCTGTTCTTGATACCAATCTGTATCGTTCCTGTTATGGAAAAGTGTTGGCCTGGAACACTGCAATCAATCTTGAACCGTAACAATTTTGTAACAGATCGCTACTGTGCCAATATAGTTAAAACTTGGTCTTTAGTACGTGCAGTTTTAAGTGATATAAAATATAAAACTGTCAAAAATATTACGATTGATGAGCGGGCGGTACCTTTATATTTTGCAAGCAAAATATAGGTATCGACGCAGGCTCCATTTTCCAGGCGGGCGGTGATGAGAATCTATAGATTTATTTTATATGGCCTAATCATGAATATGACGAATTCTAAAAGGAGGTCTACGTCAGTTATTCGTGAGACCAATGGGCAAGACCAAACCACTCTTGACCACGTCACCGTGGCATCTGTGTCACTATCTGCACTGTTAAAGGCTAAAATTTCTTCTAGGAATTCCAAAAACATCCATGGACGAAATTTTATTGGTACCGACTAATATAAGCTTGGTACCGGTACCCCTACCTTTGGTACCAAGTTCCACCACATTTGCGCAATGTTGTACCAGGTACCACCCCTCTGGTACCATGGTACCACTACCCTGTCACCCCCCTCCTTAAAGGGAATCGACATGGTTAAAAGCTGGCCGGGCCAGGTCAAAAATATAATCTATTGTACTCGACAATTTTGTCACATCCGGTTTCATTGTGTGGCTAAAGAAACAATGGATTTGTGGGCGTTTCTCAAGCCTCTTTATAGCGGCTACGAGATATAGCTATGTCTATTCCCTTTAAGTAACGTTAGATAAGTGCTTTGTATTGTAAAATTTGATTGAATAAAAAAATATTATTTTCAAAGAAAAAAACAGCTGCCAACCTTTCATAACTTTTTTCGAATAAATATGAAGCTGCATGGGTCTGCTTAGTCCTCCTGATATAAAATTGATCTTCCCACCAGTCCTCTTGTCAGCAGAATACATTTGCTGTTGGTCCCAGTCACTCCAAAATACCTCATCTCGGTGGATAGCCACGCCGAATGGTCTCTGAATTTCACCAGTAACTGACTCAAAAGGCTCGCCCGGATCAAAGCCATCGTGGTCAAATAGAATTCTACGGTCGGTGCCATCAAAGTTTGATGATTCGATTCTATCAAGCGTCATATCAGCCCAATACAAACGTTGTTCAATTTTATCTATGGCTAGGCCACTTGGTGTGACAACTGAAGTTTTTATGATATGGCGTCTGTTTGTGCCATCCATAAACGCAGATTCAATCTTCGGCTTTAATCTTCCCCAATCACTGAAGAACATGATGCTGATAAGGAAAATGAACAAAGTCGTAATCATACAAAATTCTTGTTACTGGATACAACGAAAAATTTTACGAGGCAATTAAAAAAAGTTTCAAAGTTTGCAATCTAGTTGGATCTATGCATCCGATGTCGATAGCAAATATCTCTGACTTCGGTAAATACTTCGGAATAAAAACAGTTCCTCGGCCCGATATTTTCCAGTGGTCATTTGTTTTGGAGAAACTTAGCAACTTGCTCTCGCTGTCAATGGATTATATAGTTTGTAAAGGGTGATCAACAAGACATTCAACATGACTAATATATGTAAGGTGAGTACATGGTGTTAGTTATCATGTACGGATCTCGCCGACCCCCTCGACCCGACCAAAAGGTACTTAACAACTCATTATGCTGCCAAATGTCGTGAGGTACATTTGCAATACACTGAATTCCCATCAGAAGAGAGCCGGAATTATTATATGAACTATAGAGCAGGTACCATTATAAACCTGTTTTACTCGAGGTAAAAACATCCTGGTACCATTTGTGTCGGCAATCAAACGACACAGAAGATAGGTTTTATCAATTCTATGAATTTTGTAGTCGTTATTCACAGCATTCCTTTCAAGCTGGTTACTTTCAGGTAGTACAAATGATTTTCTCGCGTCTTATCATGACTTGTGGAATTGTGGAAATAAATATTTCCGTGAAGGTTCATGTTTTCTTTACTCAAAATATAACTTTGGCTTAAAACGGCAGTCAATGCAGTGGATGACAAATAAACTTATAAGATGTTATGAGGGACAAAGGACTAAGTTTTGGGCCTAAAAATTGCAAGGTTGCAAGACAAATGATCTCAAATTTCCCTACTCTCAGACTGTAAAATGAGTCTCAGACAGTAACAAGCATGTCTCGTTTCAATTTTTGGTTAAGAAACAGTTTGTCATTGCTTAGAAGGTCACATGTGGATAGAAAGAGCAGAAACTGCGCACGCATGCACGAAAAATCGTACCTTTGAGCCTCCCTAGCTACCTGCAACAGATCCCGAAATTAGGCAGCACTTGACATTTTCTTCTTTGGGATCCAAACTCTTGATTCATTATTTCAAAAAGCATACGTATGCAAATACTGCCTCATCCCAGATATCTCGATGACGTCATTTTACGCAGTTTCTGCTCTGTTACGTGCATATGGAAAAAGTGAAGGCCTTTGAGGAATCTTGCCGAACACGACTTTCCTAAAATCGCTTTCTAATTATGACTCAGAAAGATTGATCTTGACCAAATAAATTCTAAAGGACAAGTTCGGGGTTAGTATGATCCGTGATAAAAGACGATGCTGCTGTGAATGCTGTATCATATTTATTCCACTATTTGTCGTCTTCTTGTAAAATTACTTATTCAAATAAGCGATTTGAGCTACGTGACGTTACATCGCTTAAATGAAAATGCTAACCTCTTTGCATTGCTAACCTCTTTATCGAACGCTTGTGCAAGGAAATGGCGACAAAGCGACCATATTTGGCATAAATTATCAGGATTTTCAAGGAACTGACAGCCATTGAAAAGCTCATGATGTGGAGCAGAGGTAAAAATTCGCGTCATTAGTAGGTAAGTTTGTTTTGTTACTTTGACCATACCAACCCTGGACTTGTCCTTTAACATCGAAGACATTTAAGTTTCTATGCAATGAGCGGAAGGGAAGTAAACTGCTTCACTAACAATTGGCAAACAATCCAGGTTTCTCTGACTCAATCAGGGGTAAGATTTAATACCTACCCTTTTTCGTGGTATAGCTGAATATCTCGAGGATTCACCAAGTCCGTTCTTATCAAAGTTTTCTTCATCGTTCCGTCCAATTTAACGACTTCAATAGTCTCATGATTGTATTCTGCAAAGTACAGTAGTCCTGTTGCAGTGTCAATCGCAATGCCCTCGGGAGTCTCGATCTTTTTGTCGACGATAGCTTTGAATCCACTTCCATTTATTTTCATTTGATAAATCTGGTGGAAACATAAAAAGAGAGGTCCAGCATTTTACTTTGAACTTTGCTCGTTAAAATGATGCTTTATTAGTCATCTCGTTCCATTTGTTGGTCTTGTTCAGACGCCCCAAGGGAATTCTTCAAAGTTTTGCGAACACGAGGACCTGAAATAACCATCAACTTCAAGAGCTGATGGTATTTTTGCTTACACATTATTTCTGAAAATCCTGAAAACGGGAACTACAAACTGAGATCGACTTCTTTAAAGCTTTCAGCTTTCGAATAGCCTGCGTGCAGACTCTACAGTGGGAAGGAGCGAAAAGGAGAGGAAAGCTCCCTCTACTGTTCACTCCTTCGCACCGTAGAGTCTGCACGCAGGCTACTTTCGAATGACCGTTGCATTTTTTCATGAACGAGATACTCTCTTGCTATCTTGTAAGCTAATTCTATCTTAGGAGATGGTCTTTGTTGTTTTCAACGCTTTGAAAGTAATAAGAGTTGACGCAATATGTTCGATAATGGTTCGATCGTAAATTATTCTGTCCTATGTCATACATTTCCATAGGAACGGCTTGAAAGCTGCACTGAGTCCCAGGCCCGAAGTGCTAGATCCACCCACAAAGAAACGTATGAGTTTGGTGCTACACAACGAAATATATTCGGTAGGGTACATTAATTGGACGCAATAGATGACGTGACATGAGATGCCAGCATGCCTCAATTTTACGCGTTCACAGCATTCTACCAGGGGTCTACCAGGGGTCCCAGTAAAAAGTATACGGATCTGGTCGGCTCCATAGCGATTACGACTTAGCTTTAACAAATGGCTACAAATTTCAAAATGTTCCTTGAAATGTCAATTTGAACATAGATACCTTGTTTGATGATATTGGTGCATTGAGAGCTACAATCTCAATTAAAAATCAACATGTACCTTTTTCATATGCATATAAGATATAACGATACATCTTACATTCACCACACTTTTCTTTTCTTTAATGGGTATCTAACACTAGAAGGTCCCTAGTTTCAAAGACTCAGCAGAAAATAAATGGTTCAAAAACTAAATCACCTTGTTTAATGTGACGTCACTCCAGTATAAAGTGTCAGTCTTCTGGTCGAAATCTAATCCAACAGGTTTCCCGGCTTCTGGCAACTTCAATGCTTCGAACTGGAGCTGCGACTGATTAACGAATTTTGAAAAATGAAATATCTTTTTGCCATTACCATCAGCTATGAAGCCTTGGTAATCTAGATCTGCTTTGATACATATATTTCGCCTTGACTGTGCAGTGGGGGAGCTAATTTGCAATGCAGTTCCAACGGGGCATGCACATGTGTAATCATTGCCTTTCAGTTTCAAGCATAAGTGTGAGCAGTTTCCATTGTTCTGCAAACAAGCACTTGTCGCTGCAACAAAAGTAAAGATAAGATTTAAACTTAAGATTTTTACACATTACATATATTTCTTGCTGTACTTACCGTCACGTAAGTGTCCTTAAAATCTTGCATTCAGAAAGTAGAGACATTTTGTATCTTGGTGTTAGTCTTTTTGGCCCACCTGCTATTTTTATTTTGAGACTGCAACGTAGGTGACACGCACTGGCTCGAGATCCCAGGTGAAATAATAATTTGTTCAATATGTAGTGGATTGTCGAGTTAGCAGGCAGGCAGTCGAGATGGTGGACGCAACCATATTTGGATGCTGACACCACGATCTTTGCTGTAAGATAAAAGCTTTCTGCATCAAGGGCCTCGAGAAATAAATCACAGCATCCTCAAACATCTCCCAAATTATGTTATGTATTTCTTGACAGTTCTCAACGATTTTTCACAGATGAATCTGACCCGGGGGGGGGGGTACTATACATATTTTGGGTACGGGGACGTGCCATCGGGAAGGGTATCGATTTTCACGATTTTGGTATAAGGAACGGTATCGATTTTCACGATTTTGGTATAAGGAACGGTAGCAATCTTCACAATTCTCGAAATTGGTATAGGGTCGGGTATGCATTTTCAGAAAATTGGTAGAAAGTCAGGTATATATTTTTGAAAATTTGGCATAAGGAACGGGTATGTTTTTGAAACCTCGATGGCACGTCCCCGTCAAAAATTTGGTCAAGTACACCCCCCCGGGGAATCTGAAAGAAACTCTTTTGATACGCCGCTCTTAAGGCTGATTTCCCCTCAGTAGGATTTTCCAAGCGGACGGATTTTCGCACAATAAAATGTTAGTCGCGTGTAACATTCTATTCAAATTCAACGCACATTTTCTCTGCTACACAAAAAATCTCCAGTCCGTTCGGAAAATTTGACTGAGTGGAAATCAGCCTTTACACATACGGAAAAACTTTGGAGTTACAATCATCTCCAGTCCAGGGTGTCTCCAAAAGAATATGCACCGTTGCAAGATTTGAAAATGATCGTTGGTGTTGTGTTGTGAACAAACAACGCTCTTCGGCCATTTTTCGAGTGCAAGAACAATTAAATTCCAGCGCCAAGACCCTTTTGCAACTGATATTGTTGGAATATGAACGTAGAAGCAACCACTGGTCTTCACTACTTGGTAGATTAACACAAACAAGGTGGCAAACTCAAAGAGTCCATATCCTATGCACAGAATAAAGACAGTTCAACTGAAGCTAAAGCTCCTCCACAAGCAGCACAACAAATGGGAAACAATCATTTCTTGGGACACCCTGTTGAAAATAGAGTTTGGAATTGTCTTGGTAGTTTACCTGGTGGTTGGCTTGAACTATCTAAAATCCTCACTTGACCAATGGCTTGCAACTGAGTTAGATGTCTGACAACGGCATATATGTCCCGCTGTCCAGTTCTTTGATACAGTAACCAACTTCTAAACCAATCCGTAAAATACACCACTGAATTAGGTGCATACAATGCAATGCTAAATGGGTGCATCAATATTTGTCCAAAATAAGAGACATCGGACTCAACCTTGCGATTGGCTCCTGTATAATCACATGACTCTACTTTGTCTGTTATAGCATCAATCCAGTAAAGACGCTTCTTTGCATAGTCTATTTGAACGTCACTGGGGCGTCTGAGATTTAATGTAGCGATTACCCGTCGATCCTCTCCGTTCAACTTCGCTCGCTCTATACGTGGATTTGTGCCAAACTCTGTCCAGAAGAGATACCTAGGAGCGCAAAGGTTAAGTTTTTACATTTTTTCAAATTACAACGAAGGAAATTTAAGCATTCAGAGCTATGAGTATACTATGCAACACGTATTTAAAGGCTCTTATTCAACCAGCATACCTTGCACGTGTCGCCTCTTGGTTGGCTTTTGTAGTCGCTATTTTCATGGTCCATGAAAATGGCGACAACAAAGGCCAACCAAGAGATGGCGCCAGCAAAGCATGCTGGTTGACTAAGGGCCTTTAAGGAGCCCCCTTAAATTTTTGATCTATTATTATTCTTTCGATGTCGATAAGCAGAACCCCAGGGAGAGAGGTCGAAAGAGTAGTTGTAAGAAGAGCGAGTTGCGAGAGAGACGAAAGAGTTTAAGATAGAAGAGAGTTAATCGTAATCTGTAGGAAAGGGGAATTTAATTGCTGTGACGACTTTGTCCGAATATATCTTGGTATTGCAGAAGTTGAAGAATATGTTTTTGACTGAAGTCTCATGCGAACAAGCGCGCCTTCAGTAGTAGTGGTTGATAACCAAGCTAACATTTATAAGCTCAATTCTAATTGAATGTCAGAGCAAGGAAGACGATAAAGGACATCATGTTGATTGACTTCACAAGTCTTTCATTATGTGATATTCAACAGTTATTCGACCAGTCCAAGTAGTCAAAGACACATTCGGTACATTAGATGTTAAAGGACAAGTCTGGGGTTGATATGATTAATTATGAAATACAAGATCATACTGCTAGACTGATTGCATATTCGTAGTTATCGCTATTGATAGACTGATGGACGCTCAAACTACGACTTATGGACTTTGATACTAAAATTTGGGATGAAGTTTTCCCCGATCGATTTCATAACCAGATTTGGAAACCATAGCAACACTGTACGAGCACCAGGCAATGGTGGATGGGCCTAAGTTGCCGGCTCGAACCTCCAATGTTAAATCAGCTCAGAATTAAAGTTTACAGTGATTTTAGCCATGAACAAAAGCCACAAGTATCCATACGAATGTTTCCTCAATCCAAGAATCAACAAACCTTTCACTGTGAATCAGGAGTTCCTCAGTTTTAAGGCCAGTTAGCTTCCATGAACTTCACCGCAGCTTTGAGAATTTCCAACTGTCGAGGGTCACTTGCCTCGCTTCTGAGACCACACTGCAGCCTCGTTCCAAAGGGCACACGTAAACGTGTGCATCTCCGTCTCAAAAATTTATATCAAAGTCCATAAGGCCCAGATTGAGCAAAAAAGGAATGTTGTTGTTGTTGTTATTGTTGTTGTTGTCGTTGTTGCTATTTTGCGATATCTGGGACTATGTCGTGAGGCTAGCATACTGCTATGGTGTATCATATTATTTCTTACAATTTTTTGCGTTCTCTTTGTGAAATTACGGATTCAAATCAACGATTTGAGCGAAATGATGTCATATCGCTCAAACGAAAATGAGGCTGTCCTACAGCTTTCTCGCCTCTAAATCGTTGCTAGCCTCTTTTATCGTTTGCTCGTGCAAGGAAATGGGGGCACAGGGACTAGACTGGGCCTAAATTTTCAGATTGTTTAAGGCACTGACGGCGGCTGGGAAGCGGTCAAAATGTGAAATGAAGGTAAGGATTCGCATCAGTAGTTGATAAATTTGATGCGAAGCGTGAATCATACCAGCCTTAGAATTGTCCTTTAAAGAACACCACTCGAGTATCTAAGCCATATTTCAGAACGTTTCGAACTTTCCTAGGTCCATCCTCAGCAAGTACTTTGGACGAAATCACGATAAAATACTAAACGGTGATACATGCTAATGAGAAATGGGAATAGTCCCAAATAGGGCAACAACTTGCCGGAATTTCAAAGAGGTAAAAACATCTTTGCTGATATCGAAACTAAAATCTTTTAAAAATGAAACTTAGATTGCATTCAAGCGATACTGGAACTTTGAAAACGATGTAAAATGAAAATAAATAGCCAGCGTGCAGACTTTCAAACAAGACGGGAACGAAGGAGAAAATAAGAGTCTGTGCAACCGATCCCCTTTTTTGTGCAAGGTCCCTAAGAATCCAGGAACCAAATTTAGTTGGTTAGCGGGAATTCCATTGTCCCCCTTTATTTCAAAAGATATCAATGTGAAGAGAATTTCTAGAGGCAGTAAACGTTTGAAAAATCATTGACATTACATGTGCAATGCACTTTGTAGATGAGATTAAACCTATGCTTGAAACAAAATGCTGATGTCGATCAGTTGTGCAGACTTTGCTTTACTTCTTCCTTCCGATTTATCTCACGAAATCTGCATGCAGGCTAGTGACGCATAGTAGGTCACCCGTTCACATGAAAACGGCAAATTTTTGCCAGCGGGATTTGGAGGCGGAACCCTAAGTGGCATATTTTGAGAACAACATTGTGTTAACACTCGAAAACGACAAAAAAGGAATATTTTCGACGCTTTCAAAATGGAGCTAGATTCTTAAAGAGTTTGTGCAAGGCTAAAAGCCTGCATTTGCACAGAGCAGAAAAATCTAAAAATAGCCCATTGAAATCGATGGCCCACACGTGTTGGGAATAATTGGTAGCTAAAGAAACCATGCTGTGTTTGTGCATTTTCTTTGCTCTATTTACAGAGAAGCCTATTTACCATTGCACACTCCCTTTAAGGTGTAAGTGTATTTCTTTGGTCAGTACGTTACCGTCAAAATTCCTAAATTGTGCCGGTATTGTGTGAACCCTATCTAAACTGTTGGCACTGTTACATTTTTCATCGGTGCCGGTATCGAGCAACTAATGCTTGCTTAATAATGCTTCGATGAAGAACAGAAACTTATGGCTTAAAACGTAATTTGTCAATACAGTCTCTAGTAATACTGTTGATAAAACCAGCCAAGCAATCTGCAGTCATGACACTAGACTGTTCCACGCCACGTCCTCTTGAAAGGAGGAAAGGATAACCTGTTCCGACTATGCGATAGCTGGACAGCCGGACAGAAAGACATCCGGACAGCAAGACAACCGAATAACTGCATGAATTTTGGGTCGGTAGGTGAACTTTCGGATCTAAGTTTTGACAAATAGTAATACAGCTTCTCAACAACGTCTGGCGCTTTCCTTGTGGAGCACCCTGTATATTATGTATCCGCATCTAAAATAAGCTTTCGACCTTCGCGATAATAACAATTATTTCAATGACTTTAGCAGCATATGGCAACGGGTTTGAGGACTTCTGAGGACTTCTGAGGTTTAGACAAGTAAGGTGCTGTTTACATGAGAAGGGCTAGCCCCCCTAAGAGGGCTGGATTATATTTTGCGCTTACATGGAGAGCCTGTCCTTCTAGGAGGGCTAAACATGTTGGCGCCAACGATTTTAATCCTATTGTTCTACACTGATTTTATTGTTTCCGCCAGCCCCCCTAGCAGGGCTAGCCCTCTTGATTGCGTTTACATGGGAAATTTTCAGCCCTCCTAGGCGAGATCTCGGGTACTGAATAGCGAGATCTCGCCTAGGCGGGCTAGCTCTCCTCTCATTTAAACGAAAAAGAATTCTACAAAGGAATAGATCTGCAAGAAGCGATCTCGGCAAAGAGGGTTAGCCCTCCTAGGAGGGCTGGCCCTCCTCCATGTAAACAGCACCTATGTCAACGTGGAACTCACCCTTCAAATGGCTCTACAATGATCCCTCGTGGCTTTTGCATTCCACCGTTGACAACAACCTTTCTCTCCTTCCCATCAACGCTTGAAACTTCGATTCTGTCATGCCAGCTATCAGTCCAGTAGATATTGTCTGCACTCCAGTCATAAGAAATGCCTTCACAAAAAGTCACTCCATATCTGATTAATACTTGGGCCCCCGTTCCATTAAGGTGGGCTTTGTATATCATGTTGGTTCCCCTGTCATACCAGAACATCCGGCCATTTACTCGGTCTAGAGCAAGGGCAGTAATATATCGGCCATTGTTGTATACTGTGTCGATAGGTGTGCCGACATTTGCAAGACCACTTCCACGCTGTAACTGCACCCGCCTGATCGTATTTACCTTTGCGTAATATAGACATGGCTCATTGCAAGGAAGTCCTGCAATAAAGAAACGCATTCTATTAGCGAAGGGGTCAATGTTTGAAAGGGAAATGGTGGAGCCGTGGGAAACTGATATTGTTCCCCACCCCTCGGTTGCTTAGAGAGGACTTTGTGACAACGTTGCTGGTGACAACGTGAGTAGTGACTCGCAGGTTGAGAAAGACGCGTAGGAAAACAACGAGACGCATGGAGACTTCTGTGACATGTTAACCGTTTTAAGATGCGATAAAACGCACCAAGCAAGTTCCTATTCTTGTTACAGCTCCATCGAAGATTCGCAACACCAAGGAAGGATTTGAAGATACATCGACCTTCTAAAAGCAAGCAAGAACTATCAATGAAAATGAAATCAAAATGTCAGCATTTGTTTGCCATACAAGATTGATGCACTTTAACGTTTACTCCATCACTAATTTATAAAAATGCTTCATTTCAAAATCTTCGATATCCTTTCTCAAATTTCCTGACAATCTAGCCTCATGAAGGTAGGCAACTGACAAAAAAGCCAGAATGACGCAAAAACTGCATGCGATTATACAGCAGCAGCCTCTTATGCCTGATAAAGAGTTTATGGTAGCTGTGCCTAGCTGTCGGTCTAAGGCCCCGTCCACACGTATCCGGATATTTTTGAAAACGCATCTTTTTTATCCGTTTTCAAAAAGATTCGCGTCCACACGAGGAGCGTTTTCGAAAATATCCCCGTCCACACGAAGACGCTGCTACATTCAAACTTCGCTGTTCGAACTTCGACAAAAGAAAACAGACAATCAAAATGCCCTTTTGTTGTCCCCAAAGATCTGTGCGCATGCTCTGATATGTCGTAAATCAATGCCTTGACATCAGCGTTTTCGAAAAGCTCCGTTTTCACCCGTCCACACGACAACATGAAAACGGCGTTTTCAAAAAGATCCACTCTGGAGAGCGTTTTCGAAAAGCTTCGTTTTCGGTGACTGAAAACGCCGTCTCCGTGTGGACGGGAACCCAAAACGGATAAAAAAAGATGCGTTTTCAAAAATATCCGGATACGTGTGGACGGGGCCTAAGTTGCTACCAGATTTGATCAAAGACCGTAGGCCTCCTGTTTTAAAGATTTTCGATGAAACATCTTTATGACATCGCTTATAAAGTGAGAATACCGTGGCTGATTTGGAAAATATCCCGGAGGAGGCTACTTAAGTACAAGTACTCCTTGGTACGGGGTTGTGCCATTTTCTAGGGTACCTCACTAAGATATATTCCGAATTTATGGGTACGATTTTCAACGGTATTGAATGATTTCCGCATTTATGGGTACGATTTTTTTGGTACAAAATCATAAGGTATACCTTTATCACTTTGTCCGGATTCATGTGTACACACACATTTTGGGTTTATCCCGGATTGAAGAGTATGCTTTTCAGAAACTTTTTTGGATTTATGGGTGGCATTTTTTTCAGACCGGCACAACCCCATACCATGGAAACTTAAGCAGCCCTCCCCCCTCCTTGGAAAGTATGTCGCAATTTTCGAAAAATGTGGTAAATAATGCGCTGAAATGTGCGACCGCACCTTCCAAAACACGGCACCACATTGCAAGATCCGGTCGCATGCTTTACAATGATTTTAGCCGCATATCTTCCAAAACAGCCAGGGTATGTGAATGATGCGATGCGATCATTTTTGACAAACTTAATTTCCTCATCTAAATGGATATTGTAGCTGCAAAGGTATCATCTCTTTATTTCAATCTGATAAAGGAGACCTTAAATAATTCGCCATGATTCCAGAAAGATCATTACCGCAGTAAGCAGAACAAAATAAAAACGATCCTGGTTTGACAGACCACTTCTTCTAGGAAGCCCAGGCAATAATGTTGCCTAGTATAGGCAAGTATGTTATTCAGGAGTGGGCATGTCCCAGTTCCAATTCATATTAAAATCTACTTGATTGGAATCAGTTGCTCAGTTTTGAAATTATCATTCACAGTTTCGAAATCTCGTTCAAGAAGCCTTCGAAACGTGCTTGAAATGACGAACATATTTCCCCAATATTTCCATTTTACAGAAATGATTTGACAGCGTTTCAGCACTTGTTGCACTGGTCATTCTCTTGAAAGGATGAAATTGCCCGGAATGGTTTCGTTGCACTCAGAGATGAGACCCCAGTCAATCGTCATCCCAAAGGAAAGGGATAACACGTGCTAAGGGACATTTCACCCTAAGAAAATCTCGTACACACTCAGCAGCAAAGATCCTTTGGTTTTCATCCATCGGAAATCCATAAAAAGCCTTGTGTTCTGAAAACATGTCGTAAGCTTTTCGAATGATATGAGTGAAAAGCCGCTCTTAAAAGTCATAGCTGTAAGCCAGAAACTTTGGTTGGGACTTTTAGGCTGTTTTGCAGGTAGCCTGAAGGGTTTTATTGTGAAAATCCCTCAATTTACGAACAGAGTGGCCAATTTCAGACTGGTAAGTTTCAATGATGTTCAATATGTTCATTATTGCGCGCGACGAAGGAGCGTGCTTACTAATTGCGAGGTAGTGAATTTTCGTTTGCTGGCCACGCATATTTGTTTTGTCTATTGCTTCATTGCCGCTGTTCAAAACGTTCGCATACCTACAACTTTCCTGATTACATGCATTGATTGGCGACGACGCAGCAAATCGAGCAAATAAATGCTCGTCAATGGGATTAACTCAGCACAATAATCTGTTGACCCTGCTTTCATCACCCTCCTTCTAGTCATAAAACATGGAATAGGGAATAATGGAACAATTAAATCCAGTTCAAGGGAACAGCAAAAAAGTCATTTACGAATTTAGTGTGGCTTTATTTGAGTTCAGAAATATCTTAGAGTGCGCGCAGTTGATAACTTTTAGTTACTTCTAGTTGAATAAGATATTACTAATGCAATGATATTCAGGAAGAAGTGGCCTTTTAAACGGGGATTATTTTTAGTCATCCGGTGGAACGCGATCATATGCCCCATTCACACTGCACATAAACCAGCTTCAACTACACCAGCTTTTCGAATAGGGGCTTCTGATTGGTCAGTCCAAGAAATCCAGTCATTTGATTGGTTGAAATTAATCTGGTTTAGAATGTTTACTGACAAATACAAACAAACGAAAGAAAAGTATTTTGTGGCTGTGTGGCGCGAAACAGATTTTATCTAACTTAAACAAATCGACTCGTTTTGTGAATAAAATCTAAAGTCAGTTCGAGTATACTTCTATCAACGTCACTTGAAAGGTTTTCATCACCATATCGCAAAAGTTGTACAAGAACGTTGTTAGAAAGGCTGTTGATTTCAACAAATGGTCGTAAGGTAACCGAAACTCCAGCGAGAAGATCTCGTCGTTGAATATCAAATGAAGGGCAAAACAACAAAAGTTGTTATGTTGAAGAAAACTCCCAGATGCGTCGCGTACTTCTTCGATTTCTCTGACTACCCGCTGATTTCACCAGTGGAGCTTTTCGGTTTCTCAAACTAAAATCAAACAGGATGCGTAACGATTTTGCCTCTGATGAAAACAAGTATGATTTTGGCCATGCATTATAAATGATGAGCATCACAAATACAGTATACCGCGGTTGGCAGGCTATGGAATAAAAAGTATGCGACCGAGACCGATATTCAAGACTAAAATGTTAATCTATCAGTCAAAGGCTAACTTAGATGAGAAAATTTTGTTTGGTAAAATCACACATCTTTAAGACCCAACAACTAGAAAACTTTCTGTAAGGATTTTGTATGGGAATCGAGAATTCCACGTTCTGTTCTGGTCCATAATTTATGAGGCGCTGAAGTTTACGTTGTCACTTTAAGAAACATAATTTCAATTCCTATTGCAAGTAAATCATATACCAGAATGGAATGTGGAATCCTCATTCCTAAACTTGCCGTTTACCAGCATTTTTCTCATTTCTGGGTCCAACTTATGACTGATTTTACCACACAAAATTTCTCATCTAAACTAGCCTCAAAGTTTGACTGATGGATTAACATTTTGGTTTCGAATATGGGCTGCATACTTTTTATTCCACAATCGTAGTATAGCCAGAATAAAGTTCCCACTTTTGCAAATTCATAGCACCAAGAGTGATTCACAGATTTGAATATTTCAAATTCTAGTTAAAAACTGAAAGATTGAAGTATATCAGTGATTTTTCCTGCTGTCTACCAGCTCTGGTAAATTCAACTGTATAAAGATTTCATGGTTGCAAAATCACTTAGAGGGGATAAACATAGATCAAATCGTAAGGATTCTCTTTACACAGAAGAATACGCAACTGGCGTTTCCCCTCTCTCTCAACATCAATTCTCAAACAAATACTAAAGATTTTCAGTCCCATGGCAATAAATGTGCAGTGGATACCTCTCGCCCATGAGAAATTGCTTTTTCTCTATTGTCCTGCGTGAGGAGTCCATTACAATTTGATCAATGTTTTAGACCCTTTTTCAGACATTATGGAACCATGGAATTTTTATGAAATTGAATTTACCTCCATTTCTAGTGCTCATGAGACAACGAGAAAAATTTCGAATCATTCAAATCTGTGAAGTACTTCCGATGCTGTGAAATTTCAAAAATGGGAACGTTTTTCTGGCTCACCCGGTATATTAATAATACTCCTATCATAGCACTATTAGGCCCCGTTAACAAGGGAACGAAACGGAAGCGCTACGGAATTGAACGGAGCGATAAGGAACTGTTCCAGAAAGCAAAATAATTTTGCAGGTGTTCACACGAGAACGACTAGAAACGTCCTGTTCCGTTCCGAAAAGTGTACGGCTCTGAAGTGAGCCGTAAAATGGAACGGAACGGGACGATTTAGCCACTGTGTGAACACTTTTTTGGAGCGTTCCGTTCCACTTTGCGGACATTTTTCATGCAATATATATCATATATATGAGGTATTTCTAAAACTCCAAACAATAGGATTTTTTACGCGTAAAAATGAGAAAACTGGATGGCAAGCTTAGAAAATTTTAATCTCTAAGAAGGAGGAAGACAGGAATCAAATGTTTTGGCCGATTTTCGCTGCCTTCCGTCAGCTCGCCAGCTCCACGGGGGCAAGCCCACCGTCAGCCTCCCATCAACGATAGTTGTATCAATTGATGTGAACTCAAGCTTGATACTATTATGTGAATGTTCCCAGTTAACCCTGTCGCAAACAAGATGTCAGGTGAAAAAGACAGCGAATGAAAACAACTGAAGAGCGTTGCATAAGTAATTTTGCGTTAAGGTTATTTTCTGCAGACTTTACGAAGTCCTCCAATTATTCCCCATAAGCAAAAAAGAGTTATTGGTCCGACTGGTCGTTGGTCTGCACCTGAGACAAATGCATGCCGATGATTTGGTGGGTACAGAAACCGTGTTGGGTCCGATGACGTCATCGAGAAAAATCTGGCCAAGTCCAAGGAGGGGAGTTTCGACAAAATGTTTCGACAAATATCTGCTCTATGAAAGCAAAGATTCTTGTTGAGCAAACGTTGAATTGATAAATAAACACGTGGTATTTTGTGTTTGATCACTGGTAGTCTGACAACCAGACCCGATTTTTCCACAAGTAAGGAATCTGTCAAGGTCTGGAGAATCAGCAAAGATCCAAGACATAAAGACTGAAGATGAGGCTGTGTCATCCCTGTCAGCATTATTAAAAAGTCGTACTTTTTAAGCTTGGAAGAATCTTTATGTCCTCATGCCGAAGTGGTACTGCATGAAGTGATATTTTTCTTGGGATGGATAACAATTGCAGAAATGAGTTGTTCTGAAAGCTCAATGCAAACACATGTAGGCTATGCTTTTTGCTGGATAGAGTTTGCATGACGAATTTCCTAAACAGGCCTAAGCACGAATTTCATATGAAAACAGAAACATACCTGTTACTATGGCTGCATTAATGAGAAGCAAAGCGACAAAAACTACAATTAAGAACCTGCCACCATTCCTTGCAGCCATCTTCTGCAAGTTGCAACAAAGTTTCACCCAGCGCATTACATAAGCATCTTCGGTGCAGGAAGTCGATATGTTTTGCTTTGAACCCTTTCAAATATTTCAAAAGCGAAACTTCAATTGCGATATGAAGCGTAAAGCCGCGATCGTTCTCCTTTGATGAGAAATAGAATGCGTATTCAAACTGGCGATTATTCAGCAAATTCTTTGCTTGTGGCAAGACGACAACAATAAATTCAGGGGGTAATGGAAATGAAGGAATTAAACACAAGAGCTTATTTCTTGTGAGGTTGTGGCCTGAATATGTGGGCGGTCAAAGTAACATGAAACAACAATATAAACAAAATAAACTTTGTTGACATGGCATGACTGGTTTTCTGGAAATATAGCCATGGCAAACACCTTACTTTTGAACGTTTCTTTGCAATGGGCTGCTGTGCGTTGCGTTGGCTTGCATTTTTCAGGACAGACTTAGCACGCACGAGTACGCACAGACAGAAGGCGGACAGTTGACCTTCGATGGGGCTTCGATGGCTCAAATCCGCAATTAAGTCCAAAGTTGTGGGTAAAACAAACAAAACTGGCCACACGTATTCGGACATTTTGGAAAGCACATATTTCTTCATCCTTATGATAATGCGTATAATTTCATCAGCGTCCACTCCAAACGAGGATATTTTCGAAAATATCCCCGTCCACACGATAACGATGCGACATTCGAGATTCGACCTTCCATAACGCCATGCGATATTCGATAACGATGTTCGACATTCGTCGAACTTCGATAAAAGAAAACAGATAAGAAAATTGTCCCTTGCCAGCCTCGCGTGATCCCCAAAGGCCTGAGCGCTAGCCTCGCCCCAAGTTACCAAGACCCCCAAATTAGCCTCACCCCACAACGATCTTCAACGGTCATCATTGCACTGAATAGACCATTACCATTTCGACAATTAAAAAGGAGACTGGGGAAGAAGAATTCGTCTGAGTTTGCTCCCTGGCTTACCCCGAGTGTTATAAAATTGATTGCAACCCGGGATAGGCTAAAGAAAATAGCAACTAGGCATCCTGAAATATGGTCTCTCTACACCAAGCAACGTAAATAGGGTAACAAAACAAATAAGAAACTGTATACAGGATTCCTATAAAAACTAAATCAATGAAAGTAACGAGGATCCGAACAAAATGTGGAAGACAATAAAGCGGGTAAACCGTTTACCGTCTATCGTTTCGTAACGGGTCTACCGTTTCGTCTACCGTCTAGCAGTTTAAAAGTCTACCGTTTCAGAATCGGTACTAATCAAACACACCATAAACGTCTCCACCGCCGAAAAGAAAGGCAAAATCTTGACCAAAAAATATGCTATGCTTGAGACTCACTTTCGGTGTGTTTGATTGGTAATTCCAAACCTACCAAATTCTAGAACGGTAGACTTCGCAAAGACGGAAACACAGTTCCTAATCAAACACAACGTTCTTCAAAGCAGCAGGTTTCAGATTTATCCTAGCGAAGACGAGGTTTCCAGTTGAAAAACACGAAGATGAGTCTGGTGCTTGGCTATAACAAGAAAATTCACCGACTATTACCGTAGCAATGCCAGCAAATTGGCCTCACGTTCAGAGTTTTGCAACTGAAAACGAGAATCTCTCCAAAGTCTGCCAAACCTTCTGCCTTTTGGAGCAGAAGGTTCAGCAGGCCTACCAAACCTGCCAAACCTGCCGTTTTCGGAATTGGAGAGTCAATCAAACACAAACTCCAAGTCTTCCAAGCCTACCGTTTTCAGAATTGGTACCAATCAAACACACCATAAGGGTCCTGATGTTGCAAAGCAGATTAGATCAAAATCTGATGATGACAGCGACAGCGTAAAACATATCTTTCCAGAATATAACAAAATCCTGTTTGAAACAGTAGACGAAGAATATGTCTTGAATGCAATAAATCGGCCCGTGAAAGGAAAAGCATCCGGCCCCGATGAAGTAAGTATAACGTTGGTAAAAGACGCGGCCATTTTTACTGTTTATCCTATCATGCTGAATTATGACACATTACTTATTAATGGTATCTTTCCAAATATTAGGAACTAGCGAGGGTGACCCCTACTTACAAATCGGGTCCTAAACCTGATACGAATAATTACCGGCCCATATCTGTAATTTCTGTGTGACGATGTTACAGCGGCTTAGGCGCAACTATGGTGCGACCAGCTGTTTGAATTTCTCAAAACAAACAAGCGCTTAACGAGCAACCTAGCAGATTCTGACAAGCATTACTCCACAGTAACGTCGCTGATAGGCAGCACTTACTATTGGTATGAGAACATAGATCTCAGCAAATGAATCTTACTATATTTCTTGACCCAAAGAAAGCTTTCGACAATGTCGACCATGGCGTATTAATGAAGAAATAGAGCGCTTATGGGTTGAGATGCAAGTGTGGGGATTAGTTTGAATCCTACTCTGCGAACAAATACAGAAAGCAGTTTCGCTCTCCAAATGGTTTGCATTCAAAAGCTATAAAGGTTGCCTGTGGCATACTGCAAGGGTCATGCTTAGGCCCTCTTCTTTTCATTATTTATCTGTATGACTCATGCGAGACTAAAAAGCTCAAGCGAGACTACTTTACCAAAAAGATTGCTCTTTATAGGGGGAACTTGAAAGAGACATGGAAAACGATCAACCTTTTGTTGAATAAGAGATCAAAGACGACGAATGTCAGCTGTCTTGATGTTGAAGGTCGCAATGTAACTGACAACAGCGAGATCGCACATTCGATGAATGATTTCTTTTGTAGCATAGGTAGAAAGCTTAGTGACGATATACCGCAGCAGCCTAACCCCTTACTTTCGAATGAATATAACATCAATGAAGAAGGTACGAGTTTCCAGTTCAAGACCGTCTATTCTGTTTCTGTAGAAAAGGCTCTCAAGAAAGTGAAGACTTCATTCGGCTTTGGATCAGATGGTATTGCAAGCCATTTCATCAAAATTGCGTTTCCAGTTATCTCACATTCTCTATGTAGGATCTATAATATGTCAATTGAGTCAGGAATATTTCCCAATAGCTGGAAAATAGCACGTGTTGCTCCCATCTTTAAAAGTGGATCAACCGAGGATAGATCGAATTATAGACCAATTTCCGTCCTACCAGTAGTTTCAAGGTTATTCGAAAAGCTCATCTATGATCAATTGTACGAGTATCTTGATTCTAACAAGCACTTATTTATAGATCAGTATGGTTTCCGTAACTTGCATTCGGTTGTCTCTTGTTTACTGAACTGTACAAATGATTAGTACGTAAATATTGACAGAGGGAGATTTACCGCCATGATTTTCATTGATCTAAAGAAAGCCTTTGATACAGTCGACCATCAAATTCTTCTGAATACGATGCGTAATTACGGAATCAACGGTCTTGAACACCAGTGGTTTAGCTCATACTTAGATAATCGCAGGCAGTTCTGCAAGGTCAACGGCGTCTGCTCCGATCTTGCTGAAATCAACATAGGGGTACCTCAAGGTTCTTGCCTTGGACCGCTTCTATTTTTTGATTTACATTAATGACCTACCTTTTGCATTAAAACGTGCAAAGGCAACGATGTATGCGGATGATACAGCAATTTCGTTTTCTTCAGATAATATAGAAGAGATTGACGCTGTTGTCAATGCTGAACTTGCCTGCCTAGAGAAATGGTTACAGGGAAATAAGCTTTCCTTGAATGTTGTCAAGACTCAGGCCATGATCATAGGATCGTCGCAAAAGTTGAGGAAGATTGATACACCAATGGTACCGATTCCTCATTTTCAAGTAAATGGAAAGGATATCGATCTGGTGAAGGAAACTAAATATCTTGGTCTCATGATTGACGACAATCTTAAGTGGGAGAGCAATGTTGTGTGTACACAGAAGAAGATCTCCAGAGCTATAGGACTTTTGAAGTATGCAAAACACTATGTGCAAGAGGATACATTAAGGAACATGTATCTTAGCATTGTTCAACCACATTTCAGTTATTGTTGCTCCGTTTGGGGATGTTGCGGGGCAACTAAACTGAAAACTTTGCAGAAATTACAGAACAGAGCTGCTAGAATTGTTACAGGTAGCCCGTTTGACACTCCGGCCGCTCCTCTATTGCAGAGGCTTGGCTGGCCGTCAATTGATAAACTAATCAATCGAGAAACTTGTACAATGGTGTTCAAATCTTTGAATGACCTCGCACCTGAAAACCTAGGTAACATTTTCTCCAAGTTGTCTGATGTTCATGCCAGGGTTCTACGTAATACCAAATGCAATCTTGCTCTACCAAAAATGAGAACAGCTTATGGCCAAAAATCATTTGCGTTTCGTGGAGCCAACGCATGGAATAAACTCGACTCGAAAATGAAATTAGCCCCTTCGATTCAGTCATTTAAAAGTAAACTAAAAGCTTCGAATTGAGAACATTCAAGGAAAGCTGATCTGCATCGAATCGTATCGAATGAGTTACCTTTTTTTTCCTTTTACGTTTTTATAGCTATTTAAGTATAAATTATTGTAAATAGGCTTAGATCTTATTAATTTTTTTTTCCTTTGCTGGGACAATTGGAAAGCAGTTGCTACATTATTTTTTTTAACTGAATTGTATCCCAGGATAAATATTTTTAAAATGAATGAAAATGAAATGAAAAATGACCTTGAAGAGTGCTTACAACCCTCACGAGCTACCATTTATGCTGATGATACTACATTTAAACTGAATACACTAAGTCCTAATTCCAAAAAAACTGGATTCATGGTAATAGGACACCCACTCAAGACTAGGAAGCTTGACTTTCCAGAAGTTCCAACGCTAGATGGTTAGGAAATAAAAAAGGCTGGTAAAGCGAAATCCTTAGGCGTCAATTTTGACGAGAATCTAGCCTGGGATGAGCACTTCAGGCGTGTAACGGGCAAAATTGGTAAATATTTAACCACAATCTCAGCTTCACAGTGTGCATTATGCTCTTGTTGAGAGTCACCAGCGTTTAGCCGGATCTCCACTAGACGGAAAAATATTGAGGCGGAAAAATTTCCGGCAATCTCATTGGCTAATCGAATTGTCGCCGCGGAAAAATGTCGAGCCGCTAATAGTAGGAATACGCTCTACTTTTCGCGGCTCGACATTTTTCCGCCTAGTGGAGATCCAGCTTAATGGTGATATTATTGAGGTCGACAAAAGTTTATCGCGTGAAAGATGATTGTTTCCAGCTGTAGGCCGCTGTAGGGTGTTTCAGCAAAAATGCAACCCAATTATAACTGAAAATCTCACAAAAATGACAACACCTTAAAAGACGTAATGTATACTATCTGAAAGTACACCCTTTCTTTGTTCTAAGAATATTTAGTTTGTATACATGAAATGGAATTATTTATCATTTAACTGGCCTTTTAGTAAGTACCGTAAAGGCTCAATTAAGCCCCTGGAGAGCTTATTTAATTTTGGACACTCCAGAAGGGGGGGGGGGGGCTTACTCAAAATATCAAATTACGAAGATAGATACGATAGCTTTTCAGTTCTTCTACCTCGCATTTTGCGGATTCAACATACAATTTAACGAGTCAAATACATAGATTTGACACATTCTCCATTCAAAACACTATCAAAACTAGCATGTAAGTTTGTATAGCGAAATATATATGGAAAATCGTTGGTAATTTCTGGAATTTGATATAATTTGGGGGGGGGCTTAATAGAGAGGGAGCCTATTCAAAATTTTGGCTCAGAGGGAAGGGGCTTATTAGAGAGGGGGTTTAATAGAGCTTTTACGGTATGCCCAATTTTAAATACAGCATGTTGTAAGTGCAAAAATAACAACCTTCCTTTGCACGGCAAACAAGTACGAAACAGATTTTCTCAAAAAATTCACTCCTGAAAGTAACTGAAGTGACGCGCTAAAATTCAAAAAACAAAAATTCATTCACATTGTTTGCATTTTTTTAAGAATGACAAAACAAGTTCACAAAAAGATGGATTAATATTTGTCTGATGGATTTAAAAAGATGGATCTGAAGAATTAATTTTCAGTCCAAACAATTAGTAGACTGCTGCTCAGTGTTCTCTCATCTGTCTCTATACCTCTCATACTTAGAAGTGCCAGCGAAGTCCTTTAACACTGGATAACAAAGGGACTGCAATAAACTTACGGTTCTTGCCAGGGGAGGGGGCTCCATCTCGTAGGCGCTTGGGTGCTTAATTAAGCTCTGAACACTGCTCCAGATTTGACTGAAGGAGTTGCTTTAGAGATACCTGGTACAGGGCGCCTGCTTCCTAATGAAGGTGAAAAATTCTCGGGGGGGGGGGGTATCTTAGTACTGTTCGTTGTACGGGGACGTGCCATTTTTCAGGGGTACTTTTTTCAAACCATTACGGAATTTTGGGTATCATTTTCACAATTTTTTGACATTTCACGGAATTATGGGTGTCCTTTTCAGGGGATTTTTCATAATTTCCGGAATTATGGCCCAGATACCTATTCAATTTGTGGAATTATGGCCCTAGAATCCACCAGAATTCACGGAATTATGTGTACCGATTTTTTGGGCGAAATGGCACGTCCCCGTCACATAATAGGTTGAGTTACCCCCCCCCCCCGAGGAAAAATTGGATGATCTCTCAAATTGTTAGCCGCTCTGTCAAGATCAACAGTGATATCTTAATCACTATCCCGTTTATCCTGTCTTCTTCTCTTGCGGCTATCATCTCCTTCGAGATAATTGTCTCTCTTCCTACTTCCCGTTTTCCTTTTATTCAAATCCCTGTCATCATCATTCCATCTTCTTGATTTCATATTTCCTGCATCTCTATCTTCTGAGCGTCTTATTTCTGATCGATCACCTTTTATTCTTCTTGGATCCTTCCTATCTTGTTTTCTTATCCTTGAATTAGAACTATACGTTCCTTCATCACTAGAGTCTATGCATTGGTCCTTATACTTTTCTTCCTTAAAGCGCTTTTCCCTTGCAACATCACGTTCATCGACAGAGCGTCTTTTCTTTGGTCTCTCGCCATGAAACTGTCTGTCTCTAATAGTTTCATCTTTGGCTTCCCTGTGGTGATATTTACTCTCATCTTCATAGCTGTCAGACGAGGTCTTGTCATGCTTCTTCATTCTTTCCTTTCTTCTTTTCCTGTCATTTTCATTGTCCTCGTGATCACTTGAAGTGTACTTTCGCTTGTGTTTCTTCTTTTTCTTTGCATGCTTTTCTTTCTTTCTTTTGTTCTTCTTCTCAGACCTGAACATAGAAGATCTAACATGTAACATGTAGAAAATGATCAACAGTTCAGTGCTTGAAACTATTTAAAGAAGAACAAGTTATAAGCCCACGGGAGGGGGTACTTGACTTAAATTGGTTGGGGTGTACCCATCAAGCCTCTTTTTACCAGGCTTCACAGCTTTTCCCTCCAAATGACTCTAGACAAAATAGTGACAAATGGTGGCGATGCAGCTTAGCTATCTAGCATTTGAACCAGCTGTGGAAAAATATTTGCATTCCTACGAAGGGACGTCGGGGTAGAATTCTTCATTCCATTTCCTTTTCGACTTTCTGAGATTTCAGTTGAATTGCAATATTGTGTGTGGTGCAGTTGATCATCCATTAGGAATTTGAGTTAATCTAAAAAGCTTCATTGGATCAAAAACTGTAAATTAAAATAGCATAATTCAACGATTAATTTTCTTTTATTCTTTCCTTCTTTTCTTCCTTCCTGTCTTCTACATATTTTCAGTCTTTATTTCCTTTGTAATCTTCACTTCTTTCCATCCTTCGTTATTCCTCTTCTCCTGTTTCTTTCCGACCTTTTCCCTTTCATTTTTTCCTTCCTCCCCTCATTATTTCATCTCTCTTCTTTCCTTCTATGCCACTTTCTTGCTCTCCCCCTTCTCTTCTTTCTAGAGAATCAGGCTTCCTGCGAAGCTGCTACGAGCCTTCACGCATTGTTCCACCTCCGCTTTAAACAATATTTGAATCAGTAATTTCAAATGATTGCTACATTCCTGGGACAGATATGCTCCCTCCCAGATATGTTCCTTTTGGGTTATCCTACATACCAACATTTTTATAACGCTAAATTAATTTATCACAGCCAGGTGAATTCAATTTCACTAAAGAAAAAGAGATATGCTTAAAAGAAGACTGAGTGAACTCACCCTGCTACATTATCTTCTGTGTGCTCTGATTCAATGGTCTTTTTTGCATCATCCTAAACAAATTGACAATATTGTCTTCATCGTATACAGGTGTCAGTCAATAAGTCATTGGGAAAGAATTGCAAACTTACAGCATTCGGAGATGAAGTAATTCAACACCGCCCGTCAAATAGTAGCCGGATACCCATTATGCCCATGTCATCGCAAACATTTGAATTAGATCTTCAAGGTGTTTTAAACAAAAAATCTGAATGACGTGGTAATATCACTAATTAATTGAGAAAAATGTGTGAACGTTTCAATCATATCAATCAATCAACTCCACAAAGGGATTTTTGAAGTTTTTGACGTTGGGGGTAAAAAGGACATTTTTGCTACACGTTGCCCATTATGGCCGCCGGGCTAACAAGACACACATGTACAGGAATCAAAAGTTTTGATATGAAGAATAGTTTTATTAATAGCTTTTTGTTCATCACGAAGTACTTTAAATGCAAAAATTTCAATTAGACCTATCATGAACTTCGAGTTTTGGTAATTGAAATGCATGTCTTGACCTGTTGTGAATCCTGCCTTATCCCGTGTGAGTGCAAGGAAATTATATGGCGTACTTTCCAAAAATGGAGATAAATTGATTACAAGAATGCGTCTTTGAGGTTTAATTGATTTTTCAAGGCAGTAAGAAAGATTTTCACCGAATTTAGTGCTGTTTGGAATGGTTTTTTCATTCTAATATTTTGAGACGACTTGAAACTTCGCTGTTAAAGAAATGGGCAGAAAGGGCGATAAAAATAGCAAATAGCAGCACTGAGACTTAATCGTCTAAATGTGAATTAGAGGTTGAAAGGCTTTGCTTTGTTTTCATTGTAGATTTTTCTTCTAAACCGACAGGACTTCAGAAAAATTAAAGTACTTGTAAGAATTTCACGCCATAAGGCGCTGAGCTAACAAAAAGAAGAAAGGAATGGAAACAGAATCATGAAAATGGCAAAATACTTGAAACGTCGATGAGAGATGTGCCCAAACTTTCTCGTCGGGCTTCGATGCAAAGAAACTGATACTTCAGTGAAGGTCAAATTATGATTAAACTGATGTCCGCAAAAATTTCCCATGCAATCGCAATTTTATTACTTGTCTCTACTCCAATGAAATCTAATTTCTCTGGCTAATCGGCCACAATGAGGCCCTGGTCATAATGAGCGACTGGACTCTCGACAGAGTTTTCTGTGACCGAAAACGAAGCTTTTAGAAACGCTCTCCAGAGTGGATATGTTTGAAAATGCTGTTTTCCTGCTGCTGTGTGGACGCTTGAAAATGGAGCTTTCCACAAACGCTGATGTCAAGGCGTCGATTTACTGCCTATAAGAGCTTGCGCTCGGATCCTTGGAGATTACACAAGGATATTTTATCTGTTTTCTTACATCGAAATGTCAAGGAGTTTTCGCGGGTCTGCTTCAACCAGCAGCTAAAGCTCCAGAAAGGGCATACGTAAGTGACAGAAAAGACAAATATTTAATCGAGAACACAACTCATTATTTCCCTGAATTTCCAACAATTTTACAAACAGCATACTACAGTTAGTGTGCAGCTAAGGGAATGAAATCGAGCCTTTCAAAAATCATTTTCTTTCCAAACATCTGTTACGAGAAATAAATCCATATTTTCAAGATGGGATGAACACCATGCCGTTAGAGACAGAAGTTAAAAGCATAGTCTACGTTCAAAGTTAACGTTACTTTGTGTCTTGGTTTCACTGGAAATACGTTTCCAAAGATTCCCACAAATATACTAAGAAATGTAGAACATTCCCTGGCAAAAAGTTAACTTGAAAGAAATTAATTCTATAACCCTTGGCGGGAAGACTAAACATTTATTGTGCGTCAGTCGCCATAACTTTCATTCAGTCCCTGGCATTTGAAGTCTCTAGAACAAGAATTTGAACAAAAAGAGGAAGTAACTAAATGATTAATAGCTGGTTTGGAAATAAAATTCAGTTTAGTTACCTTTGAAACTGGATTTTGTGGAACTTTGTAGCCTCTGGAATCATGAAAT
Organism: Aurelia sp. 3 sensu Dawson et al. (2005); assembly: GCA_964020215.1. Classification (NCBI taxonomy): domain Eukaryota; kingdom Metazoa; phylum Cnidaria; class Scyphozoa; order Semaeostomeae; family Ulmaridae; genus Aurelia; species Aurelia sp. 3 sensu Dawson et al. (2005). Next base: position 20,815,571 of record OZ026572.1, on the reverse strand, counting down.
GAAATGGAAAACAGCAAATATGAATATCAAATAACACAATATTTCAAAAATGGGAAGAAAATAATATTAAATAACCAGGGAGGGGTATGACAAGGATTGATCAAAACAATACTCTCCCGACATATTATACGATTTTGACTTTAGTTGCCAAATTTTCAGTACTTGTCCCTCTTTTCTCACAGAATGAAGTTTTTACCATGCCAAATCACTAACTCTTTATTATATGCGGATTGAGTGGCCTAACGGCTTGAACAGTCTTCATCAGGGGAATGAAGTCAAGCTCGGTCGAGTCAGGTCAAACTCTGGATGCCCGGGGGGGGGTGGGTACTTAGTATATTTGTCCTACGGGGATGTGCCGTTTTTCAGGGTATCGTTTTCGCCTATTTTTTCTAGATCAGGGTATCAAAAGAAGGCAAATTTTCTGGACCAGGTTGTCAAAAACATGTCAAAAGAGGAAATTTTGTTACAACGGGCTAATTTTTGGTCCAATTTTGTGTTTTGAGTATACTTTTCAGCGATTTTTTCTAGAACAGGGTATCATTTGAAGTAGAAAATTCTAGAGCAGGGTGAAAAAAATTTTTTTTGTGGGCACATCCCCGTACAAATTTAGGTCAAGTATCCCCCCCCCCCGGGTCCGGATGGGTGACCTCAGAGGTCTGACCTCGCAACTCAGCTGGCGGTCCTTCGGGAGAGACGTTAAACTAGGCGTCCCATGCCTCACTGTGGCATGCATAGTAGGCCTAGCCTAAATCAGCTTTTTAAGTAACAAGGAATCCTGAAGAGCCCACTCGACAACAAATTGCTGCTACTATTTAAAACACTGAAGCATTCTGTGATTGAAGCGTTTTCAAACTTTGTGATAGGGCCACTAAGCAGCAAGCATGGGAACTACAGCCAGAACATCAACATGCGTGACACAAAACAATTCCTGTCACATACTGCTATAAGGAACAAGATAAGACCCCATTCTCCAAGCAAATACCTAGGCAAAAACTCTTTTCCTTGAGAATCAACATTTGAAATGACTGAAATTTACTTTGGTGGCTTCTCGACCATCAGCACGATGCGCATACTAACCGGTTTTGTATTGTACAGGAAAATATACGTAAAGCCTGAGTTCTAAATAGGACAGACAGAGCTTCCAAGGTCTGTGCACTAGGACTGAAGGATTTTCTGTGTCAATATGTCTCCTTTTCCGGCAGCTTGCCTTATGTCATATCGATAAACAGAGCACATATAGTAATGAAGCATTTACTTACAATGCAGCTGCCATTGCATGTGCCTCCATTTCCTTTACACTTCTCAGTTCCTAGAAACAAAATATGTAAGACACTGAAAAGGGGGTGTCGTTGTCAGAGGAAGATTTACATAATACCCAGACAATTTCGTTCTAATGAATGACAATGAATTAAAAAGATTGCATAAGTTTAACTATGGGCAATAATGCACCGTGTTTGCAGCAAAGAAATTAAAGTTTATCACCTCGATATTACAGTTTTACTTTGTTGTTTTCTCTTCAGCTGAAGCCTAACCAGCGCTAGGAATCACATTCAGATGGCTCCTGCGCGTCTGAATAGTTAATTCCTACACAGCGTTCATCCTCGTTTCAAATCTCTTAGGCTGTTTGAAATGAAGATGAACGCTGTGTAGGAGCCAAGAGTTCAGATGCGCAAGAGCCATTTGAATTTGATTTGTAGCACTGGTTAGGCTTGGGCCAAAGGCAAAACAACGACGAAAACTATGGTAACATCGAGGTAAAAACTTGAATTCCCAAGCTACAAACACAGTGCATTATGGCCCATGGTTTAACCAGGGATGAACAAACCATCTGAAATTATGAATAATTGTAAATCTTTTGTAGACCAAGTTGAAGTTGAAGTTCCAAGTTGGCTCTTTCCACAACATATTTACTTCCCATCAGCAACCACAAAAATATACCAATTATGCACAAAATGACGATATGATATCATACATTGTCGTCTTTATCCTCGTTCTACGATTATGCACAAAATAGCGTACCTGGTATACTAGACAAACCCAAAAAGTGTCTGATCCCCAAATCACCTACCAATAGGGAGTCCCCTTGGGGAATACAGTACCAAGGGGTGAGTGGCCGAGTGGCTCATACAGTCTTCGTCAGGTGACTGAAGTTAAGCTTGGTCGAATGAGGTCAAACTCTGGATGGGTGACCTGGGAGGTCTGACCTCACAACTCACCTCGTCATCCTTCGGAAGCGACGTTAAACTAGGGGTCCCATGCCTGGATGCGGCATGCACAGTGGACCTAAATTAGCTTTCAGTAGCTAGAAATCCTGACAAGCCCACTCAAAAACAAATTGAAACAAACAACCAAATGAGCACCCCTATTTGCTGTCAAAACCAAAATGAGCACCTCCTTTTGAATAATTGTCTCTGACAATGGGCAGCTAATAGCCATGGATAACGGATAGCCAATGGATAGTGCATATTCTCATAAATGTTCTGAATTTGGCGCTAACTATCATAAATGTTAGCATTTTCACACTTGATTTAGTTCAGACTGCAAGTATCAGTTTTCCATGAAAATCAGCTTCATGAAATTCATTATCACTGCATTTAATTATAACTACCTGCTTCCTCCGGTCAGCTTCCGCCGTTTCATCATCCTTGCCTCTGGTGTACCTTGAATGTAGGTAATTCAATCTTAACGAAGAATTACTTTGCCAAACTGTGACGTTGGAATTGGAAAGTGATTTCTTTGCTTTGGCTCATTCAAGCCATGCAAACTTTTAAATCTAATTGAACATGTCCACCACCAATCAGGGAATTTGTGAATACCAACGTTCTAATACCTAGGGAACAGCTGCAACTATATATTCAAATGGGATCATCTTTTACCTACCTGGTAGAGCATTGTAGAATATGAAAATTTTAGGCGACATTGTTGGAAAAATGCTCATAGTTTACTTTACATTGTTGGAAAAATGCTCATAGTTTACTTAAGGCTGCATAAAGACTTGACATCACTGAACAAAGAGAAAAACATTTCATCATGATTCAGGGATATAGAATTAAATTAGTTCTGATGTGCTGCAGAAGTGCTGGATGAAAATTTGGAGAAATATAACATGACTTTTAGAATGATAAAGAAATCTGTTTCCTTTGTAATTTCACTGAATCCATACGGTGGTGCAGGTACACATTCCTGTTTCAAGGGAACTAAAAGATGAAGAGTGAAGCAATGAGGTCAAGCAAGCATGTAGTCTTCTTGAATTGTCTAGCGGGACATGGAATGGCCTAGAGCATTGCATAATTGCAGTTATATACTCCAGAAATTTGCAATAAGCTGGCCATTCAATTAGTGCCCATCGTGCAGAGTACCCGAATTCAAAATATCCAAATCATCATTCATGTTGAATCTTTAGAAAAATTGATAACGTTGTTTTATCATTGCCTAATTACCTTATGTTTCCGTAACCATAAAATGTTAAGAAACACACTTGCAACTCAAGAAACACAAGACTAAAACATTAAAAAACTTTGTGTCTAATTCTGGATTTAACTAATGATAAACCCATAAATTGTCAAACACGATCCAGTAGACAAGTTATTGTGGCTTGTCAAAAGTGTCACGTTTGAATGCTGCACCCAGTATGTATAGGCAAGTGACTGCGGGAACAAAGCCAAAAATATATATATTTTATATATATATATATATATCAAGCTAAAAACTTACAATACATATTACCTAATAACACTACCTACAAAATACTATACCCTACTACTAAAACAATACCATTTGGAGCGAAAAATAACGTCTACCAAATGGCAACATAAAACTAAAAACACGAACATAGCACTACACGTGACGGCATAGAAAGACAAAGATAGCACATAAACTACACGTAACTACTACAAAAAAGAAAGAACGTCTAACTAAGAGGGGAATTAATTGACCTAATCGGCCAAGGTTTGCTTTACCCATCCCGAGTCATGTGACCAAACTCTTGGAAAATTTTAAGTATTATTCAACTGTTGTACTCATGGCACAACTTTTCATGACACGGAATATGTTGGAGAAATCAAAAGTTGATTTAACAAGAGACTGATCACATGAATCGAAATGTTCGTAAACAAACCCTAGCCGATTTTGTCTATGGCTTTGTGGCGCATCGCAAAAGTTAGGAGTTGAGTTATCTTAATCAAACCGACCTGTTCGGTGGATGAATTCAAGAGTCAGCTCGAGTGTACTTCTATTGACGTCATCAGTAAGGTTTTTATCACCATACAGCAAGCATTCTATTAGAACGTTGTTTGGAAGGGTGTCGATTTGGACAAATGATCGTAATAATTCCGAAACTCCAGCGAGAAAATCTCGTCGTTGCATTTCAAATGAAGGGCAGAGCAACAAAAAGTGCTCCACATCCTCAATGCCGTCATTCGTTGGGCACATTGGATTTACAGTATCCCTAAAATTATGTAAGAATTTGTGGAGGTTTAATTTGCTTAGACCAACTCTGATTTGAGTAAGATAGGATAAACCTACTGGGTCGTAAATCCCAAAGACAGATTTTGCAGGGGGACGAATTATGGAGAGAAGCTTCTTCTTAAAGACGGCGACAGATGGTGCATGTCTCAGTTCCGGATCAAGTTCATTCCATTCAGCTAAGCAGTGCGGATAAAAGCTAGATTGGAATTTTTCTGTTCTTGCCCCTATTCGCCCAATAACATCCTGGTTACGAAGAGAATAGTTGGACCGGTGGAGAAGTGGAATTGGTTCCTTTGAATACAAAGGGGTCAAATTATTTACAATCTTAAAGAACAAAGTTAGACGCCTGCTCCATCTTCTGAAATTTAGTGATTCCCAGCCAAGCTCTGCATAAAGTTTTTCCTGCGATGTTCCCCTCCAAGCTCCTGTTACAGCCAGAGCAGCAGAATACTGGACAGACTCTAACTTTCCCATTAGATTTGACAAGGTCATATCTTGACTGAATTCAGATATTTTCGCCGGAATATGGTAAATAACATCTCCGTAATCTAGATGGGGTCGCACATACAGCTTGTATAATTCGCTTAGAGTCTGCCTGGGGAGATATTTAGAAAGATATTTCAGCAAGCCAATACCCTTTCTTGTTTTAGAAATAGCTGCGTTGATATGGGCAGAGAAGGAAAGTTTCGAGTCCAGGATAATACCTAAATGCTTATGTTCACTTACTTTTTTCACAGGAATATCATTAAAAGTTGTCACTGGATGATCAATTTCAATTCTTTTCCTTGAAAATATCAACTCAACTGCTTGTTTTTGCGGATCTGGATTAAAGGACATCTTCCAATCATAAGCCCACTGTCTTATTAACATCAAGTCGTGGTTTATGTCATTGGCAGCTGTGGTTGGGTCTTCTACTAAAGTGAACAATGATGTATCATCAGCAAACAGCTTAACATTGCACTTTAAGTCAGCAGAAAGATCATTTATATACACAAGGAAAAACAAGGGACCCAATATGGAACCCTGAGGTACTCCTGCTGAGATATCTCCCCAGTTGGAGCTCTGCCCATTCAAAACAGTTCGTTGTTTGCGACCCTTTAGGAAACTTTGGATAAGGGAAAGGAGCTGTCCTGAAACACCACATCGTTTTAGTTTGTAGACAAGACCATCATGCCATACTCTATCAAATGCTTTTGAGATATCGAGATACTCAGAACGAACGTCCAAAGGAGGATTGCAGTCGAACGCTTTAAATATTGTGTGCGTTATGGAGATTAATTGATTGACTGTTGAGTCACCGGGACGAAAACCTGATTGATTTGAGTTAAGTAGCTCATGTGAAACAAGGTGTGAATATAGAGAATCGTATATGAGTTTTTCGAGAATTTTTCCAAATATTGGCAAAAGAGAGATCGGACGGTAGTTTTTCTTTAGATTTTTCTCGTTTTTTTTGTGAACTGGCACGACATTTGCACATTTCCATACTTCAGGAAATACACCACACTTCAAACAGTTTGTGAATATGATCTTTAGGGGGGTAACTAAAGCAGCATCACTTAATTTTATCATTCTGACAGATATTTCGTCCCATCCATGTGCTTTATTAGGATTAAGCGATCTTATAATGTTCAGTATTTTGTCGTCGGAGATGAGAAATTCACTTATCTGGGAAGTGGGTACTGGTGCATCATGTGGAATTTCACTACCTGTGTCAATCGGTGAAATCAGTTACAAATAGTCCATTCTCTAAAAGAGGTGGTATTATTGGAATCTTCGTCTTATTTAGAACAGTATTTATTAAGGTCCAATAAGTTTTGCTATAAGTTCCAGGATTAGCTAAGGTTTTCCCAGCCTTACGAAAGTAATTGCATTTGGCATCCTCAATCAGTCTTGTGGCTTCAGATGTCATGTTTTGTAAATATATTTCAAAATCTCAATCAAAATCAAGCCTGGACAAGGCATAGTTTGGTCCTGATCTTACACATTGTGCAATGGAGCACTGCAAATAAATACACAAACTTAGACTCACCACACAAGATCTTTTCCTTTCTGCCATCTCCCAACTGGTGCTTTAACTGAATGCCCTGTTACAGTAAATGTTTAGATGTTTTGTCAACACATGTATAGCGGAATATAATCTGAGCAGAGTCACATTTAGGGCCTGTTTACATGATTCCGCTTTGCCAGGATATCTCGCCTAGCAGGGATATCCCACCTTGCCTGGACATTTTTTCTGTTTGCCTTTACAAGAACAGAGACAGGATGAGGTAAAAATTAGCCATGTTTATTAAGTTTCACCAAATTCCATAACAAAAGCATAACAAATGGCTGATCATTAGTGCAACCCGATTGATATCAATTTCATCCCAAAAAGGCAGGCTACCCCCTCCCCCAGGTTCCCCAGGTGTAAACCAAAGCAACTGATGCTATTGTATTATAAAATCTGCTCTTGTTATATCTCTGGATCACCCACTACCACCAGCATCCTCCAGTCAGGACGATATCGATAAAGCGATACCAAAAAGGTATCAGAAAGCTGATGCCTTATACTTCATGTAAATCATCGCAACTTCAGTAGGAACACAGTAAATGCCCCTAAAATCATAAATACTGTAAAGGCATCAAATAACTGATATATTGAGATATTCGAGTTCTGGGGCCTTTTTGCTACAAATTGGTACTTTTTTCTTGTTCATAACGTAATTTTATGCGAAGTGCAGTCACCTGGAGTTAGAGCGACTCACAGGAAGGCCACTCAATGTATTGCGACGAAAAGACGTTGGTGGAGGTTGCAAGGACGGTGCCCGCGCCCCGGCCACTGGCTGGGGCTGGCCGGGACTGTCAAAATAAATGGAAAAGTTCTGATGGTTGGGGCCCAATTGCAGATGGTCGGGGCTGGCAAAATAAGCGGAAAAGTTCTGGAAATGCCCCGGCCAGTAGCCCCAGCCACTGGCCGGGGTGCGGGCACCCTCCTTTTTCTTGTTTAGTAAATTTTCCAACTTTGATCACATTGGAAGGGAGCAGTTGATCCAAATCCTCAGAGATATGCTAAATTAAGCAACTGTGGCAAATTAGATCATAAATACACTTGTAGATGGCCGGAGCTAGCCGGTGTTGGCAAAATAAATGGAAAAGTTCTGGAAATGCCCCGGCCAGTAGCCCCAGCCTGCCCCGACCATGCCCCGGCCACTGGCCGGGGCGCGGGCACCCTCCTAGGTTGCACAGAATTTTCTTAGGTAAATGATTGATTTTCTCGTATTGACATGGCATTGAGGAATCTAATGATGTGTTTTTTGTTTTGATGTCGCGTTTTTTTCAAAAGTGACACGTTTTTTTAGTAACGGGAAAAGTTGCTGAAATGTTTTAGGCCTACTTTTTCATGAATCAAGAGCGAGTTTTCTCAAAAAATGACTCAATGGGTATGGAAAACCAATACCTTTTATTTCATATCGATGTTGAGATCGGAAAAATGTATTCTGTCCGTATTCTTATCATTTTATTGGGAAGACAAGACACATAGGGATCACATCAGCTACATGTAAGAATTGTGCATTTTATGAAGAAAGCATGAAAATTGGAATACCTACCCATTTTGATACGCTGAAAACGATAAGATACAGACCCCAACTGTAAAATGCCCCCAAATGCTATTTTTAGACAGGGGTACTCGGGCCCAGTCCCATCAATGTTATATTACTCTAAATCACTAACAAATGACCATGACATTCCAAAATCAACTAATTTGGCACAATTTGATATGCTGAAAACAGTGGCTAAAATTGTTCTTTGAGAAATTGCCCCCAAATGCTATTTTTAGATTGGAAACTCGGACCCAGCCCTCTTTTTGTGTGATTTTGCTATAACTTATTAATAAGACACGATATAATCCTATAATCAACTAATTTGTCTTTATTTGACACGCTGAACATGATTATGAAAAGACCATTTTCACAAAGTGCCCCTTAAGGCTATTTTTAGAAAGGGGTTTCTCGGACCCAGACCTCTCTCGCACGTTATTCTGTAAAAATTCACTAATCAAAGAGGATATCGGTCCAAAATCAACTAATCTGGCATTATCTGATATGCTGAAAACGATGATGAGCAGACCTCATTGAAAAAATGCTCGCAAGTGCTATTTTTGGACAGAGGTACTTGGACCCAGTCCTCTTTTTGTGTGATTTTGCTTTAATTTACTGACAAGACAGAATATAGTTCTAGAATAAACCAATTTGCCGTAATTTGACGCCCTGAACACGATAGCGACCAGTTCCATTTCATGAAGTGCCCCCAAAATGCTATTTTTAGACAGAGTGTGCTTGTACCCAGTCCTCTTTCTTATGTTACTCTGTTATCATTCACGTAATTAGTCGATATGTTTCTAAAAGCAGTTGTTGACGTTAGGAAGATCCCAACCAAAGATTTCGCATTTTAAATTCAATGAAACCATTTCATACTTCAGAAAAAGGTGTCATAGTACCTGTTTTGAAGAAAATGATCCATGCACACTGTCCATCTCGTTTGCAAAGTTCTTTGCAAGGTCAACACTAACACTCTTGCAACTGCAGCGAACTCCACAGTTTCTCTTGCACGAGCAACCCTTTGATTCTTTCAGTGGCTTTGATGCCTCAGGTATTGTCATCCTTCACAGTAACAGGCTTAATCTTAGCTGGCGCTGCCATAGTTCAAATGGCTCCTGCTGGCGAGTCCAAAAAGTTTGGTGAATACGCCGACAAAAATTTCGCCAATCATTTGGTCTCCAGAGCAAAACGCAGCTCCATTGAGAGAATAGATGTTCTGTTCGACGTTTATCGGCAAAAGAACATCAAAGCATCCACAAAGAGAAGATAGAGGTATTGGAAGTCGAATTCGCGTCGTCGAAACTACGCCAGTGATTCGAAATTGGCGAAATCTCCTTCGAGTAAATGAAAATAAAGATGAACTTTTTCGACTTATCGCTGCAAAATGTGTGAGCAATAACAGACTGATATTTCGATTGGTTTTTACCGCGGGCGAATATGTTCTCACAAATAATGATTCTATTGAAATTCTCTCGCTTGCACCATGTAACCATGAAGAGGCTGACACGAGAGTTTTTGTGCATGCAAAAAATATGGCAGAAATTGGACATAGAAAGATAATGATCAAGACAGTTGACGCAGTTGTAATAATCATTGCAATAGCTATTTTCCATTAGCTGCGTCTTAAAGAATTGTGGATAGAATTCAGGACGGGCAAAGGCCGACGTTGCTTTCCAATTCACGAAGATGCGAGCCGTCTTGGAGAGCAGATCTGTTCTGGGATTCTGCTTTGGTATGCATTTACAGGATGTGATATAATGTCGTCCTTCGCAGGAAGAGGCAAAACTTCTGCTTGGGAAACGTGGAAAGCATTTCCAGAGGTGACAGATTCATTTAGGAGGCTTTCTGATTACCCTTCAACTATTACTGAAGATGACTGGGCGCTCATAGAGAGAATGTCATTTTGCTATACGATCGATCATATTTGAACACAGATGTTAGTTCTGCTATGAGACAGCTGTTTACGAAGAAAGGAAGGCCAGTAGATGGGCTGCCAAAGACAAAAGATGCACTTAGCTATTCAGCATACTTTCAGAGCTACATATCAATCAGGGCAAGCAGCTGTTTATTTATACAATAATTTTCCGTATTGATGTTCATTTTTATTTTTCATTCATTTCAACTTTTTTTGTCCCTGTAGCCAGAACTAATTACAAACGTAGACTTATAACAAATTTTGGTGTAGAAATTTGGAACAACACTCCAAAGGATATTAGGACTTCTCCAACAAAAAAGATTTTCGGAAAACGGTACAAGCAACTATTACTACAGAATTATTAAAAATCAAAATCTCATTGGTACACAATTTCTCCTCCGGTGCTTCTCTGCATTATTTTTTATTTCCTCTCTTCCCTCTGCTAGGCCCTTTTTGCGTAGTTTTATCGTTTTTTTTCCCTGTTACCAAAAGTATTTTCAACAATGTATTTAGAATTTCTCATATCTACATTAATGTCAATATTCTCATTCTACTAACCACTTAACGGAGGGCATATGGCTCGAAAGCTCTACCAGAGTTCTTTCCATATGTCCTCTTCAGCATTATATTAGTTTAGATGCATTATGTAAAATAGGTTCCACATGTTTTTTATTTTTTGCGTAATATTTTAGCATCACATATATTTGACTATCACGTAGCTTTAGCTGAGAATATTCATGAAATTGAAATTGAAAAAATTGAAATTATCCATGGTTATCCACTCAGAACTATATACACTGTTTGACAGGAAGCCATGCTAATGCTTATGCGATTAAAAAATATTCTGCGTCTAAATGCTGCGTTGGGATACATTTGAAAACATCAGCAAACAGTCAATTCATGCAAAAGATAGATCTAGAGTCTAGATATTGTTATTTCAAGGCAAAGTACTTCTGTTTGAATCAGGAACAGCAGTAGGGAAATTTATCTCTTAGTTATGTAAGGAGGCAGTTATTGCAAGTTGCGCAGGAGCTACCTGATGTTTCAGCATGGGGTTGGAAAGATGAAAATGAATCATATCAATCGATTTGCAAGCATCAAAGGCCCTGAAAGGATTAGAACGTTGCTCGTGCAAGAGAAACTGTGGAGTATCCTCTTTTTGCTGCGAAGCAGCCATATATTCCTGCGCAGTGGCTTCACTGGGCGTTTTGGATCTCGGTTTTTCTGTCTGTTTTCAACAATTCTTTAATCCTAACGACGATCACTGTGGTCAGCGGCTTAGCGGCTTTTGAATCATTGAACTGTAAATATAGGTCTGGAACGATAACCCATTGTTCAGTTTGCGTAACAAATAATGCCTGCCTGGGGAAATACCTGCATGTAGAAGAAGTAGAAGAATGCATCAAAGAATTGAAGAAGGACAAAGCTGGAGATCTTCAAGGATGGGTGAATGAAATGCTACTGCATGCAGGGAACGATCTCATTGAGAGCATCGTAGCGATGATAAATGCAGTTTTCGTGCAGGGGGTCCCGAAGCAATGGAATGAGATGACAATTAAGTCAATTTATAAGAATAAAGGAAGCAGGCATGAGATGAAAAACAGAAGAGGGATTTTCTTAACAAATATAATGAGTAAAGTTTGTGAAAAGATCTTATTGAAGCGAAATGAGGGGATTATAGACAGTAACACATCAGAAAGTCAGTGTGGAGGAAGGAAAAATAGAGGAGTCCAGGATCATCTATTTACAGTATATAGAGCAATAGAATACAATCAATATGTTGGTCAGGAGACAAACCTGATTTTTCTTGATGCAGAGAAATGTTTCGATAAACTTTGGTTAAAAGATTGTTTGATAGAATTACGGATGAAAGGAATGCCTCCTGAAGAAATAGTTATTCTATATGAAATGAATAAATGCGCTGAAATAATGATAGAATCACCGATTGGAAAGACGGATAGATTCACAGTAGGGGAGATAGTCAGACAAGGAACAGTATGGGGCCCGAAGTTGTGTTGTGTAACAACAGATGAAATTAACTCGAAGGTTCAGTCATTGAAGACGAAAGTTGGGGAAATAAGTATCGAAGCTAGGGTTTTCGTTGATGACATCACTGGGATGGGGTCAATGGAAAATATGGCCAGAATAGTAGAGAGCTGTAGATATTTTGAAGAAAATAAGAAATTTACGTTCTCCTCGGAGAAATCACAGATAATGAAAGTAAGACCTTCAAGAAGCAAGAGAGGTAAAGCGGATATAGAGGAAAAGGTACTGAAAATAAAGAAAGGAGAAGTTAAGAAGACAGAAATATATAAATACCTAGGCGATTACATAACAGAGGAGGGCAACAAGCTAACCTGTATTGAAAAAAGGACAGAAAAGACAAACTTCATGATGAGAAATGTGATGAGCTGGGGGGCAGAAAGGGTTACGGGAAAAATGGCCATGCAAGTGAGATTTTTGTTGTTAGAAACAATAGTGATTCCAAGCCTTTTATATAATACAGAAACATGGGGAGCCCTGTCAGTGAATGAGATTACGTTGCTGGAAAGAAAACAAAAGCAAATGCTTGCGACGATACTTGGTCAGCGAGGAAGTACAAGTTATTGGGGAATGATAATTGAGTCAGGCACATGGCCAATAGAGCAGAGAATTGACTACAAGAGATTGATGTACATGCACAATCTTGTACACTCAGACGAAAGGCGAGAAGCAAGGAAAATATTAATGGAAATGATACCAAAACAAATACAAGGAAGCTGGACAGAAGAAATAAGATTATGCGGAGAAAAATATAACATAGAGGTTGACATACGAACAATAGAGAACAAGAAAAAATCTGCTTGGAAAAGAGAGATAAAGATGAGCATTAATAAATTCTTAGAACTGAAAGCAAGAGACATGTGCAGGGAAAGTACAAAGCTTAGATTCTGCACAAGGAATAACTTTGAGAGGAAGAAATATCTTGACAGTCTGTCACCATCAGAGATAGAGTGGCTAATAAAAGTGAAATTGAATATGCTTCCTTTGAAAGCAAATTATAAAAACAAGTTTCAGGGTGATGTAGACTGCCCACTGTGTGGAGAAGAAGAAGATACAACTGAACATATCTTTGTTTGTAAAACTGTAAGAAATGTTCAAGAAAGCAGAGAAATAGCTGCCATAGCTGCAGACTTGAAAGAATCAATGAACGAGGAAAATAGAGCAAGAAAGATCATTCAGTTCTCAAAAATGGTGATGGAGATGAGACAGCGAAGAAATGTTGCATTTGAAGTTTAAGAAAGAAATACAATAGGAAAAGGGTGAGAAAAACAAAAACAATTAAAAACAATGGTAAAACAGTGTGTTTGTGCCTCGCAACCATAGTGGTTGCCTGTCAATGGAAATTGATAGAGAGGGCACTGTGGAATCACAAAGGAATCACAAAGGAATGTATTGAATTCTCCACATCCCGTTGCAACGCATACGAAAAGATTGAAATGGCATCGAGTTCAGGGGCGGATCCAGGATATTTTGTGACAGGGTTGAATTGCGGCGAAGCCGCAATGGTAATACGGGGGTCCGTGGGCGAAGCCCCCGGAAAAATTTTTTAGGGCCACGCCCATTTATTTTTGAGGGAACGCCCTTTTTCAGTACAGTTTTTGGACATCGCCCTTAGTTTCTTTTAGGGAAGTCTGTTTTTAATTGAAGAATTCCATAATAGACCTTTCAGCTATTCTGAAATTTTAATTTTCTTTTTCATTAATGTATTTTTAGGGTCGATCTATGTATTTATTTGCTTATGTAACTATTGTAATCAGGTTTTTAACAGGGCAGTTTGTAAATCAATTGTTATTGTAGACTTTACCCTGTATAAAGAATTTGAAATGAAGTGAAATGAAAAAGAATCTCAATCGAACGATACATTGCTACATTCTGTAGAATTTTCGAATGTGCAAAATTATGATAGAAGCTCTAACACCACTCGATCGAATCTCGTGTCAAGTCTAGGGAAGCACAAAGTCCATGTACGCTGAATGCAAACAGAGTTTACGAGACAGAATAGTCTCTGCGTAGGAGAGTTTGAAGCTCTCATCTGTCTTGCGCAATAAGATTCGGGTTGGAGCGGGTTGGCACCGGGTTGAGAGCTCAAAATGAATGTGCCACCGGGTTGGTTTTTCCTTCCACCTTTGTAAAATTTCGCAATTCATGGGTCATGCTATCAAACTAATGCGGTATGACGACAGATAATTATGATCTGTCTTCTGAATGCAGCACAACAAAAGAGTGATTGAATTCCTCACTTATCGTTCAGCAAAAGCTGATATCAATTTTCATAAGGAGAAATTCACGGTTTGCGCCTCCGTATGATAGATGTTCATGAATGGAACGGCATTTGAAAGAGGGGGGAATTGTTCTCTGGAAATCTGACCGGTTTATTCAAACCTGTCAACCCGGCCTAGATCCGCCCCTGGAGTTTTTACTGCTTTTCGCATAGCAAACAGTTTTAAATAGTGGGGAGAACATAATTTAGGTAAGTGCAGACCATGTTTACAGTTGTAATGCCATGAAAAATAGGGAACTGTCGTCTTTATACAAAAGCTTAGCGGTGAAGTATCTGACTCTGAAGTATCAAGAAGGAGCTGCGATCGGGGACCACAGTTATCATCAAAATCAACATGGAATAAATTTCAGACATGCAGACATATAAAATTCAAGACAGTAAAGCAATGATTGTGAAGAAATTTACAAATTTGAAACATTACATTCGACACTTATAAAATCCTTGAACTATCCTTCAATCCTTGAATTTCGCATCGCGTACAATTTTGACTTTGATGTTGGTGTTACCCGTGGGCTTTCCCCATATTCGTAAACATCGTTTGCATCCCAGTTTGCAAACTGACAAAGCGACCGTGTAAAGCCGTTGAACTGTCCAGTTATGTAAGTTTCATTTACGGGATGGAAGTGCTCCCGCCGGGTAATTTTTGCGACAAAATTTACGAAGTTGTTCAAAAACATTCAAGTTAAAGTTTCCAATTCCTTGCAAATAATGCATGCTTAGTCAAAAGGAAATCCTTGACACACTTTTGCCTTATTTTCACCTGTACGCTTTCAAAAAACTTTGCTTTCACGAAGGAGGGGTATAGTGAACATCGAGATTGTTATTAAACCTTTCAGAAATTTAAACTCTGAACACTCAAAACACACGAAATTTTCTTTAACACAGCCTTATTGATTCAGCTTCACAAATCAAAACAGTGTCGTCCCCTCATTTTTCCACCGTCTCAAGGGCGTAGTTAACAAGGAATTTTCTGGGGCTATACCCACAAGCCATTAGGCACAGCGCGTAGCCCAAGAAGAAAACAATAGAAGACTTGATGTATGGAAACACGAACATGCGCAGAAGCATATATAGGGACTTAACCAGTTTTGCAGAACATTTTAGGCCCCTTCGCAGTTCCTCTACTCAGTGGGCACGGCTGAGTTTGTTTTTGTGGGAATAACGAATTTGTATTAATCAGAATTATCGTGCTTTGCTATGATGACTTTTATTCAAAGAAAAGTGCGGCTGAAAACTGAAAACTTTCTCTTTCTGAAAACTCTGAAAACTCTCTACCTATTCTGTCTACCTTGAACTTGAGGATCACCGATACTTTAACGTTATGGACAACCTGTAGTACTTTGGTTTCTTTGTATTACGTAAATCTAACATTCAGCCAGATTCGGTACTCATTGTCCCATATTTGAAAGAAAAGGTACTTCCGCGTTGAAAAAAACAATCAACTGGCATTGCACACGATTGAAAAAAGCAATCAATTGGCTGATTGTTTAGTCAAATAGATTTACGTAATACAAAGAAACCAAAGTACTACATGTTGTCCATAAGGTTAAATTATCGGTGATCCTCAAGTTGAGTTTTCAGAGTTTTCAGAAAGAGAAAATTTTCAGTTTTCAGCCGCACTTTTCTTTAAATAAAAGTCATCATAGCAAAGCACGATAATTCTGATTAATACAAATTCGTTATTCCCACAAAAACAAACTCAGCCGTGCCCATTGAGTAGAGGAACTGCAAAGGGGCCTAAAATGTTCTGCAAAACGGGTTAAGTCCCTTTTTTTGCTTCTGCGCATGTTCGTGTTTCCATACATCAAGTCTTCTATTGTTTTCTTCTTGGGCTACGCGCTGTACCTAATGGCTTGTGCTATACCCTAGACGCAACCTTTTATGCAGAGCCTCATTCTCACTCCCCTGGTAGAGTAATAGATTCAAATTCTTCATGCACGCTCCAGCAACAACAATTTTTACCACAGCGCAAAGCCAACGACCAGTACGCAGCACTCACTAATGAAAATTATTTCTAGTATATCCTCTTTTATTAGTGAATTTTTACGGAATAACGTGGGAGAGAGGTCTGGGTCCGAGAAACCCCTTTCTAAAAATAGCCTTAAGGGGCACTTTGTGAAAATGGTTTTTCACAATCATGTTCAGCGTGTCAAATAAAGACAAATTAGTTGATCATAGGATTATATCGTGTCTTATTAATAAGTTATAGCAAAATCAGGAGGTTGCCGATACTCCGGCCGCTGGCCGGAGCTTGGCCGGAGCCTGGCTGGAGCTATGACCAGATTATTTGGGCACTTTTTGTATTTTTATTCTGCTCCGGCCAAGCTCCGGCCAGGGTCCGGCCAAGCTCCGGCCACTTTTCTCCAAAATGACTTATAGATGCCAACAAATTGAGAAAACCTTTCAGCATTAAGACTTTCTGGTGTAATCTTCTTTGTACAACGCCGTTGAAAGAATCATTTCAAAATATTGGACCTCCAAAAAAGCACAGACTCAGCTTGAAATAGAAAAATCTAGTGCCAGAACTTCAACTGATGTCTTACTGCTGAAAGTTTCTGAACCAAGTTACTTGAAATATGCGTCCCGCGTTATGTCAGCATTGCAAGTCTGGCTGGTGCATCAGATCATACAGCACAGCATATGAAGGGGTATTTCACTTTTTCATGGAAGATGTTTGGAAGAAATCAGGCGTTCTGTCAAGGGTTGATCACTTGAATGGATCATTGTGCTAAAGATGGCGCCAAGGAATTTTTAACCAAGATCCATTTTAGTATTGAAGAAATCACCCAATAAAATCAACACTGTGAATTTCTATCGGCCATCTTTAGTGCAATCGTCTATTGGGTGTAAACAAGCCTTAGCAGTTGACTTTGTTTGTGCTTCAGGATCCTTCAATTTGTAAGAATTACCTGACTCAGATAGATCACTAAGCTTCAAGCTTTTATTTGAATATGAGATTAAAAAGAAATGAAAAGAAGAATTTAAGATACTGATTAAGGAAGTAAGTAGCCTGTGAATAGGCCTGAAATAAGGTAGAATCAAAACAGACGAGTCAAAATCGAAGGCTTAACGCCATTTCTTTGCAATACTGTCTTCGTAAATGTTTCAGCTCCGGCCAGTGCTCCGGCCAAAAACTGGCTCCGGCCAGAGCACTTTTTATATTTTCTTATTGGCTCTGGCCAGGCTCCGGCCAAGCTCTGGCCAGTGGCCGGGGTATCAGCAACCTCCTGCAAAATCACACAAAAAGAGGGCTGGGTCAGAGTTTCCAATCTAAAAATAGCATTTGGGAGCAATATTTCAAAGAATTATTTTAGCCACTGTTTTCAGCATATCAAATTGTGCCAAATTAGTTGATTTTGGAATGTCATCGTCATTTGTTAGTGATTTAGAGTAATATAACATTGATGGGACTGGGACCGAGTACCCCTGTGGTCTGTATCTTATCGTTTTCAGCTCATCAAAATGGGTAGGCATGCCAATTTTCATGCCTTCTTCATAAAATGCACAATTCCCATCCATTTTACATCTAAGCCGTTGCACTACAGGCCTATCGGTTTTTCGATATCGTCCTCTCCACAAAAAGATTTTCACAAAATGTTAGCCCTAAATTTAAGGTGATGAAAAAAGAAGAGATTTTGAAGAATTCAAAAATTTACCAAGATAGTTTTCTCTGTCTTTATCTGCTTTTACATCATCCCAATTGAACTGGTCTTTACCCCCACGAACACCTCCTCGGGATGGATGATAAACGTTGGCAGACATCTTTTGGGAGATCTTTGTGGCCTACTAAGTTAGCCTCGTTTGCGGAAAAATCCTGCGCAGCAGCTCCACTGCACAGGATGCGCAGGGAGGATTTTGGGCGGTTTTGGAATGATTTACATGCTATCATATACCACTGAGATCAGTGTCATATACCGACAGACAACCAAAAATAGAGAAGAAAATCGTGTAACTAGGACCCTGAATTCTCATCTCATCATTTCGTTCATTTGCAACAGAGTACGAAGTGAATGAACAATGAAATGAAGTGAAAAGTCGACCTTGCACAGGAGCATTCTCGTAGCCATAACAACAAAAACAGAAGCCTAGTGAATAAGAGGCTGATGATATTTTCAAGGACCATGGACGAGTTGTTGTTGGCCTAACTTTTGCATTGCAACCTGAACAATTTTACGTCCAAGAAATACCAGATTGAAATGGCCGATGATCTCAAACAACAGTTTCAGCTTTTGCAAGAACATAAGAAGCAAAAATTACTTAGGAAGAATGAAGCTAGAGCTGCCAATGCCAAGCGAAACAAGGGGATCGAAGAAGAACAGAATGGTCGTACAGCGAAAATAATGGAGAATGATAAAGCATCAACTTTTGATGAGATTGATGACAACCTCAATCTTGAGGTACAGATTTAAAATTTGAAATGAATAGATTTTTATTAAATCACGAAACATTTGTTCTACATTCCACCAAAAAAGATGCATTGGTTGCCGTTGCGTTGGCTTCGCAATTATTTGACAGGGATACTTTACTTCGGAAGAAAGCTACTGCTAGAGTAGCCTAAGCTTAAAATTGTACAAGCTTGACAGAAGCATGGTTTGGCTTGAAGGAGCTTGAAATAAGTATTTTGACCCAATTTTGGCCAGTTTGCAGGTATTACTACTAGAGCTTGATCAAGCTTGATAATAATCACATGCTAAAATCATAATTCTCAAAAATACGACAATACTACTTACAGTTCAGGAGATCCATGTTGCTGCAAGCCAGGTGTGCAGAGTATGGCACATGCACACAAGAGATTTTCAATAGACTATTCAAAATAGACAATTGAGAACAAGGAAATTTCTTCTTGCACACAAGAAATCTTGCCAAAAAGTGCCATACTCTGCAGACTGGCTGCAAGCTAGTGCAAATGGTGCAAAACTCTTACTTAAATCAAGCTCTCAAACATAATCTAATAACACTCAAAATAAGTTAGAAAATAAAATAAAATATTCATTTTGATTGATTTACAGCATATGCTTCTTCAAAATATGATGTGATAAAGGGAGGATGGACTCAAATTTGCTTTGCCCTAAGTCAAAGTTACTTTGTTGAGCATAATTTAAAGAAGCATGAAGCAATCAAAATGATAATGGTGCAGAATGCAGATGTACTGGTCATGAAAACCTTGCAAGTCTGAAATTTTAGTGTATGTGGAGGTTACTAGGTGCTGACAGCTAAAACTTTTGGATTCATTTTTGACTGATATATTATATGCATTGAATATGCCATCACAGAGACAAGTACTTCTCTTTCTGATGCAGTGATGCAGCACCATATTTGATAGAAAAAAATTTTCTCAGTGACCTGTTAAGCATCAGTCACAAAAAGTTGAGGGCACATTCATAGATGGGAGTCTACAGGTGTAGCCGCTTGGAAAATCTTCATATGCCCTTCTACATTTGGAAGACACCCTCTTTAGCCTCAAGATTAACCCCTTAAACTACCTAGCCCTCCTTAAAACATTTTGTACACAGGGTTAACCTTGAAGAAAAGCTATTTTAGCATACAGTCAATGATTCATTCATTATTCATATTCAACAGTTAACCCCATTTGGAGATGGCATTACACTTTCAGATTCAGAGGAAAATGACTTGAAGGATACCATAAGGGTGAGAACGTTTTTTCTAGAGGATGTAGGATTATGGAAATACTGTATTCCCATGACAACAATATTTTTGCATGTTGTTTGCAAATGGCAGTTTCCATTATTTGAATCCTAGGGATGCATACTGTATTGTAAAGAGCAGAACATTTATCAAATAATATCAAGCATTCTGAGATAAGGAAGTGTTTGGATACATAAGCTTTTTTAAAAATCTAACAGATCAAGAGTTTAAGGCCCAAGGAAGAAAATATCAAGTGTTGTCTAATTTGATATTTGCTGGGGCTAGGAGGGCTCAAAGGTACAAATTTTTTGCTCATGCTTGTACAGATCCTGTCCTGTCAGTTACACTATGAAATGAAAACAGGTTGTGCCTAGCAATCTTGAAAATCGTCACATCAAGAGAAGAATTTCATTTGTTTTAAAACATTGATGCAGTGTTTGTTCAGTCAAAATTATTGTGCAGTGCTCAAATACTGTAATGTTATTTGGTTTGCCCTTCTGCTTCAGGAGCTTAGAGATGAAAATGGAAGACTTTATAAGCTGTTAGGTGAAAAGGAAGAGGAGATGAAGATATTTAAAAGGAGATGGCAAAATGAGAAGAAAGATTTGACAGGTACATTTGACTTAAAGAGGCTGTCCAAGCCCTTAATCAACGACCATAACTGATAAAATTTCTTCCCCGCAGAAAGGCAACAATTGTTGGATATGTAGTGCTTGCCCTTTGCTATAACTTTTTCTATTGAGCTTATTCTGAACAAGTAAGCATTTGGGCATAAGCGTACGGGAAGAAAAAATCTAGGGGGGCTGTCCGACACAAAGCCCATTGTTTGCCAACATTTTTGCCCGACTAATGACACAAATTTGCCCGAATGGGGCTGATTTTTGAAAATTTCTCTAATGTTGGGAGCTACTACCCCCTGGCCCCCCCCCCCCCCGCCTCGTACGCTTATGCTTTTGGGTTTACTACTGCATCAGTATTTTGCTATGATCATTGGTTTCTTTTCTTTTTGAGTACCTGGTAATTTCCTGATCCTCCAGTTATAAGAATAATTGTAATTGTTTGATGTTGAGAATAAAATTTTTGATGCATGGTTTAGCATGGGTCTTTGTTTCTTTTCAAGGACAAAATATTGGTTCTGAAAATGTTGCACAGAAGATAATTGAATTATCAAAGAAAAATAGAGAAATGACAGCTGAGTTAGAGAGTAGCAAAACTAAATGCAGGCAGTTACAAAGTGTTGTACAAAAACTTGAAACTGAGGTTAGTACGAGATTCAGTTGAGAAATGCACTTACATACATCATAGTTAAAGGGTGAGGACTGGTTGTGAATAACCACAAACTTCAATGGTGGTCACATTGTTCTCTTGAATCATGCTGAGAATGACTCAAAAAGCCACACATGACATCAAAAGAGGATACTTCATT
Source organism: Aurelia sp. 3 sensu Dawson et al. (2005) (assembly GCA_964020215.1). Lineage (NCBI taxonomy): Eukaryota > Metazoa > Cnidaria > Scyphozoa > Semaeostomeae > Ulmaridae > Aurelia > Aurelia sp. 3 sensu Dawson et al. (2005). The sequence continues at coordinate 20,794,215 of OZ026572.1, read as the reverse complement.
GTGCATGTCCATTCATTGTACACTAGAGGGGTATCGCCCTGGTTGAGGGCAAACGCGTTTTGACCGATTTTAACTCTCTTGCGTTTGTTGCTGAATAACAGGCGTTTGGGCCGAGTTAAAACCAAAAAATTTGCAAAAATATTTTGGTGACTCCATTTGCTTAACATTTCCTTGTTTGTGTTTCTTAAAACTCCGTCCACAAACAGAGGGAGAAGTGCACAAAGAAGCTCACCTAAGATGTAACTTTAAGCATCCGCCATTTTTCCTTTCACATTTTGTTGCACAATTTTCTTTTTGCTTGGTTTCTTGACGTTGTTAAAACTTTCACAGCAAACAAATGGCCTCTTGCCAAGCTCCACTTGTCCAGAATAAGTACTTAACGTAAATTCAGAGATATGACATCCGCTTCCGCCACGACGGGCTACTTTTTGCACCCCGTCTGATTGGCCTAAAGTCGCCCTGGTTGAGGGTACTGTGGTATCTTCCGGTTCTTGAACGAAATCTGCATTGTCAACGCATGACAGGCGACTACTATTTGCTAAAAAAAGGACAAATTATGGGGCAAAAACAGGTTTGTTCTATCAGTGGACTGTAACAACAATTTTTTTTAAATCATAAATTGATTTAAGCATAGTTCAGTTCACCGAAGGAGGAAAACTTGATGTCAGCTTGCTTGAAATGCCTTTGAACGAAAGCGGCAACAAAAGTCAGTGTTTAGGATAATGAAACACAGCAAACACAATCAGAAAACAATTGATAACAACAAAAACTCTTTAATCGTTGATATACTGCTAATTTTCGCATCAAGTTATCTTAAATTTACCTGAAACCATGTGAAAATTTGGATACCCTCAACCAGGGCGACGTTGGAAATTTAGGCCCTCTCGACCACTCTGTTCTCGAGTAGCTCGCTCTTAAAGACAGCATCACCAATGACAAATATATTCTATATCAACAACAGTGAAGAGTTTACGAAGGTGTTCATGGTAAGTTTCGTTCTGAAAATTTTTTCGTTCAACAGGAATATTCTACCAACGTGAAATACCCTCAATCGGGGCGACACCCCTCTATAGGATAGGTAAGCTAATTTGAACAAAACCTCAAAATGTATACAGTGAAAATAACTTATAAACACTTTGACAATGTTTGTTTCATTGACATTCAATGATTCTTGTTTCCTAGCAAAAATATCATCTCTGATAAAGGCAGTTAAATTCTTTTTAAACGTATCGTTTCAGGCAACTGAAATAGGTCCACTTTTCCTAAGGAGCGGGAAAAATGAAGCTGTCTTCAAATCAAAATTCATATAATATGGGAATATTAAAGAGTAATGATTAGGGAAATTAATGGAAATATATTTCAAAGCTATTTGCTGTTCGATATATAAATTTCCAAACTTTGCCATAAAAATTTCAAAATTTTTTTGGCTGCTTACTTGACAACAAACATTACAAAACCTGGTCAATTAATAATTACATTATGAAAATGCAAAGGAATTCATGAAACGTTGCAAAAGTTCAGCAATAATTCAGCAATGTTCAGCAATAGTTCTTGGTTGTAGCTATTCTGAAAAGAATCATCATCAAATGATGTTTTGCTGTAATTTTCGAATAGTGACGAAAGCTCTAATGCCACTTGAAAAAGTCTCCTGTATTAAAATGTATAAAAATAATGCTTGATCCAGGCTCTTCTGCAGGATGTCAAAAAATGCTTCTCCTCAATAAGCAACAAAATAAGTTTGGAGTCTATCACGATCTTGGTAATGTCTTTTGAAGCAATTTAGTTTGATTATAAAGGGCCAACTTGTTCACAAGTCTAACAATTCTTCAAATAACCTGATATACCATTTTTTTTTAGATAAAGTCATTTATATTTCTTATAGCTTCAGCAGAATATATTGAAGCCCAAAGAAGTCCCCCAGCACCCAAATCCAGTCACTGAAAATGGAAAAATGGTATCTAGTATTTCTTTTACTTTGTTTTTTGTCATCTGCTGGGTTCGTAGAAAAAGTTTGGATGTCTGCTTGAATATACAATCATCAGCTATTCTCCAACTCTGGTGCACAGTAATATGGTTTGTTTTAGAGTGGAAATGTAGAAGTGGACATTAAATCTTGTTAACGCCAGTCATATCGTTCTGGAGTTATTGGCGATTTGATTTTGATTGCAAACTGGTTTGGAGGTTTTGAAAAGGGATGAGACATTCAAAAAAAATTTTGTTTATTTCCTAAGATGCTGGAGATAGGCCATGCAAATCCAAGGGACACTTAGTGTATTTGTCCTTTTCTTTCCTCCTTAGTGGCTGTTTATGCTTACTTACTATCCCTTTCCGTAAGTTGAAATTTAGAGAAGATTTGATTAACATTCCTATTCCTTCGTCTAACATGCATGTTCAAAGTTATCTCAATAACATGATAACTCTAGAACAAAAAGAGTTATTGCAGCGAAATCAATTTTAGCATCTAATCTAAGTTAGCCTGTTCATTATGAAATGGTACACCTTATGCATGACATTGGTTGCTTAATTCGTGATTATGCAAGAAACGCCTATACTTTCTTTGACCACCTGGTATTTATCTCTCTATGATTTTTCAATTCAAAGCTTTATCGTTACTCTTGATTTTCAATGAAAATATCGCTCCAAGCTTTGGTGGCCGAGGATTTGGGACTGTTTTTGGCGTATTCAAGGTTATTTCTTGGGTTTTGCAGGTCCCTGCAATTCCTTGTTCTGTAGTTAGAGTGTTGAGGATCCTATTATGATATTTAGATAAGAGGCTTTCAGGTACAGGGTGTCTCGAAAATTGTTCAACGTTCGATTAGATATTGAAAAATAACGGTAACATGAACAGGTTTACGGTAAGATGTCTCGGTCCCTAAAATCCTGAAATAACTTTAGAGACCAGAATCTTGTAATCGGTTGCAAATTCACTACGTTACGAGCTTTCAAAGATCGAAAATATATGCGACAGCTGAAACCAGAGCTCCCCAGATGACGTGTAATGCAAAAAAGCAGCAAGATCGAGGTGAAAGAAGGTTATCCAACGTCATACTTTTGGCTTTTTATTGATATCAGAGCAAACCAAATAGGACTTCGAAAGTAATTTCATTCTTATGGTCACTGTCAAATTTGCTTAAGATTGCTGGTATCCAAGAACTGTGGTATAAGCAATAAACGGAATCATTTTCCTCATAGCATCCATACGGTTGAAAGTTGGTTTATGGAAAATCTTTTCAAAATCTGATATGTTATGATATGTTATATGTTATGACATGTATGAAACTTTTAAATGATCTATGTAATTACAGTAAAAACCCGCGTATAAGAACCTAGTAATTAAGAACCTACAGGCTCAAAATTCTGACATTAGACCCCCAATATATAAGAACCCATTCAGCCTGAAATTTGAAATAGGTTCTTATTCGTGGAGATCATCAAACTAAATCAAAACTCTAGTTGCTTTGTCATAGAGCTTATACATACTGATTCTGTGATGTGTGCAAATTGCAAAGAGCTCTAAAGATGCTTTGAAAGCTTTTCCTTGCATTCTGTAAAATTTCTGATTCTTCCATGAACTAATGTTTTGATAAGGCCTCATGAACACAGGTGTCTCTCAACTGACAGTGGATAATGGGCTTGAAGTCTCAATCTGAACAAAATAAATACCTGGAAGCCCTGAATGAAATAAGAACCAATTTAAGAACCTGAACAGCCTTATTTCCTACTAAATACTAAATACATAAGAACCTTATCAGGCTGACTTGCAAAATTGCAGGTTCTTATACGCGGGTTTTTACTGTACTGCTAGGTTTTATCACAGTTGTAATAGATTTTACTTTCTTTTTATTCATTTACAGGACAAATATTGATAACAGCATTTTTATGTTGAAATGTACATCCTGTACAAAGATTCGTTATATTATAAATACTATTTGGTCTGCTCTGAAACAAATAAAACACCATCTAGAGGCCTTTGTTTTCATCTTTCGCGCAAACTACAAAAGCTTGTAGCTCCGTGAATATTGAGCAAATTTGTTGAGCAAATTGGCGAAATTCTGGTGTCTAGAATTAATGAAAAATGCCAGGCATTGAGCTATTTCATCAAGGAGCCCTCCCTTCATCATATCGTTATGTTTTTATATTTAGTCAAACGTCAAGGAATTTTTGGGACATCCTGTATGTTGTTGTATTCACAGGAAACCAAGATGGGGGAACTTGAGGCAAAAGTGAGCCAACTAAATGCAAAAGTTACAGATTACAGAAATCAGATCGATTTACAGAAAAAAGAATTGAAGATTGCTCATAAGGTATGACTGTATGCTCTTCTACTTGCGTGGCAAAGTCAGATATTTGGAAATCCGTCATCTTAGTTAGTTGCATGTTAAGAGAAACCCCATTACGTTTTTAGCTGCTGTTAGAAAATTTCCGTTGAATCTTCCCCGTCGGTGCCTAATTTTACGATTTGTGTGCATTTCCCGGTAGTTTTTGTTGCTGAGACGTGCTAACAGGGGACAATACTTTATGACTGGCTAGCACATAACAGGCATCAATGTTGAGGGACCATTGTGGAAACAAGGTCGCATTGACCTTTTAATGCTATCCCTGCCATCTTTTGCCATGGGATGTTTTAAATCATATTTTTAAATTAGATATGTAGTTTTGCCTGTTATTTCAAATTTATAGATATTGTAACTAGATTTCTTTCCTGTTATTAATAGTGTATATATATATTTTATTTGTGATGGCAAAATCATACATACATACATACAATGTGAAGTGGCGTTGAGCTAATCATGTCCTTCGATTCTTTTTCAATTCATCATCAATTGGTCATTTCTTTTTATTGTCATTGAGTAATCAAATCCATGAACTTCCTCAGGTCTCCTTGATGAAAGAATTTACTACTTGTTATGAACAGTCTGCAGCAAGGTTACTGGATGACTTTTTCGCCAGTAGGCTGATTTTTGTTTTGATTTGTGACCAGTAGCGAAGACTTTGAATTGCATGTAGTTAGGCCCATTACAAAATTCATGTGAAGGTCAAGGTGAAAATGAAGTTCCGGTTGTTAGCACCAAGCGCTGGGATCACACAAGCAGGTGAATGCTAATTGAATCCAATCCAGAACCCCTTGTAATGACGCTTAAGTTGTGGGGCTTTACCTGGATCTAGCCCTGCTCACCTAACGGTTCTGGCTGCACTGCAACACCTTCTCCTCATCACATGTCTCATGGCTAATAAAGAGGTGTTTGAAATGAGTTGTCTTTTCCTTTTCTTTCAAGGCTTCTTGTGCAAGTCGATCCAATCCATTACGAGGGAAGCAACTCTTGTTAAAGTGGTATCCGTAACTGTATTCCTATGAGAGTTTAAATGATCAACTGCTTACTTGTTTGTATTGTTATTTCTCAAGGTTTTATCAAAGGAAATAGGCGAAGATGTCAACATACAGTCGTTGCTTACTTCTGAAACTACGTGGAGAGGAAGACAACAGCAAATTGTTAATCTGCAGAACAAGGTAACTTCTCCTACACCATACCTAGTATAGATGAAGCTTATTAGTCTAGCAGAAAATCTTGACAATCATAATGTGTTACATCTTTTGGTCCTTTTCGCATATGTTTAGACATTTTTCTGCACTTGAAAAAACCATTGTTCCAGTGGCCTTTGCAGTGAACGGAAAGAGCCTAACCCAACAATTATTTTATTGTGTTTTGCGACCCAATATTGATTTATTAATTGTGCTGTAACTTTCAGATAAAGTATACAACAGTGATAGACACGAGATAGCTCCTTTGTCATTTAACCACTACCAAAGGTGAAGATCTATTTGTTCCAATGGCTATTGATATTTCGTGCTGGTTCTCGTCCCAAAGCTACCTAGAAGTATGACTTGGTATTTTTTGTGCTTTGTTTTGTTTTTCTATGCCAAGCCTATCGAAGCAGTGCCTGGTCATACCTATTGATGTGACCACACCTCGTGATTCGTTGACCCTCTAATTGTAGAGAGTTGGCGATGCTCTTCATTCTTGGTAGCAGGTTCGGCAGGACGGGAACTCGACCCACCAACCTTCAGACTGGTATCAAGCGTAGTACCACTGAGGTATCCCAGATAATTTTCGTGGTGGTTGAATAAGTAGCTACTTTCTATTAAACTCTGTTTCAGATTGGAAATGAAGGAGTTAGTACTGTTGTTGCTGACCAGATACAAAAATTTGTTCCTTTTTCAGGTTTCTGAGCTTCAAAGGAAACTCTCGCAAGCTACCAGACCGTCGTCATCAAGATCAACGAACATGTCTGTGATGTCATCTGTAAGCTATCAAAGTCCACTCGCTATGTCAATGCACGATGAAAAAATTAGGTCCACGATCAAGAAAATTGAACAAGAAAGAAAAGATAACCAACAGGTATCCACGTGAAATTACTATTAGTATCATTATTTATTAAAAAGAAACACAACTGTTAAAAACATGAACGTTTCGTTTAAAAGTCTTCGTCAGCACTACTTTTCTAAAGGATAACCGAGAATTTATACTACTTGGTAAGCAAGCTGAATCAAATTGAAAATAAACCAAGATTACATTTAAAAACAAAGAACACAATCCCTAGTAAATATGACTGACCCCGACATTAAGACCAAGTGGGAATGAAAATCACGTTTTAGTTTTTTGCGTAAACAAGAAAATGAAATAGCTGGCACATCAGCAAATGTTCACCCTAAGGGATCAAATAAATCACAGAGTAAACCTCCTAGGGATCCAGCCGGCAACCTCACGGCCCTCCTGTATGACCTTTCAATGATTTGCAAATTGCTGAATCGTGAATGGCTTGATAGGGGATTCGACCCTAACGCCACATGCAAAAAACGTGAAGTCAAATAGGAAGACAGCAGAGCACGGCCAGCTGAACTCGCAGATACACCAGATTCAATTACAGGAATTAGGCTACACCACACGCAAACATATATTACTATTTATTACTATTAATATCACTATCAATTTGACTGCTACTTATTGCTATCACTTTTTGAAAAATAGCCATGAAAAACGGGATGAATGTACTAAACCCATAAATGCAACAAAAACACCATAGTCTGTAGAAAGAAAACCGTTAACTCTTGTAAAAGAATAGCAGCCACAAAAATATACCTGTAACATAGAGAGAAAACTGTTGAATCCTGCAAGAAAAAAGGAATTAATCTAAAACCCTGAAATGATGAAATGAGTTAGTAAATGCAATAAAGAATAACGTTTGATAACGAAGAACGCGTTTCGTCGCATCCTCGTCAATTCAGTTCGTGTGATCACGCATACGCACGCGTGCGCAGTTTCTGCTCTATCTTTGTAACACAGTTTTGCAACATATCATGCATGTGTATTCAAGTGCTTAAGCTGTGTACACAGAAAAATTAAAATTATCTCTAAGACCAATCTTGAAAAACTACTACATGCCGTGCTTGTAGACTTTCCCAAGTGTCTTATGAAATACCGGATGAATCAATAAAAACAATCCCAGTTCGCATGGCCAATTCTCGCCAGTTATGTAAGCAGTCATCATGGCAAGTTAGTTTTGTTAGTGAACGCGTTCAATTCCATTTTTCAAATTTACCTGACTAAAATCGGCCAATCTGTTCTGAAATTATTGGGGATTTTCTTGAGAACGCATCGTTAGAAAACCTACAGAAACAGTACAAAGTCACGATGAAATTTTCCTAATATTTCTGCTTTACAGCTATGACTGATACATGCTTCAGCAAGTATTCCTCTTCGGGAGGGTGAAAGAGCAGTTCCTACCTGCATTACTAAATTATTTGGGGTGATTTCATTCTCCAAAGAGGATTGAATGTGCTGAAGCATGTAGAAATAATTGCCGTAACGGCAGGAATATTTGGAAACTTGATCGTATTTCATGCCGCTTTTGAAGGTTTCTTGAAGGAGCGTTCTCATGAAAATCCCTCATAATTTCAGAACAGAGTGACTCATTTCAGTCAGATGAATTGTAATGTTCATTGAACATGTTCGGTATGGCTGGCTGTATTTGGCAATGCATCAATATCAGCGGAGGAGGTTGCATGCTACCTCGCTCAACGCAAGTCAATGCGCGTTTCCTCTCCCTTCTTAATCTCCCTGATCAATATATCGTGTTGTGAGTGGTCATCTGCTAGGAAGCAGTGGCGTTGCAAACATGTACTGATTTTATTGACTCTCCCAGTACAATGAAGAAACCACATATAATAATCAGTAGCGGACCGTATGTCTAGAGATATTTGTGAATGCCACCTTGTAAAATGCAAAAATTCAATCCAATATTACATATCGAAATCGTATTTTACTTGTATGCGTGACTCTACGTAGCTACTCCGGAATGAGGATTTGGAATCACTGTTACTACTACTCTTCGCAAAAGCATGCATGTCTATGCAGTGCTGTAGCATGCTCGAAACCAGATAGCTAATAAGACTGAAGAATTTCATCAACTGAAAGTCGTCGATGATATTATCAATGTCCCTTAATTTGATTTCATCTTTGTTGCGACACCTCAAAAAGAAAATTTCAACAGTAACTAAATTTTGAAGTTAGATGATTTTCTTTCTGGCTAGCTCGGCACTTTTTTATTCATTTCCTAAACTTCTCTCAATTCAGTTTCGGACTAAGAATGTGGTTCTAAAATATTTTTTGAAATGAAATGTCTTTGAGCATTTAGAAATTAATTTTGTTGTAAGGCTGTGTGTCCATGTAAGTAGCATGCTTGGAGTGGGATATTCATAAACTTGTGATATTCCATGTCATCACATGACTCATGTGATCAGCTTTCATGCGAATACAAGGTTTAGAGTTGGATGAGTTCCCAAACAGTCTGAACTCCAATGTCTTCATGCGATTCGTTTAAAACAGATCTAGTCTAAACCAATCAAATTATCTAAGAGCTGCATGCATGCATATCAGCATTTTTTGCACAGCAGTTTCAGCGAGCGTGAATATAACTGATATTTATATGGATACGTTACACTGCCTTTAATCTTACACGGCGTGAAATGTGTAAAAAAGAAACTTTTGTCCTCTACTAAATATGAAATTTAACAAATATGAACCGCTTAATACACCAAAACGAATTACTTTGCGACAATGCAAGGACGATACAACAGGGAAAAAAGTAAAATATCATTACAGCCCCGTAGCGTTTACATGGAGAAAATACAACTAAAATTGTAACTAAGCATACAACTGTAAAAGGCCATACAAGTGATTAATTTTGTGACCAGTTTCACATTGGATGTCAGGTGAGCACGGGGGATAATGCTGGGCAAGAGAAACCCCAACCGAGAGAGCAACAACAGCAACGATTGCTGCCATTATTGCCCCCCTTCCCCACCTAGAGTCCTCATACGCAAGACACCACGCCCATGCCATCAGGTTGGGGTTTCTTTAAATAGTTTTGACAAGGAAACTGCTATTATCATAAGGGTATTTTCAATTTTAGAGATTGCAAACTGAATTAGATGTTCTCCATAAAGATCATGCTAGGTTGAAAGAGAAACATGATGCTGCAAAATCACGGATCCACGTGCTGTCTAGTGATTTGAAAAATATTAAAACACAACTTGCTACTATGGTTGACAAAGGAAAGCATGATGATGATTTGATTTCTGCGCTTATGGCAAGTATCACTAACATTTTATACCATTTAGTTTCAGTTCAATTTTAAATGCAAGGCCTATTGAAAATATAAGCTCCATTTATACCAGATGGTTGCATCATTACGCTCAGAACTGCCTTTTCATCCGTTCCATAAGGAATCGTCTTCGAAAACTTGTCTAGATAAACAAGCAAGCAGACAGAAAAAGTCTAGCGGTTCGTGCGTAGTGTCCATCCCGTTTTCACACCAGAAGTCGCGTCCGTCTAAGGGATCAGTCGCTATTAATGCCGGGTAGGAGGTCAAAAGACATTTTTATTGATAATGAAAATTTTTCACAATCCCTCCATTTTCTCTTTAAAATTTTCAAGGACCCCTGGTCTTTTAGTTTTAATTTTTCTTGGCTCCTCTCCATTATAACTTCTCGACGACAAATTTCTAAGCAGCAGTTCATATTTTCTAATGACAAGCGACGGAAAAAGAACATAGAAATTCTTTCTAGAGAAAAAAGTGGTTCCTAAAGATTCATGAAAATATTTATTAATGATACTGTGAGGAGAAATCCAGGGCTTTACAAGTTTCAACTGTACAGAAGAATTTTTTGTAGTGTTAAAGCATCAACATTGTTATGGACCAGAAGCGAAATCTCCAAAACCCTATCGTTTTAGGCTCTCGACATCTTGTATGCTTATTGAAAACGATTTAATTTTAAATGTAAATTTTTGCTTTGCAGAGAGAACAAGAATATCTGAAAACATTAAACGCCAAATTATCAAAAGAAAAAGAAGAAATAGAGTCAAATTCAAATAGTAGAGTTGTAAAAGCCAAACAAGATTTAGATATAAACATTGAACTGACAAAACAAATAGAGCAGCAAGAAAGAAAAGTTAAAGAACTCGAAGAAGAGATACAGAATTTGAAACTTTCGAAAAGTAGAGACAAGCAAGGCAGGGATGCTGAAGGCTTGGAGCAAAGACCAATGAGCAAACCAAAGCCTTCTCTAATTCCAACACCACCCACATCAGCTGACAGAAGAAATGGATTCAATAGATTTAAAAGGATGACTAGTGCATCAAGGTAATAAACCAATTTATTTCATTCATCATCGTTTTGTATTTGTACATTTCAAAGGGCCTAAAGTGCTTGAAAAAGACTGAGATACACCTGTGGATATATTGATTTTTTAACAGAGACCTCTTAGGATTAAGAACCACTCACAAGCTCGCTAGAATTAACCTTAGACTGCATTCACACGATGCCGGCACATTTTGAAAACGGTGATCCCGTTCACATGAAAACGGCACATTTTTGCCGGCAGATTTCGAAAACGGTAGATTTTGAAAACGGGACCCTAACCGGTATAAATTTCAAACAGCATCGTGTGAACACTCAACAATGATGTAAACAGCACATTTTTCGAAGCTTTTGGATCGAGACTGGTCGATTCTTAGGGAGTAAGTACTTTTTCTCAGCATCAAAGTCCTGCAACGAGTTTTTACTGTCAAATTTCCTACCGTTTTCAAATTGTGCCGGTATCGTGTGAATTCTAGCTCAAAATTTGCTACCGTCACATTCTTCACCGTTTTCAAAATGTGCCGGCATCGTGTGAACGCAGTCTTAGAGTGATACAGAAGGGACGTTAAAGATCAAAGAGGAAACTCGATGATTGTTTCTTCTCTGTGTAAAGCCCATGCCCTGCCGTACCACCGTTAGGTACCCTTTTACAAACGGCGTTAGGGACAGTAGAATGGCATTCAGATTTATTTGATTACTTGAGATTTTGGATGAAAGTCATTCTGAAAGAGTTTCGTAAAGATGACCAATGGCATATAACATTGTGTATTATATACATCGACTTCAGGAAGTAGCATAAGGCACTGAGTCAAAGGCAGTGTGAATAATTTACGTCAACAGCAAGCAGTTCCACAATAAAATATTAGCTTGAGGATGGCAATCAAAAATAGTAAATGGAATACGAACTGTTAGGTCAATTTCGAAACATTTTGATAATATGTATTTACTGGTTTTTATTTTCTCATTGAACACGTCGCTGCTGCTGGATGACCTACTAACTCCCACTAAGAAGATCACCAAAACCCGATTATCTAACTTATCATAAATGATCTATATAGATGTGAAATGATAAAACGTTTGCATTCATTATTTAAAGGCTATACAATGTCAGGTTGAAGATCCTCACTCGGTGCCAAACTCTTTAAGGTGACTCTCCTTTCTGCTGCGATGAGCACAGAAAGCCAGTTTTCAGAGATCCTCCCCACCAGAAACGTATCAGTTGCTCCGCATCCAATCGGTCTATCGGGATTCTGTAAAATGTATGGTATTGCTCACATTCTTGGCACTCAAAAGATATATTAAAGAAAATTGTTTGTTTTTGCGGCTTTGGAGGAAGCTCATTACAGAATACTTTACTGGTCTCAGAAGAACGTCATTTTTGACCTCGCTAATCTAAAGATTTTAATCAAACTTTTGTTATCACTATTTTTCCACGGACATACAAGCCAAATTGAAAGTTAAAGGCTTGGCCACTTCTTCCTCGATAAAATGATTAGTTTTGGTAGCCTTCTTGACAAAAAACGCTAGGAAAGCTGGTCAGTTGATTATCGATAGGCAAATGGGAAAGAATCTGTGAAACAAGTCAGCGCTCTTTCGAGAATGACATTGCAAATTTGTGTCCTTCCTTACAAATTTGTTTCGCGTGCAGGAGCTATCCAATATCATGCTTGACTTCCAAGGCGAAGAAAAGAAAGCGGAATCCCATACTAATCTATATTATGGAACTTTTTGATCATTCTCAGCTGTCAGTCACTATTTTGCATACCTCTTTCTAGTATGATATCAGATTAGAAAGAAATAAAGTAAAAAGTATGTATATTTACACTGTCAGTCTCGAAAATGCGCTGACCTGTTTCACACATGCTTGCAAGCGCTTCGCTGATTCTTTCGCATTTGCCAATAGACCTTTTCAAAGAGGTCTGGGACGGCGCGCTACTTTTCTGGAAGATGGCGGATAAGCTGCGAAGGGGAATCCCCGTCGCATTGCAAACGTTGAAATGCAGTTGCAGTTGCAGTGTTTTGTGGGCGACGTCATGCAACAAAAACCGAAATTAACTCCAGCTAATATGCACTCAAAGGACCAGAAATGCCCGCAAAATCTTACAACATCAAACTAAAGAGTTAGTTATCACATTAAAGTGATACTTTACAAGGAAAAGTTTATTTCTTCGAGTTTGTTGAATTTGGATTGTATGATAATTAGTTGCCAATGTTAGATTTTTATTTATGAATAAACTGAGCCTATCTATTGCCCTAACTAAGGAGATACGAAGGCACTTTTGGTACAAACGTATAGGGGCAAACATCTCCTTCCTCTCCTCGACCCTTCGAGCCTCGTAGCAAAAGAGAGACTTTGGCGGGAAACAATTCCTCGTCAAATCTGTATTCGTCATTTCGTTCTCTGCTTCTTGGATGAAACAAAAAGAAACTGGTTTGCGACAAAACACTTGTGGATTTCAGAACGAAAACAGAAAAGATGTAGTCGTTTCTTGATTGTACAATGCGGAAGAGATTCCAAGCCAAAGATTTGCTAAAGTAATATTGTTTTGTTTGGAGGCAAAGTCTTAGTGACACATTTGTTGCGACCAGTTTGTGCAGTTTGTTTTGTTGACTTTTCAATCGGAGCAAAAGTTTTTACAAATAATAGTAAATGGGAATCTTGTGCAAGTTGAGCTGTCTGGAGCAGGTAAGTGGCCTAATTTTACGAGTGCATATAGAAATCCTTTATTTCAAAACACTCCAAACTTTGTTAGGCGCATGTGAACAAATTAAAAGATCGAAGAAACTTTTGATTAGCTGAATTGATTTGGAAAGGCATGGTCGGTAACTTTGGCATTGGAAAGAAGAAATGTGAATCATTGTTTGTTTCTTAACAGTTCTTGATACATACGACTGCTCTTATTCCTTCAGTTATCGGGGGATAAGCCCACTCGCAAACAGAAATCTAAATTTATCTAATTTTTTATCTGACCGAGTCTGAGGCCATTGTCCAAATTTCGCTAAAACAACTCGAAGGTATAAACGTCTCCTCCTCGTAAAATGTGCTAAACATTGCGTTCATATGATAAGCAAGTATTTGTTTCCATGCTGAAGCCCCTCTGGTCTGTCATGAACCATATAACTAGAGTTAAATTCCATATTTTGTTCACAACTTTTCCCACTGCAACTCCAGTTCAGCATCGCGGAGAAGATTCCCGTGTATCCGCCATCTTCCAGAAAAGTAGCGCGCCGTCCCAGACCTCTTTGAAAAGGTCTATTTACCCTAATCGACCGAGCAGTTTTCCTAGTATTTGTTGTCGTGTAGGCTGTGAAAGTTTTGAATTTCATTGCGGAAAACTGTCCAAGCTTTTCGTTTGTAGTGTAGTTGTATGTCAGTTTAACGTTGCGTTTCTTTTTTTACATTGGCCATGAGGTAGTCTTTGTCTTTTGCTCCCCATGGTATCATATCTGTAGTAATTAGTAATTAGAATAGTATTTTTGTTTAGAGTAGTACATTAGAATTGTATTTTTGTTTTCACGGTTTTTATAGTAATTAGAATAGGTATAGTTAAATGTAAGATATATTGTAAATATTTATATTTGAATAAAGACATATACTTGCCAAAAAGTTTGAAGGTCAGCCATGTTATCAAAATTGTATGATTTTTTCAAATAGGAGTATTTTTTGGGACACCCGTAGAATTTCATAAAGATGAGGCTCATTTGATGCATTGTAAGATTATTCACTCATCTTTCTACAGTGACACTAATGCAACAAGGACACAACTACAAGAAATGAAGACATCTCTGCAGGCTACAGAGGTAGAAAGAGATAGATTGACAGAGTTGGTTGGTTTGTTACAAAAACGGTGTGTAAATTTCTTTCTTTGTTAACTAAACAGCGTTAAAGAAAAAGATTTACTTTCAAGACAAACAAACTGCTGACATTTCTTTCCTTAAGATCAATTTTCTTTAATTTGGCTACTATCTCTGCGGCGAATTTCAGCTCCTTGACGCATGTCAACTACCTTACTGCAAAAAATACAAGAAAGTTTTCATGATGTAATAGCAGACTAGATAGATGGCGTTTCTAAGAAGCAGTTAATAATACCTGGAGGGGGTACTTGACTTGAATCTTTTTTGGGGTGTGTCCACGAAAATCTTTTTTTTACCCGGCTCCAGAATTTTTCCCTCCAAATTACAAACGATCATAGAAAAAAATCTGTGAAAAGTATACTCCAATACATAGAATTTGACTGAAAAACGAGCCGATCCAACAAAATATCCCCCATTGACATGTTGTGACAACCTGCTTTGGACAAAATGCATTCTTTTGCACCCTTGCCCTGGAAAAATAGACGAAAACGATACCACGAAAAACGGCATATCGCAATCGGGCTCAATGTTTCAAAACTTAAGAAATTTACCCTACCTGAATTAAAAAGCTTAGAAGCGTTTGTCATTTGGACTCAAAATTTGTTAGCACTGCATTTAAATAGTTTAGGAGCCCTTTAACAAAATTAATTAACTCTACACTTCCGGCATTAGAAATAAAAGAGACACTTAGGCTCTGTTTATATGGAAAAATAGCCTCGGCTACCCGAGGCTATTTCTTGGTGAGGCTATTTTCAGCTTCTGTTTATATGGGAGAAAAATAGCCTCGGCTTGCTGGGGCTATCTTAATTTGGCACCAAATTTGACAATATGACAATAAAAATGATGGTCTGTGCTTGCGCAGTATCTGCAATTTTGCGTCAGTGAAGTGAGGCTATTCTTGCTTGTGTTTATATGAGACAAATAGCCTCAACAAGCCGATATATCGGCTCCCTCAGGTGAGATATCGGCAGTCAAAAATAACCTCACCTGGGTGATACTATTTGCAATACTCATATAAACGCAAAATGAGAATTACGTTAGTTTGTATAGGATGCCGATATCTCGGCTTGGAAAATAACCCCGGGTAGCCGAGGCTATTTTCTCCATAAAAACAGGGCCTTAGAAACGTTTTGATCAAAATATGTCCGAAAATTGAAGGAACTACTACCAGCCCCAGACCTTAGTTTCTCATGAAACATTAATTAATCAAAAATTGATTTATTCCAGTCCACCAGATATACTCCTGGTGCTATGAAGTTTCAAAAGAAGAAGTTATATTCAGAAGTGTAATTTTGAGTTACCTTTCTCGTTTGATCGTTTTGCGTGAGAGTTGTTTTTGATTCCCTCTTGTATTCTCTTCTAGGATTGACGGCATAACAGAAGAAAGTATTTCAAGCGAAAATAAAGTGATAGAAATGAAAAGGACAAATGCAAAGTTAGAAAAGCACATTGAAAGATTGCGAGTCACATTAAACAATAAAACGCAGACAAATGGACACAAAAATAGACCATCTAGCCGATCAAATAAAAATGGTTTGAAAGAAAGAGCTGTTGAAGATATGTATCAAGAGATTGAAGAGTTACAAGCCAGGTTAGCTACTAATCTTCGACAGATTTAGCGCAGTTCTTTCATAACGTTACACAATTTTCGTTCGTGAAAATGCCCTCGAATTCGCAATGATTGGAAGATTTCGCCTGAATTCAGAGATGAATTCAGAAAGATTCGTAAAAGCTGTATGAATTCGTGAGAGTTTGTATGAATTCGAGCGAGCCCGTAAGCATTCTCGCGATTACGAACATAAGAAGTCTAAAATAGGCCCCGGGTGGGAGGGCTGGTTCCTTTCCTCGGCAGGCTGTTTATGAAGATGGGCATTTCGGTAACATTAGGAAGGAAGAAACTTTTCATATTAGCATTCAAAATAAAATTAATCGTATCTTGAGCAGAGTTTTTAATGACAACCAAAAAACTCTGCTCGTTATAAACTCTGCTTTGGTCGTTATTCAAAAAACTCTACTCAAGGTACAATTAATTTTATTCTTGAATGTTAATATTAAACTCTATATCTTGCAATACGCTTACAATAAGATTGATTGGTCAAGAATTTTTCCCCTGCATACTAATCGCCGCCGCCTGCATGAAATGATACACTACGAAATCTTATGAATCCGTGAGAACTATCCACACCAAAGTTTGCAAATTCATAACAATCCCTAAGAACTTTCATGAAATCTTTTGAAATCAGAAACGAATTCTTTACCAATTGAGGGATACTAGCTAAGTTACGAGATAGCTGTATTGTACAGGGTGTCTCAAAAAAATTGTTCGACGTTTGATTAAATATTGAAAAATAAAGACGACATGAACAGGCTCATGGAAGGATAACCCTATTCCTAAGATTATGAAATAATTTTAAAGACTAAAATCGTGCAAATCGGTTGAAAATTCACTGAGCTACGAGCCCTCGAAGATAAAAGATATGCGATGGCTGAAACCAGAGACCTCCCAGACTACTTGTATTGCAAAAAGCTTGAAGATGGAGGTAAGAGAAGCTTATCCAATGTCATACCTCTCGTTGATATCAGAGCAAACCAAATGCGACTTCTAAAGTAAATTATTTCTTGCGATCATTCTCAAAATTCCTTAGCATTGCATAGGTCCAAAAAGAGTGGTTCAAAACAAAATCGGCGAGAGACTGAATCTGTTTCCTCAAAGCATCCATATGCTTGACAGTTAAGTTATCGAATACATGTTTGAATCCCAGTTGGTTCGCCCTGAAAAAATTGAGAAATAACAGAAACGATGGTCTATGCGACTTTTACCAAAAAATGCCATTTCGAGGCCTCTGGTTTCAGCTTTCGCACAAACTTGAACTTCGAAAGCTTGTAACCCCATGAATTTTTATCGGATTTGCAAGATTCTTGCGTCAAAAATTAATTTAAAATCTCAGGACAAGGGTGCCTTGACCAAAGGTCCATTCAGCGTATCGTTATTTTTTAGTATTTAATCAAACGTCGAACAATTTTTTGAGACACCCTGTGTGTGCTGCAGAGAGGTAAAGATGGTAGAAGTAAAATTTTACGGTTATACCTACAGTCGTGGTCACAAATTTAAGACCACAATTTCGTCAAAAACGTTTCTTGGTATAACGATATTGAACCCTAGCGCTCTGCCTATTTTGCTCTCATTGAGTTCATTTAGGTGAACTTTCCATCTAGGTTCTGAGTTTGACGTTGTTGCTCAATTTTGATGTTACGTTACAATGAAATCTATATAAATTTTTGGAAATTATAGTGGCTCTCCGACAAGGGGTGTCACCCAAATATTGTGTTACTTCGCAGGATTCTACATCAATCTATGCACAACTCACCTCTATGATTTGTTTGCAAAATATCAAACCTCCACCAAGAATATTGGTTAAGAGAAGAGTAGTCGAGGGCCTTCAGTCCACAGCTGTGGCCATAAGTTTAAGACCAACCCTTGATTTTTAGTTTGTAGCAACAAATTGCATAGTAGCACGATTTGATTTTGAAGGATTGTTTTATCATTCGAGTTATTAAGCATCATATCAAATGCTCTTACATAATAAGCACAGAAATTTTTTGACGTTTTTCCAGTGGTGGTCTTAAACTTATGGCCATAGCTGTGCATTGAAGACTCTCCACTACACTTTTCTCTGATACAATATTCGTCGTGGAGAATCCATATTTTGCAAACAAATCGTAGAAATGACTTGTGCATAGATTAATGTAAAAGCTAAGTAACACGTTTTTTTTGGGTCACACCCCTTGTCGGCAGAAACACTATAATTTCCAAGAATATCCCAAGATTTCATAGTGACGTCATAGCAAAATGGCGCAGAAAGTCAAAAAACGACATCAAACTTCGGAATCTACGTGGAAAGTTGATCTAAACAAACTGCAAGGGAGTAAACTAAGCAGAGCGGTAGGGTTCAATATCGTTATGCCTTGAAACGTTGTCGACATTAATGTGGTCTTAAACTTTTGGCTATTTAAAGGCAGTCTGTCCCCTCGCTAATTTGCTTCACCCAAACAAAGCAAAGTCATTCAGGCATAGTTTTCATGGCCATGAAAATTACGCATGAATGACTCTGCCCTCTTTGAATGAAGGCGATTAGCGTATAGTTGTTGAATAATCAATATCGATCTGTTTTCATTCATCAAGGCGACAGACTTCCTTTAAGGTGTGCCAAAGAGCTAAAGAAAGTGTATAGATTTGAAGAGCTGCAGAGAAGACCCAGTGACTTTTTCAAGCGATGAAAACCATTGCCCTCAGCTTGAAGGTTTCAGATCTCAGATTACAAAGAGATCGAAGTAGAATTTCTTTTAGGATGTTTATCTGTGTCAACTTTTATCGACGTATTCGATCTGTTTTCATTCATCAAGGCGACAGACTTCCTTTAAGGTGTGCCAAAGAGCTAAAGAAAGTGTATAGATTTGAAGAGCTGCAGAGAAGACCCAGTGACTTTTTCAAGCGATGAAAACCATTGCCCTCAGCTTGAAGGTTTCAGATCTCAGATTACAAAGAGATCGAAGTAGAATTTCTTTTAGGATGTTTATCTGTGTCAACTTTTATCGACGTACATGCAATTTTGCCTACAATTCTGTTGGATCGGTAGCCCTTGTCAGTGTAGCAGATAGCGGTCTTCACAGGAAAGTGTTTCGCCAAGAGTAAGGTATCGCTTCTCCTCCTTATACCAGATGAGTAAGGAAAGTCAACATGTTTGGTGGGCCGTAGAATAGCAAGTATGTGACCGATATTCAAAATTGAAATATCAATCCATTCGTCAAGCACAAACTTAGAATTTTGTTTGGTAAAATCACTCATCTTCTGACCCAGAAAGTAGAAAAATGCTTGTAAAGTGTTTGCTTAGGAGCACAAATTCCACGCTTGAGTCTGGTCTAATTTGAATTTCAATGTCAAGTAAATTGTGGAACGGAATAGTCAAACGTGGAATTCTCTTTCCAATACCAACCCCATGTTGAACCCCTAAGGAGCAATTTTTCTAATTTGTGAGCCAAAGGGATGAATGACTTTACCAAACAATTTTTGTCACATCAAAGTTAGCCTGTGACTGATAGACTAACATTTCAGTTGTGAAGATCAGCCACGCACTTTTTATTCCTTCCCGCGCGAAACTTGTTGAAATTTTTTTTAACTCACCTGGCATTTATCAATGCAGCTACAACCCCCCCCCCCCTGCCCCGCTTCCTGAATCAATGAAATGTTTCCGAGCGAGACTTTAATGCAGTATGTATATTTATAAAACAAACTCTCCAAATTTTTGTGCAGGCTGGAAATTCAAACGGATGAAAATGATGCATTGAAAGAAGCACTGGAATCTACTTTAAAAGCGAAAGACGAAGATATGAAAATTTATCAAGAAATGGTTGAACAAACTAAGTTTATCTATCTTCAAGGTTTAAAACAGATAAAGCAGGCTTCTACTTCGTCGTAGGAAGGTCTATAGTAAACAAAGAATAGGAATCTCGAAAGGAGTTCCTAACAGGCATCTTATATTCTTTAACGATGGATGAGCGAGCATCTTTTATGATAAAAGGAAGTTCTTTAAATCGAAATCAAACCCCACTTCTAATACACCTATATTTATAAGAAATGAAGAGTTTTGGCCAGCACTCAAAGTTTCTTAAAATGATCAGAATTTGAGTACCTAAGAGTTTTTTACGAATTTCTTAGGTTCTGTAACAATATTCTTGTTCACCCACGGTGCCCTCATGAACGTTTGAAAACAAAGGTTTTCGAAGTCTTTTCAGTATTTAGACTTTACTCAAGTACCTTGTGATTAAGGAAGAGGTGAAAATAAAGTATAGCTATGGTGAAGACCTCCGTTATCTAAATCCATAGCTCCTTAAGTTATATTTTCCCACTACTGAAGTTTCTTAATTTTTGGCGATCTGAGAGTTGAGTTTCTTATCAGCAGTTTCTTACTAAAACTAATCTGTTTTAGAGGCATTTTCCTATAAAACGTAAAACCATGAGCGTTAGGACACCCAGTGTGTAGCTGTTAAAATTTATATTAGTAGCGAGCCACTTTAACTTATTGTTTTTTTGTGTCTTGAACTTGTTTTTACTTCATACACAACCACCTTTCAATGTTTTGTAATTTTGAAATTTTCAGTAGTGAGCCACCCTAAGTGAAGATCCACCTTAACTCTTGAAGCTCTAGCTTTAACAGTTAGGTGGTTGTGTACGAAGTAAAAACAAGTTCAAGACACAAAAAAACAGTAAGTTAAGGTGGCTCGCTACTAATACAAATTTTAAGAGCTACACACTGGGTGTCCTAACGCTCATGGTAAAACTGTGTTAGGGCCTGTTTATATGAGGAAAAGCACCTCACTTGCCAGGCCCAGTGCTGAGAGGTGAGATTCCACCTTCCAATAAAATCCTTTGTTCTTTCATTTCGCGTTTACATAAGGAACGCAACACCACCGGTATAGTGCAGTCCCACCTCACTAGAGGTGGAATCTCGCCTAGGTGCAGTGAAATTTTTCCATATAAACGAAACACCACCGGTATGGTGAGGTGAATTGAATTTATTCGTTGATTCTCATTGGTCAGTTCATCCTGATTTCACGGAAGAGAGACTCATATAAACAGTGACTGAAATCTACCTCGCCTCTCAGCCCCGGGTCTGGCAGGTGACGTGTTTTTCCTCATATAAACAGGGCCTTAAAATGCAGCCAAAATTGAGGGCTGCTCCATGAAGAAAGGAGGTCGTAGCACTCCTTTGTAAAATGTTAACAGCTAGTTAATGATAAGTTTGCCTATATCTTGTAATTTTTGTTGTAAATTTTGAATGTAACATACATAGCGTATGATTAATCTATATTGTAAAGAAGAATTAATATTTCATCTATCGCACAATTAACGTGCCAGTTTCATTGTTGCGTCGCTAGCTCTTACCAAAACATTGCATGGGGAACCAACATTACAACATTACAAAACATTGCATGGGGAACCAACATGAAAACATTCTTAAAGCACAAAATAGAGCATAGTAGTAAATTTTTTACTTGCAATTTGCAAGTTTTGTGAAATGAATAACTGTGTGTCTGAATCCCTTTGTTCTTGTTAAGAGTTTCCAAAGTATGAGCTAAACTCTATTTTATTTGACATATAATCATTACAATTACAAATAGCTTTAAATGCTCTCGTAGCTGTTCAGTAGAGGCTGGGAATTCCGATAAATTGTTTTGATGACACTGTGGGAGCGAGCCATGAATTGAAAATATTGTTCTACAGAGCTCTTGGAAGTTACACCCATTTCCCAGATGCTGTTCTTGAAGCTAAATATTTGGACCTCCCAAGTTGTTCACTGGCTACATAAAACCTTACCATTTGTATGCAAATATGATAAGATTTATTCAATTTAATTTGTTTCTGGAATGTTCTATTTGTGACCAGCATATCGAAGACACTCTGGCCCTTCGAAATTTGGCATAAATGGGACCCGGTGGAGTGATCATTTTATATGAACCATCAAACAAGGGAATAGAAATTTGAAATCATGCTCTTTAACGCCCCGACAAAACGCCCTGCACTGCTCGCTGCTCTGATCAGAGCATGATCAGCTGATGAGCATCAAAAGCCATTTTCAGAAATCCCAGCCTCTAGAAACAAGCTTTGGAACCAATCGGCCCATAGAAATTCTTTAAAAAGTATGGCTTGGCCCATATTCTCGGCAATCGAG